>CAMRHE010000067.1:1287500-1825000 GCA_947044405.1 Leptodactylus fallax | reverse complement strand
CCCCGAGAACCCGTAACTCTCGAGGGTGGCTATCATAAATGACCAATCAAGGCGATCGAAGGCCTTCTCAGCGTCCAGACTTAAAAGCAAAGTGGGGGTGGAAGAACGGTTAGCTACATCAATCAAGTCCACCGCCCTTCTAGTGTTATCTCCTCCCTGGCGACAGGGGACAAATCCCACCTGGTCCTTGTGGATGAGAGTCGGAAGCCAAAGGCCAAGCCTATTTGCCAAAATTTTTGTAAATAGTTTGAGGTCTGTATTCAGGAGGGCAATGGGACGATAGTTAGAACATTCCTGATGGTCCTTATGTGGCTTTGGGACCAAGGAAATGTGAGAGTGCAGCATAGTATGCGGGATCGGGGCTCCATCCAAAAAAGAGTTGAAGAGTTTACACATATGAGGGAGGAGATCAGAATGGAAAGTTTTATAATAAGCATAAGTGAACCCATCAGGGCCCGGAGCTTTACCATTAGGGAGACCCTCCAAGACGGCAGTTAACTCCTCGCCCAATATTGGAGCATTAAGTGAAGAGAGAGCTGAGGGCGGGAGGACCGGGAGCCGACAGGAGGTCAGATAGGATTGCAAGTTTGTCTCTGTAGCGGAGGGGCCTCTCCCAGCAGCCGAGGGAAGGTTATACAGTGTAGTGTAATAATCTCTAAACAAGGTCGCTATAGTGTCGGGATGGTGTTGTAGGGTGCCCTGGGAATCTCGGACAGCATGAGGCGTAGAGGAAACCCGGCGGTCTCTCAGGGTTCTGGCTAGGAGTGTATGGGCCTTATTTCCCCTCTCATAATACCTCTGGCGGCTGTAGAGGAGAAGGCGATGGGTGGCCTGGGTAGCGAGGTCGCGGAGGTCCGCCCTAGCAGCTACCAATTGACGCAGCAAGGATACTGTGGGTCGTGACGCTAGTCTCTCGGTTAGGGATCTGATCCTACTAATTAAAGCCTCCTCTCTGACCCTTCGATTTCTCTTGGCCTGTGTTCCCAGTGCAATACAGTGACCTCTCATTACTGCCTTATGGGCCTCCCACAGTGTAGATATAGCGGGGACTGATTCAAGATTAACTCGAAAGTATTCTTGGAGGTGGGTACGAAGTTTACCCTGGGTCTCTCGTGAATGAAGGAGGGATTCATTAAGTCGCCAATGGCAACGTTTTGTCGGAGGGCAGGAGGGAGACAATGTTAGCAGTACGGGCGTGTGATCGGACCAGGATATGGGGCCTATGTCAGCTGACTTGAATAAGCGAAGGGTTAATGTGTTACCGAAAAAGTAGTCTATTCTAGAGTGGGTTTTATGGGGGTGGGAGTAAAATGTAAAAGAGCGAGCAGAGGGATTGTCCACCCGCCAAAGGTCATAGAGGGCAGCCGACCGTACAAGGCAGCGAAACTCCTTTGCTAGTCTTGTTTGCGAGGGTCCAGGAGGATCATTATTGAGGGTGAATCTATCCATATTTTCAGAAAAAGCCATATTAAAGTCTCCTCCCAGTAACAGTGCAGATCCCTCAGACATTTGCAATTTCCCCAGGACCTGTTTAAGGAAGGGGATCTGAGAAGAGTTAGGGGCATACATGTTACACAAAGTGATAGGTTGACCGTGTAAAAGCCCCTCTAGGATAATATATCGACCCTGGGGATCTAAATGAGAGGCCGAAACAGTGATAGGGCAGGTACGAGAAAGCAGAATAGCTACTCCCCCCTCCTACGACTACAATATGCCGAGTAAGCGGAGGGGAAGTAATGGCGAGCAAAATTAAACGTGCCAGTATGATCATAATGGGTCTCTTGGAGAAAAGCTACCTCTGCCTGTAGGGAGCGAAGCTCCCGCAGGACCATTCGCCGTTTTGAGTTGGAGCCCAGGCCCTTGACATTTAATGTAATGTACTTAACCATAGAGAAAACAGAGTGGGTTTGTAGCTAGCGTAAGGAAAAATGAGGAAGAGGCAAATCTCACCCAACCATCGAGAGTCGGAAGCCTTGAAAAAAATAAAGGTGAAGGGTCCAGGCCACTGTAGCCAAACGAGTCTCCGAACCTGAAAAAGGGGAGAAAGGAGAAGGGACAGAAGGGGAGGGGAAAGAGACAAAAGACACACAAAAGGACGAGGCATAACAAATAAAAAACAAAAATATTTAAAAAACACAATTAAACTAAATCTAGTGGTCGGGACTATATCTCCCGGCCGGGGGCAAAAAAAAAATGTCCAAGTCAGGGCCATAAATGACCCTTCCGGGGCCCAACCAGTGGGTCCACAGCTGGACGAAGCCCCCACAGTAGAGGGGGGAGTGGGTGGGAGGCGGGAGAGGATCAGCAATATGCAGATCAAAATAGACAGTTGGGGACCTAAGGATAGTAACATCTGTCAGTCACTGGGGGGGAAGGGGGAGTCTAACCCACCCGACCGCCCAAACTGAAACATAAGTAAAATGCAAAAAAGTAGTGGGACCATTAAAAGAAAAATGCGTATAAACATAAACAGCAATAACAACAGAACCCCCTAGTGAGCAAAGTAGACATATCCCTCCCAGAAACTAGGAGGGCCGAGAAAAAAAGATACAGTCACGGAGGGGGGGGGTTCCACCCTTGATCTTCTGGAAGAACGTTGCTGGCGTCTAGCCGGGTTCTGGACCGTCCAGACCGGGGGAGGCGGTGGTGGCGGAGCAATCAGTTCCCAGTTCTGTAGGTCAGGGAGAGGAATATCCATAGCAGTGCAAAATGGCTCCAGGTCTGCATAGAACCGCAGGGTAGCAGAGCGTCCATTGTGCCTAGCTGTCAAAGAAAAGGGGAATCCCCAGCGATACGGTATTTGCCGGTCGCACAGAAGCTGTAGCAGAGGGCGCAGATATCTCCTTTTCTGTAGCGTAATCCAAGAAAGATCCTGATAAAGTTGAATCTTGGCTCCTTCAAATTCAAAGTCTTTAAGACGACGGGCCTTGGAAAGGATGGTTTCCTTCAATGCATAATCGTGTACGCAGCAAATAACATCACGCGGGGTGGGGCCAGATCCCTTGGGACGCAGGGCCCTGTGCGCTCTATCCAGTTTAATTTTATGAGTAGGTGGTTCCTGCAAGATGGAGTTGAAAACCTCCCCCAAGGTAGCATGTAAATCCTCCTCCTGGGTAGCCTCAGGCAGCCCCCTGACTCTGATATTATTGCGCCTGCCCCGGTTGTCCAAGTCCTCTAAATGGCGCTGCATGTCATTAACCACCTGCCATTGGGAGAGGACAGTGTCCTGGAGGTGAGACACATGAGAACGGGTCTGGTCATGATCATCTTCAAGGGTATCAACCCGGTTTGCAATATGCTGGAGATCTTGCCGCAGGACAGCGATTTCAGTGCGTATCTCTGAACGACATGCCGTTGTGACTTTAGCAACCAGGGAGTCAAAGTCCTCTTTTGACGGTAGATGAGCAAGGTAATCAAGCCATGGTGGAGGGTCAGAAGAGGCTGCCAGAGCAGATTGTAGCGGAAGTCGGGGTGGCGGTGCAGACGGCGGGGAGAGCTGGGTACAGATAGCCAGGGGGGACAAAGAAGGAGTCGTCCCCAAGTCTGCCTCCTCATCTCCTAGGAGGGGTGGGGGCTGCTGCAAGGGCATGAGGCTAGGAAGTTGTAAGGACTGCCGGGAGGTGAGAGGATCCCCCACAGGGCTAGGGAGGACTCCCACGGTCAGATGGTGACATGTGGGGAGGAGAGGCAGTCGCTGAGGTCCCCTGGGACGCTGGGTCCCCCTGATATTGCGTGGGGGAGCCCGCTGAGGAGTGTACCGGCTGAAGCTGCGGGGGAGGGGGGGCAGTCAGCGCTGCGATGTGAGCGGTCGCAGCGCTTGTCTTACCCGGCGGTGGAGATCGAGCGCCCGGGCTTTCAGCCTCCAGAAGAGCAGGAGGCCTAACAGGGAGACCTCTCTGCAGCGCGGGAGCCCCTCGCGCTGCCAGCGGAGCTGCCACTGTAGTTATTCCGGAGGCGGTCGGCGCTGCTGCGGAGGAAGATGGCCGCCGCCTCGTGGAGGCCCGTGCTGCTGAAGCTGTTGCCGGCTGCAGGAACGCGGACAGGGTAGATTGTGACCTGTCCGCGGGTGCAGGGTCTCCCACAGCCAGTGTCCGGCTCGTTCTTTTAGCCATGGGGTTCTGTATGTCCCAAACTGGTCCCACTTAGCTGACGGTAAGGTAGGAGCTCCTCCAAAGTGTGTCCTACTCCATCGGATCCCAAGCCACGCCCCCCCCCCCACCCCAAACTTCACCCACCCAAAAACTTTACCTCCCTCTTCATTTAAAAAAAAAAAAAAGTTTTTTTAATAAAAAAATTTTTTTTTTTTTTTTTAGCTTTTTCCTTTTTTTTCTCCTCCCCTTTAAAAAAAAACCCCCCCCTCCACGCGGGGGGGATGGGCTGTCAATAGGTGTAGATCAGATTAAACCCCCCCCAAAAACCTCCGGCGGGGACCGCAGGGCCAACCAGGCCCCCCACAGACTAAATGTACACAACATTATATTTAGAGGGACCATTTGAAAGTGTCCTACTCATACATAGACAACTATATGTCTATACAGCTTCATACGTCTACCTATGACTGCCATCAAAGAACGCGTATACAGCGTGGTATAAAGTGCATACACACAAGCACTGAAAGAAGGTTTCGCCATTATTATAGGGGGGATTCTTTACGATAACAGCAGTGAGACTTTAGACTTTTCAGCCTCTGGATCTTGTGATGGTTAATTCATGAAAGGAGTTGAAAAACAAAGTTTAACATATTTTTCTTTTAAGGCATATTGTGTTACTGTACTAGATCTCTATTGATCATCTGGCAGCTTCATGGGCAGTCCAATAGGAAATTGAGTGTGTGAGTGTGAAGAATATCGCCTTGCCAAGCCCCTTGGCCTACCTGCGATCACCCTTCTTAACCTTCCACTCACAACCCGTGAGCGGACCGAGTTTGTAGGATAGAATGAAACGAGCTTTATAAACTTTATATATTTAATAACCCAAGTGGGTCGGTACTACTTAATAGCATATACAGAAATATACAATATTAATATGATCAAGCATAAATATACGAGCAAAAGTTCGATGATACAGCACATAAAACAAAAATGGGAATAAAGTGTAGAGTAATACCAGACCTAAGGAAGGTTCCTGAGCACAGCTCTCTCTTAGCTTTCTCTCTTCCAGGCTTCACACAAAGACCACAAGACCTCACCCCACTTCAGTGTGAAGACCCTGTCCAGCTCCACCCTTCACCCCCCCAGCCAGCCCTCTCCTCACGAAAAGAGGAATCTATGCCGGTTAGAAGGAAAGGTGGGTGCCTGGGTTAGTTTCAGGTTATTAGCCCACTCTCCCCCCTTTGGACATCTGGGATATCACACTGACGGGTCAGAAAGGCCCTCTCTCCATGGTATGCACATAAAACCACTGGAGCGAATTGACCACCAATGTAAACACAGCTCTACATTCCTACAGATATTTGAGACTGATACGAATAAAGAATGATACATGTCCAAGAAAGATACATAAATTGAGGGTCCCATCATCACAGTGAGTCTTCTATCACATTGCCTAGAGCCAGGAATATACCGGCCATGTGGATATTATACATTGCTAAAAGTTCATTTTGAGCAATTCACGTGGACATGAGAACAAAGCTCACAAGATCCGTCATACCTCACCTGCTTTCTCAAGTCTATTTACTATGCACATGGTGCCCGTTACAGGGCGCAGGGCCAGTGATTTCCTCAAATCACATTCAACACAGCACATGACATGAAATTACAGGCTTCCCTGTTCCTGCCCAGCGTTGCGCTTTTTCCTGGCTCTGGGACAGGCCTGCTAGTCACACATTGATGTTAAAGCTGCTGGCTCAGTCTGTGCATGCTCACTTACCATATGTGGTGTCAAAAACGAGTCGGGTGCAAGAAGTGTATCAAGAGAAATACTTAAGGGGAATTCTGGTTCGCATATAAGTATCTAGAGAGTAAGATAAGATGCACAAGTATGTACTGTATATACAGCTGGTTCAGACTATTGTAGTATACGTAAAGCTGTCACCAGAAAATGACCTATTGTTTGAATCAAATTTTCATGTCAAACATTTTTTTTTTTGAATTTTTTCATGTTATTATAAATATTTTAAAATATCCTAAAAATCCTATAGTACTCACATTAGCCACCAGGTCAAATGCTGTGCTGCTATATGGAGGTGATTTCTTTGGGCAGTAGCCACTTCGCTTATCATCACAGTAATGATTATAACTTTCATGTATATGTAGATAAGACGGAATCCAGCAGTCACAATAGGTGATTTCATATCTTATCTACTACCCCTCCCTGCACAATGACCTCTGCACAGAGCATGCCTAGAAAAGCACAGAAGTCAATAGGGTCTGCTCCAAACCATTGTGTCTATGGTCCATGGTCCATCTTCAGGAGACAGGGAGTCACAAACTATTGTAGGCTTAGTGGCCGCAGCTAGGCTAGGTTCACACTAGCGTTTGAGTCTCAGTATGAGACTCCGTCCCCCATTCCTTTGGACACTTTTACCCAGTGCATATGCCAGAGGTACATTTCAGATATGATGTAAATAATATTTAAATATATATATAAAATTACATAGATTATCTGCTATGCTTCTAAATAGTAACTACAGCCCCCCAGTTGTATTGGTATTCAGGCCCATCATTTATATAGCATTGACTTATTCCTCTGGACTGTATATGGGGGACATTATGCCTAGTAGAGTTTATATTCTTGGGCTATGTTACAAGCCAATTAATGCAAATATGTTGTGAAAACGGAGGAATATACAAAATTCAGGCAAATATTGGCCAGTCCGATACAAACCCTCATTGTTAACTACTTAGTCACCACACTTGGACAGATATAATATTGAAGCAGAATAGGACAATGTATGAGGAGAATTTATTTGTTCGCATTCCACTATGAGGTTTTACAAGATGCTTTCTAAAGTTATATTCACACCATGTCTGTAGAGTACTGGCTTCCTCCACATTAGATAAATCTCCCAATGCATAGATCTCCATACTTATAGACATTAATGTCCAAATTTGTTCCTCTAAATTGTTATTTTTGCATAGGTTAAGCCACTATACTATACATCAGCCCAAAGGTATTGAAGAGATTGTATTGAAGAGTGCAGTTGTCTGTGCTTTTCAGTACGATTGTATATAGAAAAAAACAGAAATACCAGGTGGTATATGTCTTTTGTGATGGCACACATATGCAACTAGAAAAACATACAATGGCATATACTGTATTTAGTAAGACTGTTTTACACTGTCCTATCAAGTACATACCCCTAAATGTGAGAGAAAAAACAGCTGAACCCATTAATTTCAGCAGGTCTGGACAGCGATCCTATGTGAATGATGGCCTCCTGTGTTTCTCCTAGTGATTATGTTTGCAAATATTATCCTCAGGGAAGATAAGCCAATGCCAGAGGTTTCTGGCAGGGACTTACACCCATCTCCTTGCTGACAACACATGCATGCTTTGCTAAACCATGGCGGGGTCATAACAAATAGCAGCCACCCAAGTAAGTATCTAGAATACAACTATTGAAGGTGTATGGGCATCTTAAATGGAGTCTGTCACCAGAAACCAGCATATCAACCCAATCCTGCATGTAGATAGGTTAGGGTCACCCAAATAAAACAGTGTTTCCCCCTTGTGAATAGCTGCCTCCGTTGATGAGATAGCGGCATTTTTGTCAATATGCAAATTAGCTTTTCAGAGCAATGAGGGTGTTGTCATTGCTTCAAAGTTTCATTTGCAAACTGACAAAAAAGGCGATATTGCGGCAACGGTGTCAAAGATTCACAAGAGGAAACCATCACTTGATTCAGGTGATCTAACCTATCTATCTGCAGGGCTGGATTGTTATGCTGGGTTCTGCTGACAGACTCCCTTTAAGAGATATGTACTCATGAAGGCAGATAAGAGCTTACAAAGACCACTGAGATTATCCATTCAGTATCTACTGTGAGAATTCACTGTATTTTCATTTTATCATATCACTGGGTGACACAATGCCCCTACCCCAAGTACATTTTTTCCGGCAATCACGGTTTTCTGCCATTTGCTCTAGGATTTGTCTATTTTTCAAGATTTGTATAAACTGTGCACTCCAAGTAAAGCAAGAATTTGGAGTAACCATTAGGTTGGAAGGTAATGACACCAGTCTAATGTGTCAGCTTTCTCAGGCTTCTATGTATGACCTACTGTGTGACACTATTACTGCCAGGGGACATTGCTGGAAATTGCTTGGCACAGAAGGTGTTAACAGCTTATAATGTCTTATAATGTATGATAAGTTTAATATCTTTTCAGATTTAGACTAAGTTAAAGATCATGACCTAAAAGTGCAAAGACAGATCTGTTGTCAGCCAAATCTTCTGATTTCAGTTCACGAGGGAAGCCGGTAATAGTAAGTAAATAGCCAAGTGCTGAAAATGACTTCTCTGTCTGCCAGGAGGAGCTGACCCGTTATGTATATTCCATCAAACTGGAGGGAATTACTAAAAATTCATTAGAATTTCTCCTGTTAATGGCAGCTGTAAATGAATAAAAGGTGTCACCAGGTCATGATCCCCATCAAATAGCTCTGCAGGACTGAGAATGTCAGCGCATTATACAGACAGTCCCATTCATTTTAGTGGACATTGTGTAATACTTAATTTCTTCTGTGGTGGAGCTGCAGGAAGGTTTAACACTTGCTCTATGATTCCTGCAGATATTACAGCTGATTTCTGGGATTCCAAGCATTAAGACATCCTTCAATTATCTTATCATCTGGGACTACGCCTTTGGTATTTACGCTTGAGCTTTACAAGTACAGCCTATTGATTCCAATGGAAACTGTGTAATGCTTGATTTACCAGTGGTGGCGCTGCAAGGAATTCTACTTGTTGGGTTTCCTCACAGATTATAGTTGATTGTGTCCACTGGGAGAGCTCACTGCATACTGATGTATTAATGACCTCAATGGTAGCCTAAGCAGTAAACCCCCCCATCCTAGTGGAGTGGTATCTGCAGACAAAATTTCATGAATTAACTTTCTGGCCCATATGGAGCTTTCATACACCACAGGAAAGGTCATCAGTATGTGATCTGTGGGACTCCGACACATAGATCAGCTGTTCCAGCAGCCTCCAAGTCCTGGAAGCTGCTGCAGTGGTTGGGCGGTGCATGGGAGCATGCAGCAGCTCTTATTCAAGTAATAGGAGCACAGCTTTATAGTGGAGCGGTGGGTCTGGGGAATAGCAGCACTGCTCTTATTTCTTGAATAAGAGCAGCCTGCATGTGCTCTCTGTCCACTGCATCAGCTTCCAGCACACGGAGGCTGCCAGAACAGCTGATCTGTGCAGGGTCCAGGTGTTGGACCCCCACAGATCACATACTAATCCTGTGGATAGGTCATCGGTATGAAAACTCCATTTGGGTCCAGAAAACGCCTTTAAGTGTTAACCACCCTAGACCTCCAGTGATATTAGATATTAACCCATACTTACCCTAGAAAATCACAGACATGACCTTATCCTCTCTACCATCCTAGGCCCTCAGAAACAAAAGGTATGAACCACAGGTCATCCAAGACACTAAGTATGAACAGCTAAAGCACTCTAGACGACCAGGAATATTACAGAAATGATATCACAGATTCCCAAAACTTTCTATGTAAAATGGTTGATATAGAAAGGTGGCAAAGTAAGTATAATTGGGGAAGAATTGTGCCATCTGCATTCTGGGCACTGGTTTCCCACCATAGATATACATAGTATATACTCCTCAGACCTGACCATATTAAGATACACTAGTTTCTCAGTGTAAATGTTGTTGTTCGAGTGGATTGGAGTTACATCAAAAACTTTAAACCGTCCTTCAAAACCTTTGTTTTCATCTCTCAGTGATCCATTTCTCCTTGTCATATTTCATCAAGATTAATTCCTTGAGGTCCATGAGAATGAAATGTAGCTGAGACATAACAATTTAAGCTATTCAAGATTAAAAATATAATTTCCATCTGAACCAAGTGCAAAATACCTTATCAAATAATGGGAGAGATGGGACATATACATGGCTCCTTATGGACATGTTACAGGTTCAGTGCAGTCATATGCAGTGTAGGGACGCAAACACAATCATCCTACAATCATGAGGCCATTATTGTAGATTTTTTTTGTTAGTTTTTTAAAAAGAAAGGTACATGTACTAGGACAAGCCTCTTCACATTAAGCTTCTTGTAGATGCTGTAATAGTGTGGCAGTGACAAATATATTATGGAGCAAAATCCTCCTACATTCCTTCATCTAGGACAGGGTGTCCCCGTTTCTTCCTATAAGGTAGTATGACCCTCGAGCCAGCCTGAACTGGAAGCCTCTTTCCATGGGCGCCAATGCAGCGACAAAGGCTCCCTCTATTGTATATATACCAGGAGACAAATGGCTTTTAACATCTTCTTTTCCCATCTTCTAGCTAGTAGAGCCGAAATGAAACACATGGCACACTCCAGCGCTACACCCTAAAAAATAAAAAGTACCCTGTTTCTAAAGAGTCTTATGGCAGAAATGACTACTTCTGGCTCCATGGTTGGCATTTTTCCTGAAAGTCAGAGGACATTACTAGAGTTAAGGGCATTGTGCTGACAGTCTTTTCTCTTGATAGGATGACTTTGAATGCGAATATGAATATAGGAATGTGCAGGCAGGGACTGAAGATAACCCGCCACAATAAGGAAGTGCAAGACCATAGAAAGTTCCCTTTAAAGGAATTGTCCAGCCCTAAATGGCTTTTTTTATATACTGATGACCTATCCACAGGGTAGATCATTGGTATGTGATCTGTGGGGGTCCAACGCTTGGACCCCACACAGATCAGCAAGTTACAGCAGTGAACAGGGAGAGCATGGTGGCTCTTCTATTCAAGTAACAGGAGCAGCACAACAGCCCTATCCAGTGGTTCTGGGGAAATGCAGTGCCACTTCTATCACTTTAACAGGAGAGCTGGTGTATGCTGTCCGTCCACTGCTGTAACGTCCGATGCCCAGAGGCTGCCAGTACAGCTGGTCTGTGCAGGGTGTCACAGATGACATATAGACGATGTATTCTGTGGATAGGTCATCAGCATAAAAATCCACTGGGGGCCAGACAGCCTCTTTAAGTCATAGATGTATGGTTGGCAGTGTTATATTGTAAATTATTGGCTTTTCTAAAAATGCAGAGATGAGCACAGTTTTTACTACAGCTAATTTTAGTTAAGGCCACATCCATGTAGTACAGAGCCATGACATAGCGGTACATGGGGTCATACTGTATCTCCATATGCATCCAGTTTCAGATTTCTCTATCACAGGCTGCATTGTCTGTAGAAGCCTTAAAGCCAGATGCATGCAAGTATATTATCGGCATATTTATCTGCCCACATTATGGCGAGTGTCCTGGTCTGAACAACCAACAGCATTACGACGATGATGTGAGCTCAAATCAGTAGACCTACAGACCTAATACATGAGCAAAAAATGCTTCCATAATACACTTGTGTGAAACCGCCTTTATACTGTATCTTTCCAGCAGTTTCTTTGCATTGGGTACATCTCATTGGGTACATCTGGGCGCAGAAACCCAAACTACAGCGACATTATGATTTAAGACATGTTTTCTTGACCCATAGTCTGAATACATGCAATTTTTTGATTAAAGTATAGAGCGCAGATCTGTCACTCGCCATCTGTAAACTATAATTATTCCTTTTCAGACTCTGAATCTCTGGTAGAATAATGCGCATTGGATGATTGTTTTGCTGTAAGAAATCACTGCAGAGCGGCTGGAAGAGAGCTTCAGAGTTAATGGAGAGCTTTGTGCGAGCACTTAGCCTATACGCCCGTATGTTTATGAATTCCAGCCAATTTACATTTCCTCTGTTTGCGCAAAGCGAACGTTTTATGGCATTTCCTGTGTCCCTAAGACATTGAAATAAATGACATTAAACACAAGGCTGCTGGGCATGAAGTGCTCCGCTAAGGGTCTAAATGGCAGGTGCTGCGAGTGGAGTAAATATAGAAATGGAGCTGTAAGCACTGTTTCTCACAGTATCCAGATCCATCCAGCAGCAGTGGAAAGCACACTAAATGATCTATGTCTTGTGATATGACACTTGACTGGTATAAAACTTCACTTAAAGACTCTTAAAGTGAACCTGGTGCCTTGGCGAGATGAATGGCTATTTCTAGGAATGGAGTGTGATTAATAAGATTTTTGTCATAAGGATACTGATATCTATCTATCTGTGCCTATGTAATATTGTGAGCATCAGATACCACGTATGTTCCTCGTCTTTCCTCTTCCAACATTTCGCCTATCCATGCTACTGCTGTGGGGCTATAGATGGGTGTCTTAAACTGATCCATCTATTGCCAATGCATAATATCAGTAGATTCCTGGTGAGTCTTAGGATCTGCAGTGCTGTTGTTGGTGGTATCATTCATGTCTTAAAGTTACATTTACTATACATGAGAAATAACTTCATGAAAATGATTGTTCTGATGGAAACGTCCATTGGGTACTCATAGTCAGGGGCTTGAAAAATTGCTATGAATGGCAAACATATTACTGTGCATAATTATAACTTTCACATCTACTCTAAGTCCCTGCTGGGCTCTACATCACTGATCCCCTAGCAAATACTAGTTATCACCTATACTATGAATTGGTGATAAATTGTATCTTAACTGAAGTGTTTTACCCAATTGCTATTGCTTTATCAGTCTTGCTCCATTTGCTAAATACTACTCATTACACCTCCTCAGTGTTTACAGCTTGTTGCCTAGGTTTGAGACCACCTCTGCTGCCTAGTAGCAGTGGCTGTGCTGGTGACATCAGTCCCTTTGTGGCCACTTCTATTCTGTTCTGTTATCTCTGTATGTAAATCCAGAAATAACATTGTGCATGCTATTGGCCTGACACAGGCTAAGCCCACCCACCTACTTTTCACTGAAACCAGTAGGTTGAGGGGAGAGGAGACAGGAGAGCAAGTGAAACCCTAGATGGGAAAAACTTTAAGGACAGCTTATTCAAAATAATTATTTTCTCTAAGATTTGCCCTTAATCCTTAAAGGGACTTTCGTAGAACTTAAATATTGATGACCTATTTTTAGAATAGGTCATCAATATCCAACCGGTGGGGATACCTAGGACTCCCACGGAACAACTGCGTTAAGTGGTAGTGCCGGTCAGGTGAGTCCAGCTTCTGCTTCACAGGCCAGTGGCATCACATTCATTTCTCATGTGACCTGCTTGTAGCTCAGTCCCATTCAAGTGAGCAAGGCTGAGTTGCACTACCAAGCACACCCCCGACACAATGTATGGGGCTGTGCTTGCTATTCAGGGAAAGGGCCACAGTGCTCACCTGAATGCTGCAGACTCTTTAAACAGCTGACCTGTGGGTGTTGAACACCCACCCACCTAGGATAGGTCATCAATATTACTATCCTGAAAAAAACCCTTTTTAGTCTGATGCCCCACATTGCAGAAACACAGCTTTTTTGTTGCAGATTTTGTGGGGGTTTTTTTTAGCCAAAACCAGGAGTGGATTGAACAAAAAGGAGAAGTATAAGAACTTCCAATAGATTTCCCATTCCTTCTATAGCAATTCTTGGCTTTGGATCAAAACACCGCCGTAAAATCTGCAACAAAAAAAGCTGCGTTTCTGCAACGTGGGGTCTTAGCCTTAAGAAGTTTTCTAACCGACCAAGGGGCTGTAGGCTGTCATAGTCTCTCCACCCCTAATCTGCATTGTTTTACATGCAAAGTACTTATTCTGTAGATGTCTTCAATGACCTTGAAGGTTGGACTAAAATAGTCAATAAGTTTCAGTGAGTCCTAAAACACTGGCAGCTCTTCAAACTTCACCCTGCTACATATGTAATGCTGAGGAATTTCCACTATAAAGTAGAACATTTCAGATAAAGGGATAAGCCAGTTATTGTGAATGTGTTCCTGGCTGAATGCAGATTAGGACTTGTCTCAAGACCCTACTTATGAATGCAGCAGCCAGGGGCCGTCTTATTTTCGGTTTAACTGGCAAGAAATTGCTTTGCTAAATGCAAAAGAATAATTTCAAGGGTTATTAACGTCTCAAAGTTATTCATTATTTGTGCGCACTGTATGTGCTTTTGTGCTTGGGGTAACAAAAACAATATGGGAATAGCAGTATTACATTCATGGATAACTGGAAGGTTTGCACAGAACCAAATGCTCAGTATGGTAGCTGCTCCGACATCAACCTCTCTGTATGGGGTGGGTTTATTAATAGGGCTAATAAGCAAAATTGTTAGAACAAAAGAATGTATATGTGACACAGACTGTAGGAATTTGATTTCCTTTTCATGTGAATTATGTGAAAAGTGACAAATTTTTGCACAAAAATGTGCACATTTCTTGATTTTTTTCTTGGAAGAAAGCATGACAAGGGGTGTGCTGTGAGTGGGGCCATTGTCCCCACCAGATTTATTATAATTTACACCTGTTTACTGGAATAGATGTAGCTGGCATAGATTTCAGTGCAAGCACACACTTGGCGGAGGTTGTGTCTGATTTAGGAGCAGGCTGTTTTTGAACCTCCTTGTAAATGTGGCACACCCTCAGCCAGCGGAAGAGTCAAAAGCAGCAGTCTTTATAAATCATAAATCTGCCCCATTGATCAATGGGGCTATTCACACATCTGTTTTTTTACGTACATTTTAATGGGCTGTCATAAATAGGCCATATCCTATTTTGTCCATTATCAAGGAATCATCAATAGATTCAAGTCAATGAGAAATCCGTGAAAACTACTGCCCCACGGATGCAAAACACAGTCATATTTACACAAGTTCATGTGAATGAAGTCTAAGCTGCAGACACCTGCAGACAGTGACTTATGTCCCCTTAGAAGAAAAGAATCAGGCATCTAAAATTCATAATGTTATTTGTTGGGGGAGAGACCAAAATCAGCGAGTTCAGACGATCTTAATCTAATGTGTACGGGTAATAAGAAGATTTCTCTTTTGTGTTTGTGAATGGCCAGGACTCACTAAAGTGGGCCTTACACTTCTGATACTTGTCAGTTAAACACCTATTCCTTCTGACCCTGTTCCCCTTTGTATACTTGGTTCAAGTTTTTGTAGACCACCTGTGATGAACCGACCCTCAGTTTTATATCTTTCTTGGAAGTGTGTTTTACTTGCTTAGGTCAGTCCTTCCCCCACTTGGAATGCGGTGCTTTAGTTGAGTCCACATTGCTGGACGATACGCTTCACTGGTTTTATGTGTGTTCATTGGAGATGGCTTGCTATAGCCAGGCACTTTTATTATCCCTGGCCAGATGGGATGGGGGATAGAAAGCCTTAACTTCATCCTTCTCTCCGAGGGTTCTGCAAAGGTGGGAGAAGGGGGGCTGCCTGGGTGCAAGGGGTGGGTGGAGCACTAGCCATATGCAGTGGGCAGACCTGGATTCTGGGGTCATTCAGCATAGAGGCAGTAAGGAGCTCTGATCTGGGAGAAGATGAGAGGGCCTGCCCTACTGAGGAATGCTTTGAGGGCCTAGTTCTGGACAGCATGTAGAAGGATTGTTTTATGCAACTTGCTTAAGCTTGCGCCCTAGGCCCAAAACTCTGCTGTGGCCTAGAGAAACGGACTACAAGTCTATTGTGTTGAGCATGGAAGAGAGACAGCTAGGACAAAGCTGTGTGCTCAGGTATTTTTTCTAATCTTTATTTCCTTTTATTTTGGTGTATTGTATCATTTCTCTTTTGCTTGTATGTTTATGCTTGATCATATTAATATTGTATATTTCTGTATATGCTATTAATCCATACCGACCCACTTGGGTTATTAAACATATAAAATTTATATCGCTCATTTCATTTTATCCTATGACCCGGTCTACTCACGGTGTGTGAGTGGGAGGTTAAGAAAGAAGTTTGATCGCAGGCGTGCCAGGCGGCTGGGCGAGGCGATATTCTTCACAGTGGTGGCAGCGGTGTGGAATCTTAGGATAACAGTGTGTGGGTGTGGTATCACGCAGACACTGGGGATTGCGGCAATCCTATGGAACGAGCGCGGTATGAGATCAAGCTTAAAATACGGTGAAAGTTTGGTACAGTACTGTTCCCTCCCTTCTTCTTTTTTTCTGTCCTATCTTTTATTTGGCAACGACTTCCAGTGGATGTCTCGGACTCTGAGAAGTGGAGTCAGGGGACGGCAGCAACTGACTGATACAAACGCTGCGCAGATGGCTGATATGGAAGGTGCTGCAGCCGGGCAGGACGAGGAGCAAAGTCCTGAGGGACTGGCACAAGAAAACATCACCATGCCAGATGGTTCAGCAGGTGCCCGAACCCCAGAGGTAACTGTGCCTGGAGGGACCAGTAACCCCAGTTCTGTGGGGGTAACGGACTTATACTTGCTAATGGCCTTACAGCAGATAGACTCCAGTGACTATAGCACCCGTCTGCAGGTGATTCTCCAGTACCGAGAAGCTGCAGAGCGCCGGGCGGAGAGAGAGGCCGCTGCTGCAGAGCGCCGGGCGGAAAGAGAGGCCGCTGCTGCAGAGCGTCGGGCGGAGTTGGAGCATCAGCTTGAGCTAAAAAAGCTGGAACTTTGCCAGCAGGCGCAACCTTCCCCTGCACCAACTCCAGGAGCCCGAGCACTAAAGATCCGATCCGAGGACTTTCCAATCTTGGAAGATAACGGGGACTTGGACTCGTTCTTGCGGGGATTTGAGAGGGTGTGTAAGCAGCATCATATTCCCCAGGCAGAATGGGCCCGTTACCTGTCTCCCCGGCTGAAGGGAAAAGGCCTGGATGTTTCCACGAGCTTACCAGTGGACGCGGACTATGAGACCATCAAAGCGGCGCTGATCCGGAGATACCGGCTCACGCCGGAGGTGTACCACAAAAAGTTCCGGAATATCCAACGGGGTCACACAGAGAGCTATGCGGATGTTCTGCACCACTTACAGGTTACATTCTGGCAGTGGATGAAAGGACTTACTGTCACCACGTTTGAGGGAATTGGGGATCTTATGATAAAGGAACAATTTCTCCAGGTGTGCCCTCTGGAGGTCCGCCAGTTCGTGTGTGATTGGAAACCCAAAACAGCAGACAAGGCTGCAGAGATTGCTGACGACTATGTGTCCACCAGGGAGCAAGGGATCAAGAGAGGAACCACACTGCAGAGACCCCCAAGCGGGAAGGAGGGGCAAAGCTGGAGTTCACCACAGCCTGCGGTCTCCAATTGGGGTAAGACAAACTCTGTCCCGGGTGCCCCCTCTACTTCCCCTGTCCCAAGAACTCTGGGCGCCCCGGGGACCCCCTCCAAGTCCCAAGGAGAGGCCCGGCGGTGTCATGCTTGTAACCAGCCAGGACATTTCAAGGCGGAGTGCCCCAACCGCTCTAAGAACCCCCCTATTTCCCCAGCCACGGCAGCTGGCTCAACTGTATACTTGGTGGGGAGGGAGGGGTTGCAATCCGATGCCAACAGTCAACAGGTCATTGTGGGGGGTAAAGTGGTCATGGGATTTCGGGACACTGGGGCGCAGATTACTCTGGTGCAACCTGACTTGGTCCCTGCGGACAGTATTATCCCTGGAAAAACTCTGACCCTGAAGGGTATTGGACAAGAACGCGTAACTGTGCCCATGGCTTGCGTCCACTTGGACTGGGGTGTGGGAAAAGGGATGCGTGATGTGGGGCTAATGTCTGATCTGCCTGCCAATGTACTATTGGGAAGAGATTTGGGGCCCTTGGTGTCCCAATATGGGGTGGGAGCAGCCCCACCTCGCTGTGACAATATGTCTGTACTGAAGGATGATTTTAATGAGGTGTTGAAGCCTGTCACACAGGCAGAGGGAGGGGTTAGCCTTTTGTCTCCCCTTGCTGTGTGTCCAGCTAAAGTAATCAGTGAGCATGTGAATGAGACATTGTGGAATGCTGACCTGGCTGTAGCCCCGCCCACATCTGCGGGTGATGAGAGCCCCCTCAGTGTGACCCTGGCTCAGCCATTCACCCATGCAGTTCACTGTGAATCAATGAATGAATGCAATGTCAATGTAATTGCTAATTCTTGCCTTGCAGGTTTACAGGGTAGCTGTTCTGAGATGCTGGGGGCAACCCCAACTGAGGACAATGTGCCAGGTGGTCAGGTGGGTCACGGGGATCTCAGGGCCGATCCGGATGAGGAACGGACTGCTGGAGTTGCGTTGGTGACCCGCAGCCAGAGTGCTAGAGGGGTGGAAGGCGCTCCGACCCCTGAGCCGTTCCCTCTGTCACCCGGAGAAGGCACTGAGACCGCCATGACTAACCTCCCCACACTGGAGCCGGAGGAGCCCGGCGGGTATATGACATGCACATCTCTTCTGTCTGGTTCCAGTCAGGAGTTCAGGGACGCTGTCCAAGCTGACCGCAGTCTGGATGCATTGAAGGAGCGTGCTGATCAACCTCCCTTGGAGTCGGACAAGGACCGCGTGTACTGGGAGCAAGGGAGGTTGTACCGGGAAACGATCCCCACAAAGGGAAAAGAAAGTCGGCTCAGGGAGAAACATTTAGTGGTACCCCAACCCTATCGGGTGGAGTTGTTGCGGATTGCTCATGATATTCCACTGGCAGGCCACCTGGGGATCGCTAAGACCAAGGCTCGCCTCAGCCACTTATTCTACTGGCCTAAGATGGGGACAGATGTAGCTAAATACTGCCGTTCATGTGACACTTGTCAGAGGATGGGCAAGGCGGGGCAAGGCTCCAAAGCACCAATGATACCTATGCCCATCATAACCGAACCTTTCCAGCGGGTGGCTGTGGATCTCATTGGACCCCTGTCCATTCCCAGTCGCACCGGGAAACGTTTCATATTAACGGTAGTAGACTACGCTACTAGGTACCCGGAAGCTGTCGCGCTGTCTTCCACCCGGGCTGATGTAGTGGCCAAGGCTCTGGTAGGCATCTTCTCCCGTGTTGGATTTCCCAGAGAGATGCTCACAGACCAAGGTACCCAGTTCATGTCTGCCTTGATGCAAGGCCTGTGTAAGGTAACAGAGGTGCAACATCTGGTGTCCAGCCCGTATCACCCACAGACCAATGGCCTGTGTGAACGGTTCAATGGCATCCTGAAGCAGATGCTCAGGATGTTAGTCGAGTCCCACGGGCGCGACTGGGAGCCTTATCTCCCGCACCTGCTGTTCGCTTACCGGGAGGTGCCGCAAGCCTCAACGGGGTTCTCCCCCTTTGAGCTCTTGTATGGGAGACGTGTACGTGGGCCCCTAACTCTTGTGAAAGAGTCCTGGGAAGGAGAAACAGCCATCCAAGGTGTGCCAGTCATGCCCATGGCCCAAGTGCAGACGGCATGGGGTGCTGGAGGTGGGACCCAAGAAGGGGGTGTGTCAAATGTATTACCTGTCAGTGTATTGTGGAGGGATGGTTTGGGGAAGCATAATCTCAGTCATTTGCCCAAGGTATCACCATCACCCACCCAAGTACAGGAGGAACAGGGTGTAGGCCCAAAGGGGCAAGGCGTCTGGGAGGGAGGACAGGGTCCAAACATACCTGTGCCAGAACCAGAGGTGCCCCTAGGTTTGGAAGCAAAGGGGGAGGTGCAGAATCCCCTAGGACTCTCCCAACTAGCGGCTAGTGTGGGAGAGACCCTGAGAGACTGCCGGGAAGGGGTCTATAAACTGGTATCACAAGGGCCTGTGGTTGCGAGTGTGGATCTGCGGGATGCCAGCACTCAGCACGAGGTCCCAGTGCAGGCCGGGGGTAGCCAGGTGGGCGGAGACTGCCGGGATGGGGTCTCAGCACCGGTACCACAAGGGCCTGGGGTTGCGAGTGTGGATCTGCGGGATGCCAGCACTCAGCACGAGGTCCCAGTGCAGGCCGGGGGTAGCCAGGTGGGCGGAGACTGCCGGGATGGGGTCTCAGCACCGGTACCACAAGGGCCTGGGGTTGCGAGTGTGGATCTGCGGGATGCCAGCACTCACAACGAGGTCCCAGTGCAGGCCAGGGGTAGCCAGGTGGGCGGAGACTGCCGGGATGGGGTCTCAGCACCGATACCACAAGGGCCTGGGGTTGCGAGTGTGGGTCTGAGGGACGCCAGCACTCGGGGGAGGGACCCAGAGCAAGCAGGAGGTAGCCAGGTCTACTTAATTCAGAGCCTGAACCTTAGAAGAGTCTCCATTCAGACAGGAGAGGAAGAGGGTATCAGTACGCCAGGAATATGGTCAGGCCCCGGCGGGGGGAGGGCCGCCAAGGTGTCCGCGGAAGGCGATCTTAGGATCGTCCTTCCTCCCGACACGCTCTAAAAGGGGGAGGTGTGATGAACCGACCCTCAGTTTTATATCTTTCTTGGAAGTGTGTTTTACTTGCTTAGGTCAGTCCTTCCCCCACTTGGAATGCGGTGCTTTAGTTGAGTCCACATTGCTGGACGATACGCTTCACTGGTTTTATGTGTGTTCATTGGAGATGGCTTGCTATAGCCAGGCACTTTTATTATCCCTGGCCAGATGGGATGGGGGATAGAAAGCCTTAACTTCATCCTTCTCTCCGAGGGTTCTGCAAAGGTGGGAGAAGGGGGGCTGCCTGGGTGCAAGGGGTGGGTGGAGCACTAGCCATATGCAGTGGGCAGACCTGGATTCTGGGGTCATTCAGCATAGAGGCAGTAAGGAGCTCTGATCTGGGAGAAGATGAGAGGGCCTGCCCTACTGAGGAATGCTTTGAGGGCCTAGTTCTGGACAGCATGTAGAAGGATTGTTTTATGCAACTTGCTTAAGCTTGCGCCCTAGGCCCAAAACTCTGCTGTGGCCTAGAGAAACGGACTACAAGTCTATTGTGTTGAGCATGGAAGAGAGACAGCTAGGACAAAGCTGTGTGCTCAGGTATTTTTTCTAATCTTTATTTCCTTTTATTTTGGTGTATTGTATCATTTCTCTTTTGCTTGTATGTTTATGCTTGATCATATTAATATTGTATATTTCTGTATATGCTATTAATCCATACCGACCCACTTGGGTTATTAAACATATAAAATTTATATCGCTCATTTCATTTTATCCCCCCCCCCCCCCCCCCCCCCCCCGGGTGCGGGGGGGAGAGAAAGAGTTTTTTCCCCCCGCCCCCCCCCGCCCCGGGGCGGGCCCCCCCCCCCCCCCCCCCCCCCCCCCCCCCCCCTCCTTTTTTTTTTTCTCCCCCCCCCCCCCCCCCCCCCCCCCCCCACCCCGGTAGAATAAATAAGGAGGGCCCCGCCTTTGCCTCCCTTTCTTTTTTTGTTTTTATTTTTTTTTTTTTATTTTTTTTTTTTCTGTGTTTCTCTTCTTTAACGCCCCCCCCTTTTTTGTTTTGGTCGTGGGGGGGGGTGCCCCCCCCCTTTTATGTCAGCCTGCCTGTTCTGCAGACAGAGTGTGAGCAGAGAAGCAGGAAGTGAGGAGACAGAGAGCAGCAGCCATCTTGGCAAGAGAGAAGACAGGTGTCTGTGCTGTGTTGAACTGGTGTGGATATTTTTCTGTACAGCTAAGCTGTATCTTGGTCCAGAGACAAACAGAGTGTAAAGAGACAACAGGACTAGTGAGTCCACGTGAAAGGAACTGTGCTCAGTGGCTGATCAGTGAGACTGACATTGTGACTGTGTATATGGATACCACAGATAGAGACTCGCAGTGCTGTTGACGTACTGGACAGCACCTGCTAAATCCCGGTTTACATCCCAGCTCAGTGTATGGATTCTGCAGGACTGTCAGTGTGCTGAGTGGAATCTGCTGTTGGATTACATTGCATTCATTGGGTTTCCCTGTTAAAGAGGACTTCATTTCTCCTGAGATCCTGATAACAGTGAGGAGAGGACGCTTCACTATAAAAGAAAGGAACGACTTTGGGCCCCACCGCGCGCTTCTACGGACTGTAAGCGGTCCACCTGGACCACTGGGGAAAAGGGGGTGCACCCAAATGTGATGTCAGGGTCAGTTAGGGATAGTTTTGAGTATATTGTTCATTCAGTGTCCATACTGCAGAAGTGGACAGAGTAAAAGTAGAAACCATTGCAGAATTTGCCTTGAAATTGTTCATGCTATATTGTATATTTTGCTTGTCTTTATCCCTGTCATTTTACCTTCAAATAGCCTTTATTAACTTATAGTAAATATATATTCTTTTCTTGAACTACCGCGTGTGCGTTCATTTCTGGTTGCGGAGTCCAAACCACCTGCCTTGCTCTCGGTTCACAAATTGGCGTAGTCGGCAGGATCCGCTTACCAGAATGGACGGTGACGCACCCGTTCGGGAGAATGGTGCTGGAGGAAGAATGCCAGCAGGGGCTATAATGAGTCAGTTAGCTAAATTTGATGGCAATAATATGTCAGTGAGTATGTGGGTGGAACAGATACGAATGATACAGCGAATGTACCAGACCACACCAGAAGTACTAGTAGAGCTAGCAATATTGACATTACAAGGGGATGCTAAGACCACGGTGATACTGAGGCCATTTGAACAAAGGCAGACATTTGAGCAAGTAGTCCAGATTCTAGAAACCATCTATGGAGAAACTGCATTTCTGGGGTCTCTGCAGGCTCGGTTCTTCCAGAGGGTACAACAGGAGAATGAAAGCCTTCCCCAATATGCAAATGCCCTACAAGAACTGCTCCGAGATATTCAAGGGAAGGAAAGAGGGGGCTCGCCAGCCTTCTGTAACCCTGATCGGACTCTCCGTGACCAGTTTGTCCTGGGGATACGTGACGGCAGTTTAACTGTGACTATGCAGGATTTTATACGACGAGAGACTGATGCTAAATTCCATGATGTACAGGTAGAGGCCATCTCCCGTGCCAATAGTATGGTCCCAAGGCCCCAGACTGCAGTTGGAGTTACTTTGTCACAGGGGGCTAGTTCTGGCTCAGAGACAGTAGAAAAGGGGACGGTTAAAGAAATTCTCACAGTAATGCAGAAACTGCAAGAGCAAATGGAACACTTGCACACCCGTTGTGATGAACATTCTATGAAATTTGCAGACTTCCAGAAAACTGGAGGTGAAAGGGTGAGCCGTCCATACCCAGAAAATCAGAATCATCCACCACCCCGCTGGAGGGATGAGGATAGGACCTACCGAAGGGGTCCAAATCATTTAGTGCAGTGCTCAGGAGAAATCGAAGGGGCTTACCGAAGGGGCCCAAACAGATGGCCAGAACGACGGGAGATACGCTGCTGGGAGTGTGGACGGATGGGCCACGTTGCTGCTAGATGTCCAGAGCAGCGACAAACTTATGAGAGACCGCCGTTAAACTGAAGTCCCCTGCTGCTGTAGGGCGTGTAGTAGGGGAGACTGACAAGAAGACTATGTGGGGAGAATGCCCTAATGATGACCTGATCGCTGCAAGTCCTGTTATACAGGTGGAAATGGAGGGTATTCCGGTTACCGGGATGATTGACACGGGTTCCCAAGTAACGACCTTGAGTAGAGACTGTTATGAACGGTACTTCCAGCAACATGTGAAATATGATCCCCATACATTCGTACGAGTGGTCGCACCTAACCAGTTACCAGTTCCAGTCGTGGGAGTGGCCTGGATGAATGTCCGGGTATGTGGCCAAGATCTAGGTAGGAAAGGCATTGTGGTGGTACAGGAGTCACATGAAGTAAAGGTCCCTGTCATTTTGGGGATGAATGTGTTAAAAGAATTAGATCAGATCCTCTTTAAAAAGAAAGGTCACGGTTATTGGAAAAAAACCACCACCCATCGGCCTACTCAAACAGCTTTCCAGCGGCTGATCCGGACATGTGGTTTACAGAAAAGTTCGGATGCACAACGTCCTCTGGCTCGAATTTCAGTTCCTTTGCATACAAAAGTTACACTGCCACCCAGTCGGGAGACAATAGTGTCCATGCCCGTAGGCACCTGTCGGAAACTAGAGGGCATAGCTGTGTTGGTAGAACCACTGCAGGCAGCCGAAGGAGGTGTTGATCCGCTAGTGGCCCGTTCCTTGGCAATAGTTCGCAATGGAAGAGTACCACTTCGATGTGTAAACACTCAGGACCAGAGTGTGGACCTGACCCCAGGGAGGCAGCTGGCTAACATCTATGTGACTCCGGAGGAAGTAAGGAAAGTAACTCCAATGCAGCTGAAGCCGACTGAAAGGGATGAGTGGACCGTAACTGTGTCCATGGGAGAAGATGAGGAACCCACCTCTGAATGGAATGGCCGTGCAATTCGAGAACAGATGAAGATGGATGCAAGTTCATGTTCTCTGGAATGGGTGCAGAAGGTAGATGAGCTGTTGTGGGAGAACCGAGCCGCCTTTGCACGGTATGCTGAAGATTTTGGATGTACCACAGGGATCTACCATGAGATTCCCACAGGAGACACCCCTCCAATTAGAGAGCGCTACCGACAAATTCCTCCACAGTTGTATCAGGAAGTGAAAGAACTGTTAGCTAAGATGCTACAGGGTGGGATCATCCAAGAAAGCCAAAGTCCCTGGGCGGCTCCTGTGGTGTTAGTAAGAAAGAAAGATGGGTCCATCCGATTTTGCGTAGACTATCGGAAGTTAAATGCTTGCACCGTACGAGATTCCTACCCCTTGCCACGGATTGAGGAGTCTCTCTCAGCGCTGGGGAGAGCCCGGTACTTCTCCTCACTAGATCTGGCTAGTGGGTATTGGCAGGTGCCGATGGCCACAAAAGACAAGGAGAAGACGGCATTCATCTTGCCCATGGGACTATACGAATTTAACCGGATGCCCTTCGGGTTGACAAATGCACCCGGAACGTTTCAGCGGTTGATGGAGAAATGTCTCGGTGACTTCAACTTTGAGTTCACTCTCATCTACTTGGATGACATTATAGTGTATTCTGCGACCTTTGAAGACCATCTCCACCAGTTGGGGCAAGTATTTCGAAGATTGCGGGAACATGGGCTCAAATTGAAACCCAGTAAATGTCGGTTGTTCCAATCTGAAATTGATTACTTGGGTCACCGCGTATCAGGAGAAGGGGTGAGACCATCAAGAGACAAGATAGCGGCTGTTCAAGATTGGCCAATACCGACTACCCTGCGAGAAGTGAGGGCGTTCCTTGGAGTAGCCGGTTACTATCGACGGTTTATTAAGGATTTCGCCAAGGTAGCAGCACCACTTAATGCTCTCCTACGAGGCACATCCGGTGGTCCAAAGAACCGGTCCGTGAAGTGGGGACCTGAACAGGAACAAGCCTTCCAGGCATTGAAGGATGCACTGATAACAGCCCCAATCTTGGCATATGCTGATTACCACTTGCCGTTCCAGCTGTATACAGATGCAAGCATGTATGGTCTTGGAGCAGTGCTTTCCCAGCTTCAGGATGGCCAGGAGAGGGTCATAGCGTACGGCAGCCGGTCTTTGAGAGATTCTGAAAGAAACCCTGAGAATTATAGTTCATTTAAGTTGGAGCTGTTGGCACTGGTATGGGCCATGACCGAGAAATTCTCTGAATATTTGACCGGTGCTGAAGTTTTAGTACTGACTGACAACAACCCACTAGCTCACCTGGAAAATGCCAAGCTCGGGGCGTTAGAGCAGAGGTGGATAGCCCGAATGTCTAAGTTCAATTACCGCATTAAGTATCGGTCCAAGACAGAGAACCAGAATGCTGGCGGACTTTCTAGGGTAACCGCCCAGACCCCCACAGTAGACGTGGATCATGAGTTGGAGCATGTGGAGGTGCCCGACTTCAGCAGATTTTCACAGGCCTTGGCCGCCGCTAATCAGTTTGAGATGGAGGGGACTGAAACGGCTCCTTTCTTTGGTCCCTCACGACAGGAATGGGCACAGATACAACAGACCCATGAGGGGCTGGCGCAGATGATCAAGTGTGTTGAGAAAGGCCAGAAGCCCTGTAGAGAGGAAAGAGAACGACTGACACGTGAGATATTATCTGTTCTGAGTCAGTGGGAAAAGTTGGAGATGAAAAATGGAGTGCTATGCCGAAAGGTCTATTTACCTTCTGAGATCGACATTCGATACCAAATTGTGGTGCCTAGTGAACTGGCTCGCTCGTTGGCAGTTGAGGCTCATAATAAGAATGGACATTTTGGTCATGAGAAGACCTTTCGTTGGTTACAGCGACTGATTTACTGCCCTGGTCTTCGTCAAATGGTCGAAGAAGTATGCCGAAGCTGTCGAACTTGTGAGATCCATAAGGCAATAGAACAGAGAGCTCCCCTGCAAACCATCGTGACCCAGGAACCTTTAGAAATCGTCATGATAGACTATCTAATGGTTGGCCCATCCAATAGCGGACACCAGTATTGCCTCGTAATGGTGGATCACTTCACCAAATTTGCGGTGGTAACCGCCACCAAGGACCAGACAGCTGAGTCAGCAGCTCGTGCTCTGTGCCAAGATTTCATTCGAGTATATGGGTGTCCCCAACGCATCCACTCCGACCAGGGCGCCTGCTTTGAGGGACACGTAATGAAAGAAGTTCAACGTATCTACGGGATAAAGAAGTCGCACACGACTCCATACCACCCTCAGGGAAATGGGGCCTGTGAAAGATTCAACAGAACTCTGCTACAGATGCTGCGGACTCTGGAGGAAGACAAGAAGTTACAGTGGCCTCAGTTCTTGTCTGAAATGGTGTGGGCCTATAACAATCAGGTCCATTCTACAACGGGGTACTCTCCTTATACACTTCTCTTTGGGCGGTCTGGGCGAAGTATAGGAGAATTACAGTTGGATGATGTGGATGGGTTCCCTCCGAGGGATCCAACCTCTTGGGTGCGGGCGCACCGGCAGAGACTTGAGACGATCCATCGATTGGTGCGGCAGCGCCTGCAAGAACATCCCCATCCTGATAAGACCCCAGTGCAAGAAGCACCATTGCAACCAGGCGACCTGGTGCTAGTTCGTGTCAAGAAACCCCAAGGGAAATTGGAAAGCCGATGGGAGGCTTTGCCGTATCGTGTTGTTGGCCGCAAGTATGCGAATGGGCCAGTGTACCAGGTCCAGAAAGAAGGAACTGATTGTGTTCGAGTACTTCACCGAAATATGTTGCGCCTGTGTCATTCTGAAGGGACAAATCATGATGGGCCTGCCAATGTGAATGAGCTCCCACAGTCAGAGAATGGAGGTGCGGAATGGGCCTCCGACGAGGAGGATGATTGTTGGCCGATCCCCGCTCCTGGGGATGTTCCACCTGTGACTACTGTATCTCCGGCCTGTGCCCCCTCTGGTGCGGAATCCACTGGTCCTTCTCAGCCCATAGCTGCAGCACCCCATAATATACCACCGGTCCTCAGACGGACCACTAGGCCAAATGCTGGTATTCCCCCTGTTCGGTATGCGCAGGATGAGTTTGTTTGGCCTGCCATACATCGGTATACTACCACCCTGTGCATAAAAGTACAACCCTCTGGATATACAGTCATAGGCAGGGACTGCCAATCTTAAAGTGGGGGGGAATATGTAAGAGACAGCCAATGTTGTCCTAAGCTTTATTTGTCTGTATAAATTGTTAATGTTGAATGTATTTCTGTGATTCTGTTCCTTTAAGACAGCAGCCATTGTAATTGTGACATGATGCTGGAGTGAGACCCCCCCCCTTTTATGTCAGCTTGCCTGTTCTGCAGACAGAGTGTGAGCAAGGAGCAGGAAGTGAGGAGACAGAGAGCAGCAGCCATCTTGGCAAGAGAGAAGACAGGTGTCTGTGCTGTGTTGAACTGGTGTGGATATTTTTCTGTACAGCTAAGCTGTATCTTGGTCCAGAGACAAACAGAGTGTAAAGAGACAACAGGACTAGTGAGTCCACGTGAAAGGAACTGTGCTCAGTGGCTGATCAGTGAGACTGACATTGTGACTGTGTATATGGATACCACAGATAGAGACTCGCAGTGCTGTTGATGTACTGGACAGCACCTGCTAAATCTCGGCTTACATCCCAGCTCAGTGTATGGATTCGGCAGGACTGTCAGTGTGCTGAGTGGAATCTGCTGTTGGATTACATTGCATTCATTGGGTTTCCCTGTTAAAGAGGACTTCATTTCTCCCGAGATCCTGATAACAGTGAGGAGAGGACGCTTCACTATAAAAGAAAGGAACGACTTTGGGCCCCACCGCGCGCTTCTATGGACTGTAAGCGGTCCACCTGTACCACTGGGGAAAAGGGGGTGCACCCAAATGTGATGTCAGGGTCAGTTAGGGATAGTTTTGAGTATATTGTTCATTCAGTGTCCATACTGCAGAAGTGGACAGAGTAAAAGTAGAAACCATTGCAGAATTTGCCTTGAAATTGTTCATGCTATATTGTATATTTTGCTTGTCTTTATCCCTGTCATTTTACCTTCAAATAGCCTTTATTAACTTATAGTAAATATATATTCTTTTCTTGAACTACCGCGTGTGCGTTCATTTCTGGTTGCGGAGTCCAAACCACCTGCCTTGCTCTCGGTTCACACCATAACCTGATATGTACACTGGATTTTGCCCAGAGCTCATGGACATGTAGAGGATGTCCTCAAACTACCTATACTTCACTGTGCAGGCCTCTTGCATGATTCTCATGTAAAGTCATACTGTAATATTATGCCCCTGTCATAATTTTAGGAGGTGTGTTTGACTAGAAGGTAATAGTGTGAAAGGTGATCTTCCCAATCTACGAAGGTTCATAGATAGGCTTTCTGGTACTAAAGCCTTATGACTGAAGCTCTGCATTTTATAGTGATTTTCTAATAGGCTTATAACAACAATACTAGTGCATCTCAATAAATTAGAATATCATCACAAAGTTATTTTTATTTTAGTAATTCAAGTGAAAAAGTGAATCACATATATTATATTGAGTCATTACAAACAGAGTGAACTTTTTCAAGTGTTTATTTATGTTAATGTTGATGATTATGGCTTACAGCCAAGGAAAACCCAAAAGTCATTATCTCAGAAAATTAGAAAAATTAAACAAAAACACCTGTAAAGGCTTCCTAAGCGTTTAAAAAGGTCCCTTAGTCTGGTTCAGTAGGCAACACAATCATGGGGAAGACTGCTGACTTGACAGATGTCAGAAGGCAGTCATTGACACACTCCACAAGAAGGGTAATTCTGATGATATTCTAATTTATTGAGATGCCATAGTATATGTGTCTGCACTGAGCCAGGAGGCCACTACTATATATCTACTACTATAATTATATGGCAATTTCTTATCAATGAACCTGGAACAATAAGGTACTATATTGTCACTGCATAGAGCTGCACCTTTTGCTTAAGCACTTCCGGACCGCAACATAGAGTATATACGTCCGGAAGGTGGTTGTGTAGTTCTGCAAGGACGTACCGGGCACGTCCAAGCAGAACTCACCAGCTGCACTAAATCGTGCAGCTGCTGAAACGGGGAGCCGGCTGTAACTTCAACCGGAGCTCCCAGAGAGAAGGCAGGGAAGGTTCATTACCTTCCCGATTGCTGTGTATACAGCGCTCAATGAGCGCTGTATACAGCGCTATGGGCGCCGCCATCTTGCCGCTCTTCTCTGACCTGATGGTCACATGATCTAACGGGATCAGCATCTATAAGAGCAGCTGGGTCCTACAGGACCCAGATCAGCTCTATAGTAACTGTGAGAGTATGAACCTAGAGGGCGCTAGGGAGCGACCCAGGCCAGCCCTGAAAAGGCTCTCAGCCACACCTTTGGGTGGGGGCGTGTATCTCCAGAAGGCTGGAGAAACTTGCTTGGAGCAGGAAATGGTGGACCAGCCTAGGACAGAGAGTCAGTCTGTCCCAGAGGGCTTGGGTCCAGAGAAGGCTTACAAAGACTAAGTCAGGCTCTTATTGCCCCAGAGGCTAGTTAGGGACTCAAGGAGTCAGTGAGTGCCCTAACTGTGGCATAGGTTTTTTTGTTGTTTTGCTGTGTTGCAGTTAAGCTGAATAAAGCCACTTTTATGTTTCACTTGGACCGTCTGAACCCTATATTTCCGGCGCCCAGTACCATGAACCACCGCTGTTAGGACCAGGAGCCTGCCGCCATTTGAGTTTAATTCCCCAAGCTGTCACATATGGTGGAGAATCGCGGGCATAAAGAGATCCACGCAAGTCCTGGAAAACAAGTGGTTTGTGACTGCAGTACTGCAAAGTGTGCATTGTGGCCTACAGCTGGAAGAAATCTGTGATTTCAACTGAAGAAACCCAGGAATGGGTGAGTGAATTGCAACATAGCAAGGTGTTTGTAAAACTCTGGAAGAGGAATCCAGGGAATGGACTTTGTGTATACTGTGGCACAGAAGTCTATAAAGTGCTTGCTGATGGCAAGAAAATAAGCAATGTGTGTAGAAGCTGGATATTGCAAACAGTCTATGTGAAAGGCTATGGTGCCATGTTGGTGTTTTCTGTGGAAGACAGAAGAAAATGCTGGTTGTTGTAGTGCCACATAAGTTAACTGTTTGAATACATGTGACTGCTGAAGATAGCAAAAAGTTGCTGCTGGTTGAACCCCAAGGTTGCTGTGGAATATTGTGTAATCTTGTTAGTAAACCATGGGCAAGAAAAAGAGAATTTCAGCTTGTAAAAAAGCAGAGAAGTCATGCACAGGTTTATTAGTGCAGCAGTCTGAATGCAGAGACACACAAAACCCGGAACAGATCATGTGGAATGCAAGTAAAGATAATGTGTTGCATGAGAGTGACTCAGTTTTTCTAAAGCACCTCTGTTCTATGAAAGAATATGTCCCTGCTGACTGTATGTCTATGTACCTATGACTGTCTCATACTGGAGTGCATCAGAGCGCCAAAGATGAAAATATTATGGTGCAGCAGCTTCAAGATGAGATTAAAACCATCAGGTTCATTTATGAAGATGAAATATCTGATTGGAAATGGCAACTTGAGGGATCAGAAAAAGAGAACCTTAAGTTAAAGAAAGAGCTTGAAACTGTAAAGAGTTCATATCCTAGTCATTGTGAAAATGTGGTACTGGGTTTGCCTGGAACGGACTGTGTCACTAAGGAGTTTGCTGATATGAAATGTGCTCTATCTAATGAAGTTATACAGAGTGTAGAGCAAAAGCAAGTGCTTGAGAAGCAATTGCAGGATTTAAAGGAGCAGCATGTCCAAGACTCCATTGCCAAAGAGAGTGTCATTGAAAAATTAAGAGATGACCTTGAAACTGCTAAACGTGAGAGAAGTGAATTTTTGCAGTGTCAGTCAGAATGTCTGGATGACTAAGTCAGGAAGTGTGAAAAGCTTTCGGTGGCATTAATTAACAAAGAAAATGAAATTGCAGAGCTGAGGAAGCATGTCTCTGACCAATAGAGTGATTTAGAATCTGTGGTGCAGACATTGCAGTCAGAGCAAAACTTGCATGAACTAAAGCAGGTTAGCCTAAATAGTGAAGTCAATGAATGGCGGAGCAGAGCTGGAGTTCTGGAACAAAGAGGAAGGGAACTCAAAGCTAGAATATGTAGCCTGGAGAGGGCGCTGTCAAGATCTTGTGAAGATAATGAGAAGTTGTCTGTTTTGGTGCAAAATAAAGACAAAGATTTGATGGAAATGTCGTCTGTCCATGCTCAGAAAGGGCAAACCTTACAGGAGAGCCATAAAAAAGTGGAGACTCAACTTCAAGAGCTGCAACTAAAAGTCACAGAAGGGGACAGGTTTCAAGCGGAGCTGCTAGACAAGGCAAACAGACTACAGGTGGAATTGGATAATGTCACAAGGCTTCTTTCTCAAGCAGACAGCAAGTTTATCAAACTTTCCAAAGCTTTTTCTACACTAGAATCTCAGCTTCAAGACACTCAGGAACTTTTGCAAGAAGAAACCCGTCAGAAGCTTGACCTTAGTACAAAACTAAAACAAATGGAAGATGAGAAAAATGGTTTCCTTGAGCAACTAGAGGAAGAGGAGATAGCAAAAAGAGATTTGACAAAGCATATTTCAACCCTACAGGCTCAGGCGACTGATATGAAGAAAAAAATGGAGGATAGTATTGGGTCCATGGACTCTGTTGAAAAACTAAAGGAAAAGTTGCAAAAGGAGCTAGAAGCTACAAATCAACGGTTTGAGGAGAAGGCTGCTGCTTACGACAAACTTGAGAAGACGAAAATTAGACTGCAGCAGGAACTAGAAGATGTAGGTGTAGATCTTGATCATCAACGTCGGATGGTGTCAAATTTGGAAAGGAAGCAGGAAAAGTTTGATCAACGGCTTGGTGAAGAGAGGACTCTTTCTGCTAGATATGCAGAAGAACGTGACCATGCTGAAGCAGAGGCTCGTGGAAAAGAGACCAAAGCTCTTGCCTTGGCTCACTCCCTAGAAGAGGCCCTTGAATTGAAGGCCGAGTTAGAGAGGCTCAACAAGCAACTGCGCACTGAAATGGAGGATTTGGTTAGCTCCAAGGATGAAGTTGAGAAAAACCTGGAATCTGTGCAGATATTGTATGAGAACAAAGCTAATGCTTATGAGATGCTGGAAAAGGCCAAAAGCGAATTGGACCTCCAGACAGAAGACATGAGGATTCAGTTTGAAGGAAACCTGTCTAATTTATCTGCTGAGATTGTGGATCTAAAAATGCTTGTTGCTAAATTAAGGGTGCAAGTGAACAAGCAGGAGGAAATCAAGAAACAGCTGGAGTTTCAGATGAATCAAGTGAAGCGTGAATCAGAAATAAAGTTGGAAGAGCGCACTTCTCAGATTGAACAGTTAAAAACCGAAGTGGAATCTAAAAAAGAAGAATTGGATCGATTGCAGCAGTCTTTATCCAATACGGAACAGTTGGCATCTGCACTATCTCCAAAGCTGGAAGCACTAGAAGATGAGAGAGACTCGCTGCAGAGCCTGTTAACCTCTAAAGAATCAGAGCTGTTATCCCTGAAAAATGTGATTCAAGAAATAGAGTCTTTATTCAACCAAGAGCAAGATAAGAAAGCCACTGAGATACGGGACTTGAATGAAAGACTTGACAAAAAGTCTGCAGATGAGCAGAAGCTTTATCAGAAGATGTTGGAGGATCAATCCAATATAATTCAGGGAACAGTGGGGGAAGCAGAAAATATTATCCAGGATGCCGACCTGACAAATGTTAGAAGAACATTGCAGAATATCCTAGAATTAGGAGGCGTAGTGGATAAAGAGATGGCATCTACATCTGCTGCCATAGAAGATGTCAGAAAGATTGAGGAAGTTCTGCAAGTTGCAATAGTAAAAACTGAGATGGAGGCTGCTCAGAAAAATGTGGCAGTGGAGAAAGTTCTGGAGCTGGAATCAGAGATTTGTGCGCTACAGAAGGCGGTAGAATTAGAGAAAGCTGCCAGCATAGAGGCAGAGAAAGCAGAGCCATTAAGGCAGCCAGAACATGTAACTAAAAAGCTTCTGGGTACTGACAGTAAAGACTGTGATGTTGAAAACTTGGTATCCCAGTCCTCCAATGTTAGCACAGAGAATGAAAATTACTTGGAGAATGTTGAGATGACGATATCACCAGCTCCCGTATTATCAGAAAGGGGTTGGCACAAATATTCTTGCAATCTATCAAAGTACCGCAACATGCCTCCAGGAAGTTATGCGTATGAGAAAGAGGAAGTAAGACTAGAGTATGGAAGTGGTTGTCCTGCTGCCGTACAGGTGTGGAAGCATTATACAGAAACCATTCCAATATATGATGTGGCAGTTGTTAAAGACACACCAGAAAATGTAGTTCAGCGTGAGCTATTATGTGAGGGTGTACTGTATGGCCCTTGTGCAGAAGGAGAAGATATTGCAGTACAGAGCTTGTGTATCTCAAACAAAGAGGAGAGCAAGCAGCCTATGTCTCCTAAACTTCTAAGCCTTGATGGTGATGGCAAAGTTTGCTTTGAGATGAAGGTTACAGAAAAGGTACCCGTGAAATATTTATACTCTAAAGACATTGATGTGCATAAAGTACGTGTTAGCTGGTATCTGAACTCCTGTGGATTCACGATAGGAGAAGAAGAAGATTCTTACGCCTATTCACTAAAGGGATCAAAGTCATGCAATGGGATGGCTGAAGACTATCGAGAAAAATGTGATGAAAATGATGTGATCCCCTGTGTGGCGAATTGTGGAGGTGATGGAGTAGAGCTTGCCTTTGTGCAGAGGGGCCAGGATCTCGGCGTAGCATCGAAAATGATGAGAAGACGGAAGACTCGACTGACTGGAACTTGGAGGTTGAGACCGCCAGATGGGGACATCTGGAGAGACACTGGACAAGTGTATAGGATTGAAGAGGGATGGCGATATATGTCTTGTCCCATTGTAGCTCACCCCATGGGTAGTGAGCTGAGGGGGAGGGTATGTGAGAGTATGAACCTAGAGGGCGCTAGGGAGCGACCCAGGCCAGCCCTGAAAAGGCCTTCAGCCACACCTTTGGGTGGGGGCGTGTATCTCCAGAAGGCTGGAGAAACCTGCTTGGAGCAGGAAATGGTGGACCATCCTAGGACAGAGAGGCAGTCTGTCCCAGAGGGCTTGGATCCAGAGAAGACTTACAAAGACTAAGTCAGGCTCTTATTGCCCCAGAGGCTAGTTAGGGACTCAAGGAGTCAGTGAGTGCCCTAACTGTGGCATAGGTTTTTTTGTTGTTTTGCTGTGTTGCAGTTTGAGCTGAATAAAGCCACTTTTATGTTTCACTTGGACCGTCTGAACCCTATATTTCCGGCACCCAGTACCACGAACCACCGCTGTTAGGACCAGGAGCCTGCCGCCATTTGAGTTTAATTCCCCAAGCTGTCACATAACGTACTGTATTCCTCCGGAAACTGGGGCTAAATGTACCAGCCGCAGTTACAGGGGAAATCAGCCCCCCCCACACACACACACAAAAATAACAGTGATCAGATGTCCCCAAAGGTCTATTATGACCTTATGGGGGCACAATGTAAAAAAAAAAAAAAAAATAAATAGTTTTAAAAAAAGTAAATAAAATAATTTAAAAAATAAATAAAATAATACGGCAATAAAACGCCATTATTAAAAGTCATAGCCCCACCCCCGACGACACCATATATAATATTCTTTGATTGTAACAAAGGAAAAACTATTTTATACAGTTTTTTAGTAGCATTTTGTGTAATTAAATAAAGAAAAGAAAAGTGAAAGACCCGTTTTCCCTCATCTTTTATTTATATTTTCCCAGATATAAAAAAAATTAAAACACATGCAAAAATAAAAACAACATAAAAATAAAGCCCTGTGTGTCACCGAAAAAAGACGCAGAAATTAGCTGAATAACCCAAATGATAAAAATGTTACAGCATTCAAAACCGTACATACAAAAGAACCCGAAAATGTGTCTGGTCCTGGACCAGAAATTGGCCTGGTACTGAAGTGGTTAACAAACAAAACAGGTAATAAAATTACTTTATTACTTATTTCTTATATGAATAGTTTTTATCTGTCATAGCTGTCTACACTCAATGCTAAGCTCCACACAGACCGCTCAGCAAAGGCTACATGGATTAAGTTTCCGTGAACAAGGTGCCATTCACAGGCTTAAGACCACACTGTGTAGCCAAATGATGGCAGAAGCGGTATACAGCACACTTATAGAGAAATGGAAATAAATACACGTTTCAATATCTACCAGTCTAATGAAAGAGTCTGGGCACCTTCTAGGAGAGCAGATACTGGGTGAATGTCTGGTGTGAGGTTTGGTAAAGGAAGGATAATGCTTCGGAGCTGTATGTACAAGTCAGGGATGAGCTCCTTATTTCCAGTGTGGAACTTTCTAGGAATTTTAATGATGCCTCATACTGTACAATTCAGGTGCATTTTGTTTTATTTTAGCTTTGTGCTTACAGTGCTTCTGGCAGTGGATCATGGACCCGCTGTGCCGCCTAACCGGTTTGGCCTTGAGCCACCCCCATGCTGATGTAGTCTTTACCCTGGGAGACTACTAGGTCTCTACCTCTTGGAGTGGTCCCTGTATAGGTGACTGCTGACCTGAGACCAGACAGACCAGGGAATCAGGCAAAGGATAGTCAGGTATGGGCTGAAGGTCAGTGGCAGACAGCTGATGAACAAGGTCAAAACAAGCCAAAGGGTCAGGCGGGCAGCTCAGGGTAGGCAGAGGTTGTACACTGGTAGGCAGCATAGTGAGTAGCCAGGCCTAGGTCAAGAAATGAGAATCCAATGGCAGAGTAAAGACATAAAATCCTTGCAGAGTCTGTAGCACAAGATCCTATGTTGCTCAGGAACTGAGGAGAGGAGACTAAGTTCATTAGGAGGAGGAAGGGCGCACCCTATGGGCTGGAACAGGAGTGGTAACAGAAGGAAAAAGCGTGCAGCATGGAGTGTCAAAAACTGTATAGTGTGAATCAGAGGCAAACTGACGGATGAATTTGCTAGGAGCGAGAGCACAATAATGGCCCACAGACCATTATATACAGTTTTGTGCCTTCATCCATAAACAAAGTGCCTCAAGTCAGGTCCAAAAAAGATGGTGTGTATATTTTGGTGTGGAAGAACCAAACGCTAAAAACCTAAACAATCTTTTCTTAATCTCCTTCATATTTTTCATCTCATTTTGCTCAAATTGTAGTTAAAAATAAGAAATATATTAAAAAAAAGGTCTTCTCTAAGGGTCCCAGGAGAATCACCATATCACACCTTGGCACCCCACATTGCTGTGTCTGGTTGTAAGATTTCTAGCTGCAGCAGGAGCCTCTCCCCACTGCAGCTTCTGCAGTAGGAAACACAGACTGTTAACCCAAGCCCTCTTGTCTAGCATTCACCAGACAATAATGGAACGGACCAGCAAAAAATGAATCCCTGCGTGTCTGCAAGATTTCTACAAGTGTTTCAGAACTATGGAGAAAATTCTACAGACTGGCAAACTCTGGGGACAAAATTATACCCTATTACCTTTTATTATACATTTCTATGTTTAGTGTATCCTTAAGGGTTTACAGGTTAGAAGTAAATGAATACAGACGCCCTATAACTAATTGTCTTGCTGAGCATCTACAAAACTGTTCCCCTTACAACAATGAATACATTGTGCTCCTGTCTTGTACAGTGGAAAAATAGATGAGACGTTCACTCATTCTTTATTAGATATATTGTAGCTATGGGGGGCGTGGCCAGGGACTTGATGCGGTGAGACACTCATTTGGGGAGCTCCTGCCTGACCGTTTTTAGTGTGGGACCACTAGCCTGAATAGGACCCCCATGGCTAAGAAAACCACCCGGGCACCTGCTACAGGGGACTGTGCATCAGCGGACAGGTCCGTTCAGCCTACCTTGTCCGCGTTCCTGCAGCCGATAGCATCCACAGCGCGGGCCTCCACGAGGTGGCGGCCATCTTCCTCTGCCACGCCGGCCGCTTCCGCTACGACACCTGCAATGGCCCCGCTAGCGACACGAGCGGCATCCACCCTGCAGAGAGGCCATCTTACCAGGCCTCCAGCCCTGCCAGCGACAGAGCTCCAGAGTCCAGGCGGTGGGCTCCAGCGGACCCCTTCACCGCCGGGTAAGTCAGGCGCGGCGGTTGCTCGCACCGCAGCGCTGACTGCCCCTCCTCCCCCGCTGCTCCGACCGGCGCCTATGTCAGTGGGTTCCCCCAAGCAGAAGCAGGGGGACCCATCATCTCAGGAGGCATCAGTAGCGGCCTCTCAGCTCCACAAGCCTTCTTCTGGCCTTGAGCACCCTCCTGACCCTGTGGAGGAGGATTTAACCCCTCAGCTGCCTCCACAACCTTTTAGTCCTGTGTCCTTACAGCAGCCTCCATCCCTTCTCAGAGATGAAGAAGCAGACCTGGGGGCAACTCCATCCCTCTCCCCCTATGCTATTCACACCCAGCTGCCTTCTCCGTCTGCCCCGCTACCCCGACTTCCGCCACACTCTGCTCAGGCAGCCTCCTCTGATCCTCCACCGTGGCTTGATTACCTTGCTCACCTAAAGTCACCTAAAGTGGTTGCTAAAGTCACAACGGCATGTCGTTCAGAGATACGCACAGAAATCGCTGTTCTACGGCAAGATCTCCAGCATATTGCTAACCGGGTTGATACCCTTGAAGACGATCATGACCAGACCCGTTCTCATGTGTCTCACCTCCAGGACACTGTCCTCTCCCAATGCCAGGTGGTTAACGACATGCAACGCCATTTGGAGGACTTGGATAACCGGGGCAGACGCAACAATATCAGAATCAGGGGGCTGCCTGAGGCTAACCAAGAGGAGGATTTACATGCTACCTTGGAGGAGATTTTCAACTTCATTTTACAGGAACCAGCTACACATAAAATTAAGCTGGATAGAGCTGGATAGAGAAACTATCCTTTCCGAGGCCCGTCGTCTTAAAGACTTTGAATTTGCAGGAGCCAAGATCCAGCTTTACCAGGACCTCTCCTGGATTACGCTACAGAAGAGGAGATACCTGCGCCCTCTGCTGCAGCTTCTATGCGACCGACAGATATCGTATCGCTGGGGATTCCCCCTTCTCTTTAACGGCTAGGCACAATGGTCGCTCTGCTACCCTACGGTTCTATGCAGATCTGGAACCATTCTGCATTGCTATGGATATTCCTCCTCCCAACCTTCAGAATTGGGAGTTGGTTGCCCCACCACCGCCGCCACCCCCGGTCTGGACGGCCCAGAATCCAGCTAGACGCCAGCAACGTTCTTCCAGAAGATCGAGGGTGGAGGCCCCACCTCCGTGACTATCTTTTTTCTCGGACCTCCTAGTTCCTGGGAGGGATACGTCTACTTTGATTACTAGGGGTGTCCTGTTCCTATTGTTGTTTACATTTATACGCAGTTTTTTATGGTCCCACAACTGTTTTGCATCATATTCATGCTTTAGTATTATCGGTCGGGCGGGTTAGACTTCCCCCCCCCCCCCCAGTGACTGATAGATGTTATTTTCTTTAGGTCCCCAATTGATGCTTTGGATCTGCCTATTGCTGATCTCCCCCCGTCTCCCACCCGCCCCCCGTCTCCCACCCGCCCCCCTTTTTGCTATGGGGGCTTCGTCCAGCTGTGGACCCACTGGTTGGGCCCTAGTAGGGTCACTTGTGGCCCTACCTTGGACAATTTTTTTTTGCCCCCGGCCAGGAGATTTAGTCCTGACCATTAAATTTAGTTTAGCTGTGTTATTTCAATATTTTTGTTTAGTTTTTTTATTTGTTATGCTTTGTTCTTTGTGTATGTCCTTTGTCTCTTTCCCCTCCCCCTCTATCCCTTTTCCTTCCTCCCCTTCTTCAGGTTCGGAGACCCGTCTGGCTACAGTGGCCCGGACCCTCCACCTTTACTTTTTCGGGGATTCGGAACATCGTCGGCTGGGTGAGATCTGCTCTACCTCATTTTCTCCTACACTAGCAATACACTCACCTTGTATTCCCAATGGTTAGGTGCATTACACTAAATGTTAAGGGCCTGGGCTCCAACACAAAACGGCGAATGGTCCTGCGGGAGCTTCGCTCTCTTCAGGCAGATGTAGCCTTTCTCCAGGAGACTCACTATGACCATACTGGCACGTTTAATTTTGCCCGACATTACTTCCCCTCTGCTTACTCTGCACATTGTAGTCGCAGGAGGGGGTGGAGTAGCTATTTTGCTTTCCCGTACCTGCCCTATCACTGTCTCGGCCTCTCATCTAGATCCCCAGGGTCGATATATTATTTTGGAGGGGCTTTTATATGGTCGACCTATTATTTTATGCAATATATATGCCCCTAATTCTTCACAGATCCCCTTCCTTAAACAGGTCCTGGAGAAACTGCAAAAGTTTGAGGGATCCGCATTATTACTCGGTGGAGACTTTAATATGATCTTTTCTGAAAATACGGATAGATCCACCCTCACTAATGGACCTCCTGGACCCTCCCAGATGAGACTAGCTAGACAGTTCCGCTGCCTTGTACGGTCAGCTGCCCTTTATGACCTTTGGCGGGTGGATAATCCCTCTGCCCGTTCCTTTACATTTTACTCCCACCCACATAAAACCCACTCTAGAATAGACTATTTTTTTGGAAATACGTTAGCCCTTCGTTTACTAAAGTCGGCTGACATAGGCCCCATATCCTGGTCAGACCATGCTCCTGTGAAGCTTACACTGTCCTCCACCCCCTCTCCGACTAAACGCTGCCACTGGCGACTTAACGAATCCCTCCTTCATTCACGAGAGACCCAGGGTAAACTTCGAGCTCACCTCCAAGAATACTTCCGAGTTAATTCTAACTCAGTTACCGCTGTGTCCACACTGTGGGAAGCCCATAAGGCAGTAATGAGAGGTCACTGTATTGTGTTGGGAACACAGACTAAGAGAAACCGGAGGGCCAGAGAGGAGGCTTTGACTGACAAGATTAGATCCCTCACTGAGCGACTAACGACGCGACCCTCGTTATCTTTACTGCGTCAATTAGTAGCGGCCAGGGCTGACCTCCGCGACCTCGCCACCCAGACTACCCGACGCCTCCTCCTCTACAGTCGCCAGAGATACTATGAGAGGTGAAATAAGGCCCACACACTTCTAGCTAGAACCCTGAAGGACCGTCAGGTTTCGTCTACACCCCATGCCGTTCGAGATTCCCAGGGCACCCTTCAGCACCATCCCGATGCCATAGCGGCCTTGTTTAGGGATTATTATACTAAACTGTATAACCTTCCCTCACCTACTAGGAGAAGCCCCACCAATGTAGAGACAGACTTGCACTCTTACCTAGCCTCGTGTCAACTCCCGGCCCTCCCGTCCTCAGCCCTCTCTTCGCTTAATGCCCCAGTATCGAGAGAGGAGTTGGCTGCCGTTCTGGAGGCTCTCCCAAATGGTAAAGCTCCAGGCCCTGATGGGTTCACCTATGCTTATTATAAAACTTTCCATTCTGATCTCCTCCCTTATATGTGTCAGCTTTTCAACTCATTCTTGGAGGGAGCTCCGATCCCCCAGACTATGCTGCACTCTCACATTTCCCTAGTTCCAAAGCCTCACAAGGACCATCAGGAGTGCTCTAATTATCGTCCCATTGCCCTCCTGAATACAGACCTTAAACTTTTTACAAAAATCTTAGCAAACAGGCTTGGCCTTTGGCTTCCGTCTCTCATCCACAAGGACCAGGTGGGATTTGTCCCCTGTCGTCAGGGGGGAGATAACACTAGAAGGGCAGTGGATTTGATTGACGTGGCCAACCGTCACTCTACCCCCACCTTGCTTCTAAGTCTGGACGCTGAGAAGGCCTTTGACCGCCTTGATTGGTCGTTTATGATGGCCACTCTTGAAAGCTACGGGTTCTCGGGGGCCTTCCTCACGGCTATAAGGGCTCTTTATTCTCACCCCTCAGCAGTTGTTAAGCTTCCTAATGCTTCCTCCCTTCCCTTGTCCATTCGTAATGGAACCCGTCAGGGATGCCCCTTATCTCCACTAATATTTGCACTGTGTATTGAACCCCTGGCGGCTCAAATTAGATCTGCCCCGGATGTCTCTGGTGTATTTGTGAGAGAGAGAGAATTCAAGATTAGTTTATTTGCAGACGATGTCCTGTTGACCCTCACTAAACCCCATACCTCCCTTCCAAACCTTCTCCGTGTTTTAAAGGATTATGGAGACCTGTCGGGATATAAGGTTAACCCTAGTAAGACGGAAGCCCTACCTTTAAATATCACAATCGAAGCCTTGCAGTTGCTCAAGTCTAACTTTGACTTCCAATGGAGAGACCGCTCCCTACGCTATTTGGGCGTTCAACTATCCTCTTCATACCACACGCTTTACTCAGCCAATTATCCTCATTTGTTTCATGAGCTCCGTTCTCTTCTAGATAAGTGGCGCCCACTCCATATTTCTCTTATAGGCCGTATAACTGCGGTTAAGATGACCCTCCTCCCGAAACTTCTTTACTTTTTTGAAACCCTTCCAGTGGCAGTCCCTAGATTCGAATTGAGATCCCTACAGAAAACAATATTCCAATTTATATGGAATGGCAAACGCCATCGCATTCCCCGATCGGTGATGCTGGCGGGTAGGTCGGAGGGGGGAATGGGGGTTCCACACATATTGCACTACTACTGGGCTGCCCATTTGCGTAGTATACCGTTCTGGGCAGCGCCCCAGGCGCATACGAAATGGGTGGAGATAGAGAAGCTTTGGCTGGCTCCTGTTCACCCCAATGCATTTTTGTGGTCCGCTTCCCCCCCTCTGCCCATGACCTCGCTACTTGGCCCTACTGGCTTTACTCGGACTGTCTAGAACACCTGTTCTAGATTGTTTCGATTGGCCTCCTCGCACTCATCCAGGATTTCCTTTTTATATAATCCACGTCTCCCAAGCGGACTCACTGCTGCTATGGTCAAGCCCTGGAGGAAGCTGGGTTTATTCCACATAGCGGACTTGGTTGACCCGTCGTCCTTGGAGCTCAGGCCCTTCGATTACCTCACCTCTACACAGCACTTGCCTACCTCAGAGTGGTTCCACTATCAGCAAATAGTTCATTTTGTGGTCTCCCAATTTGGATCCACCCGGGTCTCCCTCCCTACAGCTTTTGAACGACTATGTCGGGCGGGTACCTCTACTAGAGGCCTGATTTCTAATATTTATGGGCTTTTGTCCTCTCAGGGGGGGCAGGCCCCGGTGGTCCACAGATATATGACCCGGTGGTCTGGAGCCCTGGGCGAGCGCATTTCGCACAGTCAGTGGCAGGTTATTTGGTCCCGAGCAGCTAAATCCTCCTCCTGTGTAACGTTCAGGGAAACGCAATACAAAATACTTATGCATTGGTATCGTACTCCAGCTCTACTGCATACTCTCAACCCCACTATTCCTTCTAGTTGCTGGCGGTGTCAGGCAACACCAGGAACATTGTTCCATATATTCTGGGAGTGCCCCCTGGTCCGCACTTTTTGGTTTGAGGTTGGGGTTGACTAATATTCTCTTCATCCAGGGTGTTCCCTTGGACCCCATGGTTTATTTGCTGAATCTCCCTCCAAAAGGTCTCAGTAAAAATACATCGAAACTATTCCTTTACTTGTGTACTGCGGCTAAAACGCTTATAGCTCGCCATTGGAGAGAAGCTCTTCCCCCAACGATCTCAGAATTGATAGCCCGACTGAAGGACATCCGCAGTCTGGAGTATCTGACTGCTTCCCTTAATCATACGGTGGAGGCATTTGAAGCAATTTGGTCTCACTGGGATACCTACTGTGCCACACAAGGTCTCTGAAGTCTGACCCCCGGCTTTGTCTCTTTCCTCATTGTTTCTTTCCTTTGTCTGTTTTTGTGTATTCCCCAAATCTTGTCTTTGTGTTGTTGTTGTTTTTATATTTGTTGACTTGGCGGATTGTATGTTATCTATGTTATTTTCAAAAATATTCTAATAAAAATTACAGTTTTAAAAAAAAAGATATATTGTAGCTATGACGTTATTGCCACGTGTTATGATGGAAAATATTCCATTGTAATTTTACACAAAAAAAATGTATCTAAATTGTATCTGCATTTCAGCCAGTTCGGTTTTCATCATGGCCGAGCTGCTCCTAGTCGAAGCCAAATAAATGCTATATTCGATGAGACTGTTGTAAATGTTACACTGTGCATCCGGTACATATGTAAGGATAAGTCTGTAAAGAGCATTTCATGTTTGAACTGTGATCTGGAATTTCTTAGAGCTGATTTACATTGGCCTTGCCCCTCATCTTTTTACATTTTCAGAATTATTTTATGTAACACCCCTTTGGGCCGACCTCTGTAGGCAGGGTGTGTTGTAGTTCTCACCGCACTATGGTGCAGTGCCTCCACACGAATCTTGCCAGGGGCTCTGTAGGAATTCAGGAGGGTCTTCCTCTTCTGCTAGGGGTCGACTCAGGAAACCCCCACCTAAACTCAGTACACACTCACAAATGTTGAGGGTAAAACTACATAAAGGGAGTCTATCATTCGCAAAACCACTTTTAAGCTAATGGCAAGTTGGAATGGCCTTTAAAAAGGCCATTCTTCTCCCAGCCGATTCCAAGATAATTTGTTTCTTCATGTATGTAAATGAGCACCCGGTGCATTCCTTCTCTTCTGCGAGCACCCACCTCGTCATCTCTTATCACCGCCCCTTCGTCTGTTGCGGTGACTCCCCTCTTGGTCTTTGCTCTTTGTATCTTCTTTCTTCTAAGTCCTCGTGCGCAATCAGCTCTGCCACACTACGCTCTTGTGACAGACCCCTGGAAAATGGCGGCCCAATTGCGCATGCGCAGTCGCGAGAATTCGTTGCCGGCGAGAACTGAGAAGAAAGAAGACCAAGAGGGGAGTCACGGCAACGAACGAAGGGGCTGTGATAAACGATGACGAGACGGGTGCTCGCAGAAGAGGAGGAATGCCCCGGGTGCTCATTTACATACATGAACAAACAAATTATCTTGGAATAGGAGAATAAAACAAAGAAAGGTAGGAGAAGAATGGCCTTTTTAAAGGCCATTCCAACGTGCCATTAGCTTAAAAGTGTTTTTGGTAATGATAGACTCACACCTTCTCCAGTCTCTGTCGCCTTCCGTCACAACTTACCTTACTAAAATATTTAACCTCTCTCTCTCTCTTCTGGAATTTTCCCATCCTCTTTCAAACATGCTGTCATAACCCCACTACTGAAGAAATCCTCCCTTGACCCGTCCTGTACTGCTAACTATCGACCTGTCTCTAACCTTCCTTTTATCTCCAAGATCTTGGAACGCTTGGTCTATTCTCGTTTAATCTGCTATCTTTCTGCTAACTCTCTTCTTGACCCCTTACAATCTGGCTTCCGCAATATGCACTCTACTGAAACGGCCCTCACAAAACTCTCCAATGATCTCCTGACGGCTAAATCCAAAGGTGACTTCTCTCTTCTTATTCTTCTAGATCTCTCAGCAGCATTTGATACTGTTGACCATCAACTCCTTCTCACTATCCTCCGCTCTGTCGGCATCACAGACACCGCTCTCTCCTGGTTCTCCTCTTAACTCTCTGACCGCACTTTCTGTGTATCATTTGCGGGCTCTGTTTCTTCCCCCTCTTCCCCTTGCCGTTGGGGTTCCTCAGGGCTCGGTCCTAGGTCCCCTGCTCTTCTCCCTCTACACAGCATCCATTGGACAAACCATCACTAGATTTGGCTTCTGGTACCATCTTTATGCTGATGACACCCAATTATACATGTCATACCGTGACATCACCCCTGCACTAATACAGAACACCAGTGACTGTCTCTCTGTCGTCTCTAATATCATATCTTCGCTCTATCTGAAACTGAATCTCTCAAAGACTGAATTACTGCTGTTTCCACCATCTAATAGATCTGTCCCTGATATCTCCATTGCAGTCTCCGGCCTTACCATAACTCCTAGGCAGTATGCCCGCTGCCTTGGGGTTTTGTTTGACTCAGACCTTTCCTTCACCCCCCATATCCAATCACTCGCACGCTCTTGTCATCTCCACCTCAAAAACATCTACAGAATCCGCCCTTTCCTTACCACAGATACACTAAAGACACTTATTGTTGCCCTGATTCACTCTCGCCTTGACTACTGTAACTCCTTACAAATCGGTCTTCCCCTTACTAAACTCTCCCCTCTACAATCTATTCTGAATGCGGCGGCCAGGCTCATCTATCAGTCTAGACGCTACAGCGATGCCTCCGGTCTGTGCCGGTCACTACACTGGCTGCCTATTCAATACAGAATACAATATAAACTTATCACCCTCATTCACAAGGCTCTCCATAATGTTGCACCTCCCTACATTTCCTCCCTCATCTCTGTCTATTGCCCAACCCATACTCTGCGTTCACTCAATGACCTAAGACTAGCATCCTCTATTATCAGAACCTCCCACGCTCATATACAGGACTTCTCCCGAGTTGCACCACTTCTCTGGAATGCTCTATCCCAGACTATCAGATTAACCCCCAATCTCCACAGCTTCAAGCGTAAACTAAAGACATATCTTTTCAGACAGGCCTATCACAACTCCTAACGTAAACCCTTCCGTAGTTAGAATCCCTAAAACGTACCCTCCTCTGTTTATGCTTCAACATAACCTCACAGGATATGATGCCGTATCAGATTAGCTTTAGATGTCCAGGCACCATCTGCACGTTAAAGGACATGACTGGTGACGGCTCATACAGCTTTATATATGTGTAATGACAGTAACCTCTATTACACAATTGTCTGACCATTGTACAAGCAATGCTACGTCTGTTGCCGCCCCTGCTACCTCCTGTGTCACCCCCTCTACCTCATAGATTGTAAGCTCTTGCGAGCATGGCCCTCAGTTCCAGTGTGTGAATTGACTATTTATTTGTAATGTATCTTTTTTTGTCAGTACTTGAACCCTAAAAGTTGTACAGTGCTGCGGAATATGTTGGCGCTATATAAATAAAATGTATTATTATTATTATTATTATAGACTCCCTTCAACCAGTTTATTATGGGAAGGGTAAACAAGGGCAAACTTGATAAAATGCGCATTCAGAAAAGGCTGGTACACTATAGACACAGCAGATCCTTTCTACCACAGTTCTCATAAACGTTCTAACTGCAGTACAGCAAATGCCAGCAAAGTCTACTCACTAACTCTTGCAGGGAATCTGGTGCCAGCCTGGAGTCTCACAGGGTGCTGCAGCCTTCAGATGAGAGGATACTAATGGAGTATGATTCAGGAGTCTTCTTGGATGCAGCCCTGGATACCGTTTTGGAGTCTGGTCACTCTGGACAGGTGGTACTGCTGCTGCAGGGATGCTGCTTCTTCCCTCAGAGTGAGCTGGTGGGCTGGCAGGACTGCCTCTATGTCCTGGGTTACCCAGTGCCAAGCTATATGTTCCCTGGCAGTTGCTGGAAGAAACCTTTTCTGCAGCCCATGTGGCTGTCCTCCCTCTTTCCTGTGCAGACCTTTCCCATAATTCCCTGTTCAGCCAATCAGTCCCTTTCTCTGATACTCCTCCCCCTGGAGTAAGGGGGTGTAGGGAAATGTAATCCACTGTCCCTCAGCATAAAATGACTGATGTCTGCTGTAAAGGGTCCTGGCTTGGCATTAACTGCAGCATCTGCTGTATGCAAAGTGCTCCTTGTAGGGGTTACACTTATATAAAACTTAATCTTTCACCATCTCTACCAACTCCAGCTCTTTGCATCCTTTAATAGGTGCAGCTCCGTTGATTCTGGCACAATTGGAATTTTTGCTCTACCGCCCACTATCATTTCTGCTAGCTTCAGCACAATTATATTCTCTATTGTCAGGTGGGTGGTCCTGGGCTGGAGGAGGCAGGAAACGCCCACCTGACAATAACTGTGCTGAAATTAACAGAAATGATTGCTCAGGAATGGTGGAGGTTATAGAGAAAGTTCCAACTGCGCCAGAATCAGTGGAGTGACAATTATTAAAGGGTGCAAAGAGCTGGATATGGTGGAAGGTCCACTTTAAAGGGGATGTAGGCTTATCCTCAGGATGGGCCGTTAATATCTTATTGGTGGGGGGCTGACATTCGGGCCCTGCACCAATCAGCTGTTCGAGACCGCTACAGTTTACAGAGCAAGAAGCCAAGGGCTCCATACATTGTATAGTGGCTGTGTGAGGTTACTGTGATCCAGCTCCCATTCACTTCATTATTCACAGTTCCCTCTTAGAAGTTCCACATAATGTTTCCAGTGCTGTGAGCGAGAAGCAGAGCGATTTCTGATATAGTTCAGGCATGTCAATATCAATCTGTACACTACAAGTGGATTATTCTCAGTGGCAGTGGACACATTGGGGCAGATTTACCATTGTGGTTATTAATAGACTCTGACGTAAATGTGGCCCATCTAACTTGACCTAAAACAACCAGGACAACAGACAGCCCAACAATGGTAGCTGGAGCAAAAACTTTTAGACATGTGGGCATGGATTCTCAGAAAAAGGGGGAGTGGCTTAAATGCGACAAAATGGCTCAAATTATTCCAACATTTTGACGTAAAATACTGTCTCAAAGTATGGCAACTAATAGGTGGTAAAAACAGTCTAAGACTAAGCGCAGCCAAAATTTCACAGAAATGCCACAGAGTTTTCCTCTGCGAACTTTCTGCCTCTGTTATACCTATACAGAAAACACCAACGTTACCGTAAGTATAATTGACATGCTGCAATTTACAAAAACGCGTCAGTTTTTTAAATTGCAGCATGTCGCTGTAAATATTTTTCTGCAATGTGTGGATGGGATTAGTCATAATCCCATCCACTTCGCAGGTACTGTAAAACTGCAGAAATAGCAAAATTGCAGTGTTTACGCTGCGTGGGGCCCCGGCCTATGCATCATCCAGTATCAGATACTGGTGCACTGCTACACTATTAGTAAATAGGGGTCACTGAGAGGGAATAAAAAAAACAAAAAACACTAGGGGGCGCCATAATAAGCAAACAGTAATCACTACCTGAACATTTGTTATGAGTTCATTTAATATTGGGATAACCTTTATAAAGTATATAAATATGTACAAAAATGATACTTTATTGCCAATTTTTGTGGTCAATTTTGCTTTTTAGAACCGCAGTGTAGTTTTACATACTGCTAGAAAGCTGACAGCGCGCTGAATTCAGCGCACTGCCGGCTTTCTCGGTATGTGCCCTGGGACTGGAGATATTGGCGGTGTTAGTTTCACGGTTTACTGTCAGAAAGGCGTTCCTGACAGTCTAGCTACTCTGTGAGGAGCGCCCTCCCTGACTGTTCTCGTTCATAGACTTGTACTGGGGGGGGGTGTTCCTTACAAGTCAGCGTCATCGCCGGGCGGTAAGGAACGCTTCCTCTGACAGTACAGCGCTATGGGCGAGTACAGAGAGAGGGGGTGTTCCTTACTGCCCGGCGATGACGCTGAGCTGTGAGGAACGCCCCCCCAGTACAAGTCTATGGACTAGTACTGTCAGTGAGGGCGTTCCTCACAGCGCAGCTAGACTGTCAGGAACGCCTTTCTGACAGTAAACCGTGAAACTAACACCGCCGATATCTCCAGACAAAATAATTATTATTACTTTCCTTCCAATTTAAAGGGACTTTTCCCTAATTTTCTGTTGGTGGTTCTTTGAGACAGGCCATCTATGAATGATCAGTAAGGCGATGTTCACATCTCCATCACAGTCACCGTTAGGAGAATCCACTGCAGTACCTGAAAGGAAAAAAGTTCTTCATGCACAATTTTTTCATATAGTACTTTCAGTTTAAGAACAATGCACACAGACCCAATTATAGTCAGTGGGGTCCGTCAGCTCCTTATCTGTCCACTATTTTAGTGGCCTGCCTGTCCATTGTTCTGGTCCTGGTCAAAACAGAACAACAGACAGCCCAACGCTAATGTGAATCTAGCATAAGGGTTCAAACAACAGGACCATCAGCAATGAACATAAAGAAATAAGGCTGTGCCTGGTATTGCAGCTCAGTCCTGTACACTTGAATGCTGCAGTGCAGACGCCAGGGCTCTTCCTTTTTGTTCTGCTTATAATGGAGGTGTCAGGGTTGGTACCCCCTGAGATCATACATGATGACCCTGGCTTTTGATAGGACATCAGTTTCAGAAAGCTAATGTAACCTGTATATATAAAATGATATATAATGTGGGATGCTTTTAGGGCTTGTATTATGATAGAACTGATAGTGATATTGTCATTCTATATTTTGCAGCCTCAGGCCTATCTTCTTCCCCATCCACTCCCACACAAGTGACCAAGCAGCCCAGTTTTCCTCTGGAATCCTACAAGCATGAACCAGAACGGCTAGAGGCCAGGCTCCGTTCATTCTCCTCTCCTCCGGACACAGGGCAGAGGTTTTCAATATCACATCTACCAGTTACTGTGACAAAATCCTCCCTAGCGTCTTCAACACTTAGCGCTACCTCAAAATCCGTAAGTACTTATAACATACTGTTCATTGACTTAGTTGTTTAAAGGGAACCTGTCAGAAGGGTTTGGGACATTAAGTCATCAGCAAGTCCTCAAGTATCAGTGGATTAGTTTCCCATAAAGGCTTATAGTAAGATTGTCTACCCCTGGGTTGTTTAATGCGTACCTCCAGTTATAAACAACTCTTCATAAATGAATACTACAGGTGAATATAAGAAACTTTGTAATATATCTTACTAAGGAGATCTGTTTCCTTCTCCACTTATTAAGCTGTTCTCCTGTTTCTTATCTTCAGTCTGACTGCTTGTTTACATTATATCCCTCTCTGTATTCAGCCTCACACATAGAGCTCTATGGAGCAGGGAGGGGTGGAGTAAAATTCTCCTGCCTGCTGGTTAGTTGATTTATTGCCTCATTCTGTGTACTAGTAGCCTCTTATCTACAATCTAGCAAGGAATAGCAGAGTATAACAGAAGCAATTATTTAAGTGTCTTTTCTATCCCCCCTCCCCTCTTCATAGACTAATATGGAGAAAGTAACTGCTCGAAAAGTGGGGAAGAAAGCATATTTATTTAATAAGATATATTACAAAGTTTCTTATTTTCACCTGTACTATTCATCTATGAATACATGAATAAAACTGGAGGTACGCTGTAGAGGGGTTGAAGTTATCATTTTCACTGATAACCTATCCACAGACCACCTATCAGTGGAACTTCTAACACCATCAGATATGCCCCCGAAATGTGTCACTGTATAAACGGCATTTTTAGGAGTATAGCCATACATGTATAGTAAAAGCTACTGTAGGATATATGTCAACCATTTGAAGGAATGACTGACTACGTAATACATGACGTTTCTCCGTCAGATTGGTGTACAGTTTTACAAACAAGATAATGCTTGGGAAAAAATTATGTAACGTAGCTGTCCTCTAGGACAAAGGAAACCTATCGCTCTAGTGCAGGGGTACCTATGCCCAAGTTTTTCTTTGACTTGGAGGAGAGCTACTTTGCATACGTAATACATAGTGGGTCGGCCATTGCAGTAATAATAATTATTTATATAGCGCCAACGTATTCCACAGCCCTTTACAAGTCAGATGGTTCATGTATAGCCAAAATCAGTCATTAGAGGGTAAAAAGTAATCAGAATATCAAACAATAGGAGTGATGGCCCTGCTCACAAGAGCTTACAATCTACTGTTTGTTGCACTTTTAATTCAAAGGGAAGGGGGTGCTGTGCATAACCCCCATGATTTTCATTTTTCCGAATTCGACATACGAGCTGTTGTTGTCATAGACTGGCCATACATGTCCAGTTGGTTGTGATGCTGCAGATCAATCGATGGTGGGATTATTCATGTGTATGATTCCATCTAAAGCATAATTTACTAACCTGTCTGTTCAGAGGGGCAGTTTAGAAAATACATAAATAATAATAATCTGAGCCTGTGCAAAAAAAAAAAAAAAATGATTGGCCAAATTCAGACCATCATGCCAGCCCACAGTCAAAAATTTGCCAACAAAACGTATCAGTTTTTCAGAAGACACAAGTCAGATTGTCAGCTGAGATAGCCAGATCCAGCAATTTCAGCCAATCTGTATCTCATGTGCATGGCCAGCTTTAGGCAGCTGATGGCAGTATTCTGCTCAGTATTTTATGGAGTGGAGTATACGCAGAGGAAAAGTAGCAGGAAGATGTGCTCTTATTCTGTGTATGAGTTTCACTCCTAGAATTGGCTTACAAACACTGATGGAAAATACTAACCAGAACACTGCCATCTGAATGGGGCCTTAGGAAGGAATTCACTTATTTAGACTATTATAGTATTAAAGCACTGATACATAGACAAATATATCTAACATAGATGGGTACTTTGTACAAGCCTTATAATGTAGTGAAGGTTCATGGTATCATAATATGTTGTATTGTACTGTTGACTTTAGCTGATGTGGATCTCCATAGTGCAAGTGCAGAGTACATTTTACAACACTAGGTGGTGCTATTTGTAGTTTTCACTACACATGAGCAGGTTGTGCTCAGGAAATAACACATAGTGTGATACTTGTTAGTTTTTAGCACATCAGCCACTGTATTTAGCACATCAGCCGCTGTACTGCCCTCTCCTCCCCCATCAGTCATCTTTATTGTGCTGAAGAACCTCCTATGAGGTCATTACTACTTTTTTTAATTAGATTCAGGAAAAGTCTGAGTGTGACTTCACTGATCTGACTAACCCTCGATTCACATGACCAAATTGCACCCATGAAACTCAGTCCGTGTGTTTGGTAGATTTACCAGGCTAAACTTCATGTCGGGTGTGGGACTCCTAGCATTACAGTTATCTATGATGCCAGGAGTCGCTACCTTCCAGCAATATATGTCCTGCACCGATTACAGGGTGAAACTCGGTGGTGTGAATCTAGGGTTAGCGAACATGCACACAATCAGGATTTATATGCTGAAAATCTGCATCAAATTCCACATGTATCCCCCCAGAAATCCACACAGAAAATCTGCACTAACTAGTGTGAATTCTAGTCCTGATTTTCATTCACGTACATGCGGAATTTGGTGCAGGATTTTGAAGACAAGTACAGACTATCTCAGAAAGTCCCACTGAGATGAAGGGAGCAGCAGTGCACATGCTTGAACACGGCTCCATTTATACATTGGGCTCCCATTCTCATGATTGGGTGGTCCCAGAGGATGAAGTCCCATTGATCAGATATTTGTCACCTATCCTTTGCAGTTGGGTGAGTGCCACTTCTGCTTCACAAGCCAGAGAAATCACGTGATCTGTTTGCAGCTGAATCCCATTCAAGTGGATGGGGCTGAGCTGCAATGCCCAGCACAGCCTCTATATTATGTGCGGCGCTGTGCTTGGCATACAGTGAAGAGGCCGCAGCATTCACCTCTATTTTGCAGTCTCTTCGAACAGCCAATCCATTGGGGTCTCCTTCAGATCTGGTATTGGTGACTTGTCATAAGTATAGATCATCAAGCCTGGGAAACCTCTTTAATGTATATAAGGCACCTGCTCATAAAATGATCAGATTTTAGACAGTGTCTGTCATCTGTCTTAGGCCGGTTGCACACGACCATGTGCTTTTTCGTGGCTGTGAATTAAAGGCATGTGCGGCGCACAAGAGACATATGGATGTCACCCGTGTGCCGCCCTTGCACGGGCCGTGCTTCCGCAGCCTCTTTCATTAAATGAATAGGAGCCACGGAAGCAAGGGCTGCAAAATAGGACAGGAATAGGACCTGTTCTCTATTTTTCGGCCCTTACTGTCAGTCCGCACACGTGACCGTGTAATTCACAGTCATGTTTACAGGCCCATAGAAATGAATGGGTCAGTGTGCTATCCGTCTGCAAGGGGCCTTACATGGGATTTCCCATCTAAGCGAGTTATCGCTTATCCATAGGATAGAGGGTAACTTACAGATCAGTGGGGGTGTGACCACTCAGACCCCTCAGGAATACAGGAGACCATTGTCCTCTGTTCTGAATGGAGCGGTGGTTGGGCAGTGTAAACACTGCTCCATTTATTTCAATGGAAATGCCAGAGATAGCTGAGATGCAGCATTCCGGATGGGACAGTTTTCACTTTAAAGGGGTTGTCCTGGGAGTATTAATTTAATTACTTGGTCTCGGGGATGCTGATGATGGGCCTGGGGGTTTCGGTGATGTCACGACCCTGGGTCATGTTATCCAAGGCAGCGTCCGTTCTCCCGCCTCCTCATTCCCAAATCTGAGATTGGGGGAGAAGTTGGTGGAGCAACCCAGGGGACAGAACGCTGCCTCAGATCACATGACCCGGGGGTTGTGATGTCTCCAGAACCCCCAGGCCCATCATCAGCACCCCTAGGACCAGGTAATTAAATTAATACTCCCGGGCAATCCCTTTAAGACTAGGGCTACACACAGAATTTGGCCACAACTGCTGTCGCGAGACTAAAGATCGCTGTTGTCCTGCAACTCCTTCACTCATGTTAGTGAATGAAGCTGCATTACAAGCCATGAGTCGCAAGTCGACAGGGCAGCCAAAGTCGCTGTGTAGCTCTAGCCTTATAACAGACTGTCAGAAAAACGGTCATGTAAGGCTAGGTTCACACTTGTGCTGGGCTCTCCGTCATTCAGGTCCCCCGGCGGAGAGCCACACTGCTAACACAGCGGCTACCCATGGACCCCATACATTATAATGGGGTCCACTGGGTGTCCATCGGATTTACGCTGTTTTTATACTGAATGTCCTCCATGCAGGACATTTCTCTCCGCGTTTCTGCAGTGAAGTCTCCAATGGATGGCGCAGATGTGAACCCAGCCTAAGTAGCCCAATTAAAATCAATGAATTTAACTATTGCCATGTGATGCCTGTGACAGGCTTTAACTTCTGGCTTGAAAGCCTGCATAAAAAAAAAACAGAACTTTACTCTGAAAAACGCAACAAAAACACATTCAAAATATAGAAATCTTCTACACATGTAGTGCCAACTGAACTTGGCCTCTTTGACGCATCTCCCAGGCAGCGGTCACACGGCACAGACCCCACCAGGGTGGAGCCGGCAGATGCTCCATAGAAGAAATCGCAGTTTAGAGAATGACCCCCATCAGGTCCCCATAGTGACAGCCGGCGGCGGCTCTTGTTTGTGCGCTGCATAAAAGGGGCGGAGCATCGCTTAACTGCCCCATTCATTGGTTATCGCGGTTTATGCCGCGAACCAATCAGAGCTCTATTTTCCTGATGGCCCAATCGGTGTCAACGTGGGAGTATGAGGCTCCGCCCCCCGTGCAGACAGGGCAGTCCCGGCGCTGTGTGTAGAGAGAGACAAGACTTGGTGCTGCCGCCGCTTCCTCCCTCCTCCTCCTCTCCTGTATGAATGCTCATCCCCTCTCTCTGCCTTCTCCCCACACAGGCTCAAGGCACCATTGAAGGCATGCTGGAGAAACTGGAGCTAGAAGATGAAGGTAGGAGCCTGCACCATTCATGTACAGTGCCCTGCATGCAACTGCCTCACCTGGCTGCTGCTGCCTGTTCTCACCGGCTCTAGGCTTGATGGGTCTGCTGTGGGGCAGCAGCTGCTGGGTGCAGGTATTTGGCTGGGATGTGCCTGCAGGAGGCCCAGCTGTCAGGAGGACACTTGTATATAGCAGTAGTAGCCTTGTATACAGGGGCCTACTTCTAGGCCAGTGCTGTAACCTGCCAGTGACTTCATGTATCCATAGTATAATGCTAATACTCAGGTATGAGCCGCCATAGCCTTGTATGGGGCTTCCTAATAACTTGCCACCTGTCATGGCTGACTACTGGATGATTCGGCTTGGACAATCACTCCCATCATTGCGAATGGCATTGTATGATTACAATAAAGCCTCCTAGTCCAGATCTATGTGGACTGTTACCGCCATATAATGCACATATACCATATAGAGCAGTCAGCGTTTGCTATATAGTCTGAGCTGCAGTATAATGCAGAGTGACTGCATCTATAACTACCTGTCTACACCAGGAGTGAAGGAATTAGCAGCCCCTTCTCAGGACTTTTGTGCAGTCCCTAGAGATAAAACATGGCATGTCTATTTAGTATACTGGACCGTAAATGTCTATAGTCAGAACCCAGTTAGCTGAGCATCCGTTTGGTCAAAACAACATATTCACATGTTCAGGTTTTGTGCAGGTTTTTTTTTGTTGTTTTTGAAGCCAAATTCAGACTTGAACCATAAGAGTATAAAATACAGGCACTCTTTTGGTTTCAGCCTCAAAAACTGTACTATAAAACCTGATCAAAATCACCTTGTTTGAATAACATTCCTAAACTCCACCATAAACATGATGGAATGCAGGTTATGTCAGTATGACTGATGGAGAGAAGTGTCAGACACATGTTGCTGCTTATCTCTGGGCAAAACAAAGGATTTGAGAACCTGTCATGTTGACTGTGTCAGAGCAGGAGGAGTTTAAGGCTGGGTTTACACGGTGCTGCTTTTGCTGGGGAACTGCATGCAGTTTTTAGTTGCAGTAATGCCTAGCACATGTTACTGCATTTCACCTGCGTGGTAATGGCCATTAAATTAAAACCGTCTGGTTATTGGTCATTGTCATACAGCTGACATATATAGTAACCTGTGGTAGGTATTACTGCAAATAAAAGCTGCATACAGTTCTTCATTTAGGCTCGGTTCACACAGTGCTTTTGGCTGAATAACTGTGTGGTCTTTAATTAGCACATGTTGCTCTACATCTCACCTGCTAATGGTAAGTATACCAGAGGCTTTCAGTTTAATGGTTGTTAGTATACAGGTGAGATGCAGAGTAACATGTGTTGCTCATTACTGAAACTAAAAACGGCACGTTTTTTTTTTTTTAGCAATGGGTTGGTTTACTGAATCTCAAAACTACACTCCTGCTCTATAAGGGCCTGTTCACATAGCGGAATTTCATGCTGTTTTTTTTTTTTTTTTTTTTTTTGGATCAGCCTCTAAAACAGTGCTAAGTTCTGCCTCCCATTGTATTCAGCAGGAGGCAGCGGTTGAAGCAGAATGCTTGAAAAATGAGAGTCCTGCTCGGTCTTGCCGATTTGGCTGCAAAGTCTGCATCACGAGACGCACCATTGGTTAGGTTCATTCATCGGAGCCAAATCAGCGGGTGAAAGCCGGAGGGGCGGAAATGGAAGAGGAATTTGAGGCAGAAGTCCGTCACAAATTCCTCTTCATTTCCACTGTGTGAACTTATCCCCTGGCAGATAGGACTGCATTGCTTGCAGTCTTTGATAAAATACCTGGCACATGTTACTAGATATTTCACCTATGTTAATGGCCAGTAAACTGAAAACCTTTGGTTAACTGGTATAGAATAAATGGACTGCTCGTATCTGTAATTATAAACTGCATGCATCTCTGCAGAAAAAAAAGCACTGTGTAAACCCAGCCTTAAAATATAACCGATTAAGAACTGAATTTCAGAAAAAAAATCTAATCTGTGAGTAGCACATGTCTACTTTGGTAGTACACCAGAGATTGTCGGGTTACTAGCCGATGGCATATACAGGTGAATTGTATAGTAATGGGCTATGTAAACTCAACTACCCCTATGACAACGGACACGAGTTGTTTCCATACAGAAGATTGTTGGACCCATTGTAACTAGTGTGGCTTGCTGGCGAATATTTAATCTAAAGGGCTTGTCCAGCCTCCTAAAAACATAGAACTTTTTTTTTTTTTTTTTTTTTTGTATTCTATCTCCTGTATTGATTGTCTGCAGCCGTCACGTGTCCATGGCGGGATATCATTGGCGGGGCCAGGATACAGAATGGCAAACGGATAAGCGGAGTGTCGCTACTTTTATTATTTTCTTGTTTTGTAAAATGATTTCGGCCTTCTATATCATATTCACTCGACGAGACAATTCTCAGCCATGTTTTTCACACATCTGTGTGAGATGCATTTGATGTTTTTTTTTCACAGGCCCATTCACTACAATGGGTAAATCGGGTCTGTGACCACACACCCGAAAGTCCGATCTGTGAGCAACAGATCATGGACAGCACACGTCTGAAAACTTGGTTGTGTGAATAAGCTCTTAGTTACACAATGTAGAGCTTCACAGTATTGTGTATTAGTATATACATAAACCAGGAATGGATCCTAAAGTTGGGGTTTATGCAATGGAAATAATGATGCCTTTTCTCCTTGCTTTTACTCCTGCTTTTGGCTTCAGAATACTGTTTAAACCTGTGTGAATAAGGCCTTAGGCCCTATCCAAGCGCTCATACTTTTCCGTATATTGTCCATCATTGCGGATAGTATATGGAACCATTCATTATGGCCCCAAACACACGTCCATAGTATTTACTGATTGGTGTCCCGGCCGTAACTATCCGTAGTTTATGGAGCATTTCCTATTCTTGTCTGTGTTTGCGGCACACACTCAGATACAAGTCTTTTAGCGGATCAGTGACTGCGGATGACTTAGTGATGCAGTGCGGACATGTTTTTTGCAGGCAGTACGGTCTTCACCGTCGGTCATGTACATGTAGCCTTAGGGGGTCAGAACGCCACTTCTAAAATCCTAATTTGTATGATCACTCTCATTTGCCAGATGTAGCAGAGTTGAGTTTGTTCACATAGAAGAGGAAGAAAACAAATATCAAGTGTGAGTAATCTCCCTTCATATACAAAATGATCTCCAAAGAGTTAAATGAGAAACTGAACTCCGCTACCTCTGTAGTCTAATAGTCAAGAGCATGAAGCGAATACCCGGCACAATGACATACGTCAGACATTCCTGTGCTGAGGATCCTGCAGGCTGGATGACATGACAGTTTTAGTTTCATCTGGCTCACTTCAGGCACAGACCGTTCAGTCAGTGACTGTCCATGTGTAGGAATAATGTGCCGTGACCCTCTGCCCATTCTGCTCTGTACAAAAGACACAATTGCCCCGCAGCGTACACTTAGTGGCCAACTTGTCTAAACTGCTTTTTGCGCAGTGATGTCATTGACAAAGCTGAATGCCAGCAATGAGTCAACACTTATCACCGAGCGGGATTTCTCTGCTGCTCCGGCTGGTCACAGGGTGACATAGGAAATAAACGGTGGAAATGTCAGTGCTATTTTAGCTGCACGGGGCATGTTGTATGTGGCAGACTAAACATCTCCTGGCATATCGTTCTGTATATTCTATCTATATAAATTATCTGCATGGATGATATTAGATCCAGAGTATGTGACGTAGAATGTTCGTTTAGTGCTAATGTGATCGGACTGGGAGATCTGGCCACGAGTCACTCTTAGTATATAAAGGGTTGTAATGGATCTGGCGGTGTTGAATTTTGTGTAATTTGGCTCTTAAGCTATGTAGTATGCAGCTACGGAGTTCTAGGAATAGACAATTGCTAGCAGTGCAATTCCTCGATGTATAATAACATGTAATGTTACATTTTCTTCTTATGGGTTGTACGTCTATTAGCTGTGGGTGGCGATGTTCTGTGCATACATGGAATATCTCCTTTGCCTCCATCTGCTGCTGTATTTCTACAGTACTTTGTGTGACTGTTGTTATTCCTACCCACGTTGACGTGTTGGTTTCCTCCAGGGCGCTATATACAATGCAGCATTTGTAGGTCTGATATACATATACACACGTACTGAGGAGTCTCCGTAAAATGACTAGAAATCCCATATGTGCTTTTTTTTTTTTTTTTTTTTATATAACATACTTTGCTTTAGTAAATTCTGCTCTAGCACCGTGTAAGAAACTGCCAAGAATTTTGACTCTCCCAGGAACCTCATAAAAAATGTAACTTCAAATCTCATCCATTTGTTGAATACAAGGGATAAAAATTGTGACTTTTTAAAATCTGTGCCGCCTTTGCCACTTTCCTGTAAAGGGGGATGGTATGAGCTGGTGTATATTCCCTCACCCCCCCCCACCGATGGACAGCCTCGCAGAGTGTGCACTTCATTTATGATGTCATAAGATGCGTGCCCTCAACCGACTTCAGGACTATGAAGACTGGCATTAGTAACTCCAGTCTTCATAAATCTGCCCCATCTTTTGTTGCATAGTTGCTTGCTTAGGAATGCAGTCCCGAGTCTTTTTGAATTAGAGGAAATATAAATCTTGTCTGACCCCGGCTGTCAGCCATTTATGAAGAAGTCTGAGTTGGACTGTGGAAATAGGCCAAACCACTGACTCCATCGACTCGATAATCCTGATTATGAAACATAGAAAAAAAAATCTGCTCCGTTGTATCAAGCTTTGTGCTGGTGACTCCTGCAGGGGAATCCGGGCCGGTAACTCCAGGACATATAGTCTCCCGAATTTAGGAGACCAGGACTATGTATCATAGTAATCCATGTTGCTGTCCTATACTATATATAATACAGGACAATAGACAGTCGTGTATTCAGATGGTCATTTGGGTGCTGTTAAAACTGCATTGGAAATAAATGTATATGTACAGTCTGTAGGTTTTATTATTGTGTATACCTATCTATGTGCTAGCTGCAGCATGTACTAATGAAATGTCTCTTCAGAATGGTTATGGATTATATTATTCTGATGTATAGTTAATGTAATGTACAGGTACAGCTTAATTGTAGCATTATGGCCACTTATAGGATAGTATCCAGGATTCACGTCCCGACATGTGAGCATACTTATTGCTGATTTGCTCGCTTGAATGAGATTCTATTAAGATCCTTGAAAATGCCCTGGAGCTTTTTTGTAATTGAAGAAAACCTAGAGCTGCGAACACATTGAAGGAATCTCCAGAATGCTCTAATGAAGCTGTAAAACCGTACCCTCAGCTCATACATGGTGCCAGTCCTTACACTTAACCCCTTAGGGGAGGGGTAGGTAACCTTGGCACTCCAGCTGTTGGGGTACTGCAACTCCCAGCATGCATAATTGCTCTGCTCTACTTGGAGCTACCCATAGAAGTGAATGGAACAGCTGGAGTACTGAAGATTGCTGATCCCTGACTTTAGGTATGTGTGCGTGCTGGCAGCATAGTCCGTAGCCATGTTTAAATGTCTGTTTTCTATGAGGTGGTTTGTATATGGACACAAAAATGAAGAAATGTAGATGTTGGGCCTCTAGTTCAGTATCTATGGCAGATAAAAAAAAAAAAATTCTAATACAAGGCAGGCTTGAAAACATAAGATTTTTGGTTAAGGGCAACACCTCCAGCTTATGCCTGCATAAGGCCCTTTGAGGCCCCACTTTGCGATAACGCAGCTTTTTTTGTTGCAGATTTTGATGTGGTTTTTTTGAGCCAAAGTCAACAATGGCTACAAAAGGATACATATAGGAATCACTTATACTTCTCACTTCTGCTAAATTTGCTCCTGCCGGATAGAAGATAAATGTCAGATCAATGTGGGTCTGACCTGAAGTATCTCCAGAGGTCCAAAAAAATTGAATATATAAACAGAGCTCAACTCACATATGCGTCCTGATCTTGTCTGGATCTTGTTTCTCATTGCACGGAGACCTGTCTCCTCGGTTCGAGACTTGTAACAAAATGAAAGAGCCAATATGGTGGAATCCAGCAATCCAAAACGAAAAAAGTTCCAGTGTAGATAAAATTATAAAACGTAGTAAGGGACCCTTTTGAGTCCTGAAACGCATAGGCGATTTTTCTTATGGAATTAACCTACCACCGCATGATTTGATATCATACCTTTTTGTATGGAGTAAATAAAAGCTAAGTTTTATAACTTTATCTACACTGGAACTTTTTTCGTTCTGGATTCCACCATATTGGCTCTTCCATTTTATCTCCAGAGGTGACAAGACTGGGGTGAGTCTCCTGTGTGAATTGGGTGGTAGCGTATCTATAGGACCACTGCTGCCATTCACTATAATAGGACTGGCAGAGTACAGTGCTCTGTCCACTCCCTAACTATGAATGCTGGCAGTAATCATGTATATGCGCTACTTACCCATTCACAAAAGGAACTTGAGGACCCTGTTACTTGTGATCGCTGGGGCTCCCATCAGTCAGACCCCAGTGATCAGACTAATGCCCTATACTGTGAGTAGGAGATAAGTTGGGCAGAAACCCGCATTAGGGTAAGGCTATTCATGACAAAAACCCTGCTGAATGTCTGCTGGGACAATTTTCCACTGCAAAATTGCTGCTGCAAAAAGCACCTGAAATTGTACAGCTCCCCTGTGGATTTCTGAGCAGTCCCCTAGTGGCTTTCCACTCATGGAAATCCATGGGTAAAACCTGAAGCAACAATTGATTTAGGGACTCCTAATATCATAGATAACTAGACTGCTAGGATTCCTCTCCTGACATGAAGGTCAGGCTTGTAAATCCAGTGAACACACAGAATAAATTTCACGGCTGAAACTGTCGTGTGAATCTAGGGTGTGTGTGTGTGTGTGTGTGTGTGTGTGTGTGTGTGTGTGTGTGTGTAATATATATATATATATATATATATATATATATATAGTTTGGGTTTTTTTTTGGTTTTTTTTTTTCCTCTTGGGCCAATCCCTTTTAAGTCTTTTGGGACTTTAACGTTGTCTTTTCAGCCCGCCTCTCCCTAACATGAGTCACTATCCCAGCTAATTCAGTAATGGCTATAGGTACGCAATGCAGCTTATCAATATGCTAGAGTGAACTCTGGGCTGAGCAAGGCCCAGAGGATTCTCTCTGGCAAAAAGCTGAGTTAGGTGAAAGTGCAGACTTATTTACTACCCTGTCAATATCTATATAAATCTGTGCCGGAGAGAATAGGCACATAAATAGTATGTCTTATGTGTAATCAATGGGGACTGGAGAGGCTGCATTACAGCAGAGAAATCCCTATAGATCATGCATATAAACTGCTCGCAATGGATACTGCCTGGTTAATTTATTAGGTATGAAGGAGGTTGCGGAAACCAGGAACGCTGTGGTAACCCTCTAGTAACTGGCTGAACTTGAGTATTCACCGTGGACAGTTCAGGAAAGTTAGTCTGCATCTCAACAATTAGGGGTAGTGGGCATACGGAGCATGCACTAGGTGGTAGCTGTATTTTGGGGGATCTGATCAGGAGCACAGGGGACTTTTGTCTTCTGTTCTCAATAGAGTAGTGGTTGGACCATTTATTTCATTGGGAGTGCTGAAGTATAGCACATTATGGATCAGGGATATCTTGGTTTTATGGGAAAAAAATTCTAAGCCCAGATGAAGGATGTCCGCAGTGATCAACTCAGGGGCTATGGAAGGGCAATAAGCGTCTTAGCTGCTGTACGGAGGTAAAGAAACAACTTGGATGTCTTCTTACCTAAATGCCTCGGGGGAGATTGAGATAAACAAGAGGGTCCAAAGGGACACCCTGAAGAAAAAGGGCATCAGTGATTGTCTTAACCTACGACCAAAAGGGGCAGATTAGTGGGCACTCCCAGAAGATGTAGTACACTGTGCCTACTGCAGCCTGACAGCGCCAGCAAGAGGAGGGAATGCTAGGATTAAGCAAGTCAAGCAGGGCAGGAGTATGATACCAGTGCGTTAGTATTTTATACTGCGTCTCCTTAAATGACACACATGAGGAGGATTTAGCCACACAAGACCATATGATCTGCCACTGCCTGGGCGAGATCTGCCCTCTCCAGAGCCCCCGACCATCTAGACATAGGTTTGTGGACTATGGGAGTCCGCCCTCCGGAGAGGACAACAGCCTGTAAATATCAGACCAGGCCCCTTGTAGAGGTGCCCGCACGACAGTCATTCAAAGGCCGTAGGGATGGAGACCTGTTTGATCCCAAATTGGGTAATGGCAAAGTGGACTATAGTGAAACCACTCCGAAGTAGACAAGAGCAACATGGAGGCAAAGGGCCTGAGCTCTAAGGTCAATGGGTCGGGAAAACCCCTTTAAGGCTGAGGCCCTGTGTTGCAAAAAAAAAAAAACACTGCATTTTACAGTATTGCACATTGTGGAAAAGGTGTGTTTCTGAAAAACACAGCCTGTAAATATTGGAATTGTGAGCAATTTTCCTATATATTTAATGGGGGAAGAAAAAAATAGAGCAATTTTTTTTCCACTGATTTTGCTATGTAATCTAGGCCTACATTCACACCACTGAGAAGCAAGACAGCTGTGAAAAATTTACATTTTTCAAATGAGTTTTCACAGATCTCCCCCCATACACTTGAATGTATGGAGGGATCCGTGAAAACAGATAATAGAACATGACCTATAGTTTGATTCTGTTACAACGGACCATCAAAACAGTCATATGATTAGCCGCCATTTCAAAGACACCTGATTGTGACTTTCAATAGAATCATGAAATTAATATTGGCCACCCCCACACCGCATCTGATATATTCTATGCAGGCTTTCTCCTCCTGCCGTATACTATGCTCAACAGGTTCTTCACTGTAGTCAGTAGTAGGGTGATAGTACAAGGAAGTCTGCATCAGGTATACCTGACTCCTTCTCACTCTGTCATTTTGCTGAACTTTTAGTTTAAGCAAAAACAAGAAAATTGAGATTAAAATCAAGAATCACATAAGCTTGAGAAAATCTTGTGGTTCCATTTTTAGGGTTGGGAAAATATTTAACATGTTTCACCCATAAAATAAAAAAAAAAAAAAAAAAAAAAAAAACTAAGGCTACATTCACACTACGGTTGTGTGTTACTGTCGTCCATCATAGGATGACCGCAATAGTAATTAATGGTCGCAGACAGAGCCCCCTCTCTGACTCTAATGTACACAACATGATGGGTGCTGTGCAAATGTATAACTGAAGAGAGTCCTGCATGCAAAGTAAGAAACATGTCGGAGGAAAGCTTCTGTCATGTTTTTACATTGGTTTGAATGCTGATGCACACCCAATGGAGGGGTCTACATCTGTCATTTAATTTCCGTTGCTCTCATCCTGTGACAGATGTGAGAAACGGGCATTGAATAAGTAGTGTGAAATCCTCATCGGATTCTATTCACACGACTGAATTTGAGGCAGATTCCATCTCAATTGGCTCCAAATTCTGCCTGAAATCTGTCTCCCTTTCGTTTCAGTGGGAGGCAGATTTTTTTTTTTTTTTTTTTTTTTTCTAAAGCTAGCTTAAGCATCATGCTCGAGCTTTTGGCTGATTGTGTGTCAGAATTTGGTCAAGCAAAAAAATTCATCTTCAAACTTCTGAAGCTGTACTTTTCTGTTTGTGACAATCCTCTGTTTGCACATACCCTTAGCAGCTATTCATTAAATGGTTTTTTTTTTGGGCTTATCAATTTGCGACCTAATCAATTGCAGGTCAGTGAGGACCCATGAGGTCGATCAACTGCTCAGGCTTTGTTCACAGTAAACAAAGCCCAACACTTTACATTGGCAGTGCTTGGTCAGCCCTGTTCACTGGAATGGGACTAAGCTGCAAACAGGACGCATGACCAATGAACCTGTTGTTTGTGAAGCAGATGTGGTATGAAGGAACAACACTGCAGCTTCAAACAGCTGATCTGTGGGGGTTCCAGGTGTCATCAGTTTACAAGCCTAGAAAACCTCTTTGATAGTCATATGATTTTGCAACAAATTGTGACAGTCAAAAATCACCAATTTGAAATCCGTGCATTGGGCTACATGGGTTGCACGGTTTAGTTACTTCCCATATAATCCCACCCGGAACTCCAACCAATGTAAATAATCCTTGCCAATGCCAGTATGCAGCCTCCCCCAAATCTTACACAAGTGTATGCACAATGAATATTCCGCTCCATTTTTTTTTTATTGCTGTCATTAAAGGTATATACACCAACAAGTCCATTCCAGCAATGTGGTACACACTATAGAACTGTACTATGGATCAGTACTCATATTCTTAATGTATTTCCCCCTAGAAGTTCTCCTTAATGTTCAAGTTCAGAATACTGCTCGAGATATTCCATACAGTTTACTCCAGATTCATTTTTTTTTTCCTGCACACTCTACACCAAAAAATCCTGTTTACATGCCACCTCTAAAATACCTATAAAGCGGTTATACCAGAAATGACATTTTTCTGCTGGATATGAGCTCACTTACTAACATACCTACTGTCTTCCTTTGGTGCCACTGACAACCTGACTGTGCTATATGATCAACCCAGCTCTACTCCTGCTGGTACATAGAGTAGAGCTGGATCAGTACTTATTGGGCAGTAAGTGCAATGCAAAAAATATAAATGCCCATTTTTTTATTTATTTTTTCCTCTGTATTAAATGTATGGCTTAAAAATTGATCTTAAATATACCTGTATGAATAAGCCCTTACCTGAGAGTCATTAGCTGTGTCTGCTCTGAATGGTATTTTCTGGTTTCACCTGGTTGTCTGTAAAGCAATATCCTTTATGTAGTCTTGTTATAACCTGTAATGTCTTGTGAGTCCTGATCTAAAAAGAAGCTTGTCAGTCAAAGTGTTCAGGTAAGCGAAGCTGGGTATACACCACCACCTACCAATTGTAAGGATCAGCTGACCAGCACGTGTATGAGGGTCACCAGACTCTCCACCAATGGTGGATGTCAGGAATGAAGGGGGTGGGGGGGATAGATCAGGCATAATGGATTTCAGCATGCCCAATCCTTTGTCATTTCTGGAGATAACCCACTGGCAGATCTCTCTGGAAGTCTTATCTCCCTATCATTAAAACATGCATGCTTAGCCATGCTGAGTCTGTAGGTATAGTGGCTGACCAAAACAGTGTCTGGATAAAGAACCTATTCCAGTCCTAAGCAATCACCTATTTGATGGATAGGTAGTTACTGATAAATTGGGGACCTGAATAATGGGACACTTATGATTGCCAGAGTGTGCATTCTAGTCTTCCAGTGCCCAAGATGGTGGCCACGAGGTATTGAATGGGGTGACGATCAGATATGATGATATAGCTGAGCATCGGGGAAATCTTGGGAAAACGGGGTCAAGGTGCTCCGCTTTAAATGATTAGTGGGGGTCTGACCACTGGACTCTAGTAGTTATCCAGTAGATTGGTGATAAAGGGGTATTCTGTCATAAGCAATTAAGTGTATATGGCCAGTTGGTATGGAAGGTGACATCTATTTCCTTGAGCTACAAATTCTGACATATTTCTACTGCCATGCATTACTACTTGCTGGATTATCTGCTCTTTACGTGGTTAATCCCATTTTGAGGTATGAGGCATACCAAGTTCAAACCTCTTGAGGCCGATAGATTTACTTAAATCAGGTGTTTTTGCCCTTAAAATATGTACTTGCAGAGGCGTATATACTTATCTGCATGTGTTCACAAGTCTATGAACTGGTTATGCATGAGTAAAGTACATGGATAGGTTGGATCTCTTGGAAATGTAACGTAGCAGAACATGGTGTCGTATGTCTGTTTGCCTGGTTGAGGGGGAGACTAGTAGGGTGTAGTAACTTACAAATGTGAACTGTGCACAACATCTATTAGACTTCAATAGAGCGGTGGGTACTATGACTTGGGCGTCTGACTTTGCACTGCTTTGAGGCTGGGGAAGACTTGCACCTATAGGAATGTATTGAGACACATAATTCGTGTTTGAGTAACTGTGTCACTGGGTCATGTGAACGCTGCAACCTTGACAGTGAGTCAGTACAATTGTATGACAATGGCTTTTCCACCGGTGTCAATTGAAACTGGGTTTACTATGTAGTAGTCTTATACTGAGACTATAAAGAATGCAAAACATGAAAAATGTCTTCTAGTTTATTCTAGCTGAGAGCGTGGCTGAAGGAGAGAACCGTCCAGACAGCGGTCACTGCCAAGATCACTATCTAGACCTGAGAAGCCGTAACATTCGCTGGAAGTGGCCGAATTGTAGTCCCAGGTCACATTGATGGATGATGCCAGTCCTGTGTTTGTAAAACTCTGTGCAATATACAGAATTAATTGGGAGGGGGATCCAGATTATATCTTCAGACGAATACTGCTGGCGGGAGCTAGTGCTTGTCTGCGAGTCAGCAGGTAGAAATCTATTGGGAAAATCTTCATTTTATGTCATTGCTTTTTAAAACTCTCATTTTTGCATGAATAATTTGACGGGGTTGTAAATGCCGTCATTTTGAATAATTTGAACGTGGTCACTTAAAGGGGTTTTCTGTTCCCAAATGCAGTATTGATTACCTATAGGATAGATCTTTAGTATCTGATCAGTGGGGGTCCAACACCAGGACCCCACACACAAGATTCGGCACTGGAAACTATAGAAGTAGATAGGCGGTGGAAGCAGCTCTGCTCCTTTTCAGGTAGTAGGAGTGGAGCTGCAGTTCCCCAGTATTACCACTATACAGTGGATGCCAGCTGTCCATTGTATAGAGGTGGCATCGGTGTCACCTTTGCTTCTAGTACTTGAATAGGATCAGACTGCTTCCACTTCCCCATCCACTGCTATCTTCCAGTGCCCAGAGGTAGCCGGATTTATGTAGGGTTTGGGTATCAAACACAGCGATCACATACTAATGACCTATACTATGGATCGGTCACCAGTTTGAAAAATCCATTTGAGGCTACGGCTCCATGTTGCGGAAACGCAGCTTTTTTTTGTTGCGGTTTTTGAGCCACAGCCAACAATGGCTACAAAAGGAATGGGAAATATATAGGAAGATTCTTATACTTCTACCTTCTGCTCAATCCACTCCTGGCTTTGGCTCAAAAAACAGCAAAATCTGCAAAAAAAAAAAAGCTGCGTTTCTGCAATGTGCGGCCGTAGCCTGAGGCCATACTCATTAGATGAATGTCAGCCAAACCTGCTGATGTCTGCAGCATTGTCTAACTTTTTAATATATATATATATGTGTGTGTGTGTGTGTGTGTGTGTGTGTGTGTGTGTGTGTGTGTGTGTGTGTGTGTGTGTGTGTGTGGTCCCAATTGTCTCCTCAAATTGGTGAAAAAGAACAGGTTGATGGATTTCAACATGCCCGATTTTGTTCATGGGGACGAGAAGCCACCACTAGAGGTGTCTAGAAGTAACTTATTCCCCTCTCCCTAGTGAGAACACAGGCATGTTCAGTTGATCCCAGAGGTAAATATATATGGAGGTGTCATGAGAAATGGCCAATGATGGAACATGCATTAGACCTGCAGCCATCTAAAGTGTATGGCCAGCTTTACTTTCAAAAATTTTATATGGTCTTGAACTCCCTTTCCTTTACATCTTCCCACACCTTCATAGTAAGGCCTCCTATGCATAAATGAGGCAGCTTTGCAAAATTTTTATATTAAAATTGACTTTCTATCCATGTTAACAGACTAGGTAGTCTTGTTGTCTTACTCCCTCTCTGTCTTACGAACACAATAGATGGGTAAAAAAATGGGAGGGACATAGAAGGGTGCATAAAGACTGTAGGATATAAATACCCAGGTTTTGGTCTGTTGCTGAAGAGACTCATGTGTCCATAGGGGCTGTAGCCGCACTATTTAATTTTTTATTTTTTATTTTTTTTTTTTCTCTCCATAGGGAATTGGCAACGTTGCTTGAATATTGGTTATAGATGATAGTTTGACAGGTCGTGGTACAATTTTCTGAAAGTGGCAGAAAGGGTTAATAGCATCATGATCAGAAGCAAGCATATGACTGTAGTATCAGACTACAAAGAAACTTTCTTGTAGTCTGTCACCATGGAGATTCATAGGTCTTCATAGAAACTTTTTGTTTTGGGTCTACAGGTTCTACTATTGACAGTTTCTGATAACTAGTTATTTTTTTTAAATTAACGTTTTTGTATGATTTCATATCATCGGCTGAGAATGGGGTATAGACACCAGTGGTGCCTGATGGTCCATTCATGAATATATTGCTAAATATAGTGTCTGTGATGAAGTCTCTTAAGTCTCCAAAACAGTGACCTAACCCTACACCACCGCATATCAAGAAACCATAGACTTTCTAATTCTGAAGTGTGTTTTTTTTTTTTTTTTTTTATGAACCACTTGTAGGAAATTATCTTAGAACTACTTCTATGCAAAACCACAACATTTAAGAAATGGCAAGAAAAGCCAAACCCTAGCATATGGCCACAGTAGAAACAATGCAGAGAATAGCTTAGGGTAGGGAAGACTAAATGGACAGATTCAGCAACATGAGTGGAGGCCAAATGAATGTAAATGTAGTGTACTTGTGCCTGACCTCTGGTGTAAGAGTCTGCTGTGCAGGTTTTGCTGGATTCCTCGGCTCTGGTTGGCAGCGGCTGCAGCTCTGCTCCAGATTTAATTAAATGTGCACCTATCCGGTTTCTTTAATCCAAGTAGCTCCAATGTCCTGAGTGAGGACACAGTAAATCTTCACAGGTCTGGACTGTTCCTCTTTCCAAATCCTATGCTTCCCTTCACACTAGCATGCCGATGACTTTGACTACCTGCATCCACCACTAGGAGGAGCTCACTGCATACAGACTTATACAGCATTGATTTCTGGTAGTAAACATGTCTACATTATAGGGCTGGATACACATATGACATGTCCACTGTGAGAAATCGGGAGTGAATTTTTCAGAATTCCACTATGGCAAAAAAAACTGTAGTTTTTTTGTTTTTCACTTTCCCCCGGCCTCCTTGTTATTGTGGACAACCCCTTTAATGTCTGTGTATATTTGTATATAATGTATATAAATAAAATATATTTCAGTATATTTTATATTGTATTATAATCCAGAGATGTGTAAGGAGGGTCATGAAAGAGTGGTGGTCGTGGGTACTGCATCTGAGACTTAGACTTAACTTCCCTGTCCAGTAGGATGAGGGATAAGTGTCAGATAGCTGGGGTCCAAACTGCTGGGACCTCCGAAAGTTCCCCTGTATGCTCTGTTAATGAAGCATTAGCGTGCTTGCATGGCTAGCTCTCCATTCAGACTTTTGCTGCGATTCCTGCAGTTTATCTGCACCAATAACCACCTGTTTGCAGGTGGCTTTTATCATGCACCTTGAAGAAGACGGAGATTCAGGGGGGTGTTAACGCTGTTCCAGCCTAAAAGCATTTGTCATAGGTTTTTTTTTCTCCAACCAGATGAATACAGTGATCAGTGGGACAGGACCGGTCTACCAGATGGGCTGTCTATTCCTCTTTTTCAGCAGGGGAATGTGTGTGTAAATAAAATATAATTAAAAAATATTCCAAATAATGCCCAAAAAGTGTTTCCCCCCCCCCTCCCCAGTCCATTCACGTCCCCTTAGAGGCCGTATTCGCGGCAGATCTTATGTATACATAGACAGATGTGCAGTCTCCTGCGGGCAGTGTAAATGCAGGCTTGTGTGTGGGCCAGCGGTCACGTCACTATAGTCACCCACCTCGTGCCCATATGATTGATCAGTGTGGTCTCTGTGGGAGAAGCCGACTAGTTTTCCTGTCTCTCTCCATGTCTCTTTTATAAAGCCTCTTTCTTCTATGGTATAAATAGAGAGCTGCAGCTAAAAACAGTCTTATTCAGGGAAATGAGAGCGGGTTCAGCTCGAGGCAAGTAATGTGTGAAGAATAAACCTTCCTGCTAAAATATGTAGAGAAAATTACCTTATTGTCCCCCTCCCCTCTACGCCGCCTCCTAGAAACAGTTAATGTCATTTTTCCACTCCATTGTGAAGGGTGAGGGCTCCATTTTTGGTTGCTGGGCGGCTCGCCATGCTGCCCGGATAGCTAAAATGATCCACATGTATAAGGGGTTTCCTGTATGAACGTCTGGTATGTGGGCCATAGAAATAGAGTAATCTGGACTGACCTGAGACGAGAGTTTTGAGCTTTAGCCATCAGATGCTCCATTAAATGGGACACAGATTCGGGCAGAGGGACCTCACTCTGGATCTGTAGCTCAGGGCAACATGGCGGGACCATGTATGGTGGTCTGTTCAGTTATGGTCAGTCTCTAATTAACCCTTTGAGGTTTGGGCCTTTAGGGCCAGAAATTTTGTATTTTTTTTAATATTTGCATAAATGGAGAAAAAAAAAAGCTGTATTTATTGACTTCATATGGCATGCACAGACTGTCATAAATATAAATTTATACAGATTGCAATCGAAGCAAGGACAAATCCATGCATTAGATTATCTTTGGCGTTAGAGGACCTTTTACCTTTTTACCAAGTGCTGATCAAAAATTATATGAAACAGTAGTTAAAGGGGCATAATACCTTTGGATAGTGTGCTCACTGCCCATTATCAGAAAACTTACACCCTGGTCCCCCGTCGTGCCCATTTCTAGATTCTCAGGGCACTGCGGGGGATAAGTCTTTGTCTGCGTCTCAGGTGACTCTTCAAGTCTGGGTCACTGAACTGCCCCCGCCACTATAATCCTGATGCTTGATCTCTCGGAGCAATGAGAACAGTGCCCAAACCTTTTATTCTCAGTAATAACTCCTTTAATGTTTGAGAGTTGTCATACTAGCTGTGTGCAGCCCCCACTAGGGGGAGCTTAGGAGCTCCCTGCATATGTCTTATAATTGAGCTATGTCTGTATACACAATCCTACAGGCAATCCTCATAGAAAGTACAGGGATGAAATGCAAGTTATTCAAAATCTTTATCCCAGAAAACTCTACGAATGCTCAGCTCCTCCAGCTCTATAACTTGCTGCCTGCAGATCGGATACCACGTCTAACATGACTGGTTGCCTTTAAGGAAACACAGCTTCTCCAGATATTTCCCCAAGGCCAAGCAGTCTTGAGACACTAACTTTCATTATGAGCGATTACATACCGTACACCAAGCTCTCTCCCCATGTCTGCTACATTCCATCCATACACACACCAGTGACAGCCCTGTGGCTATGCTTGTCAGCATGCAGGGTGTGTACAGTGATGTAAAGGAAAATTACCGCCTGCACAGCAGAACTGTCATCCTAGGAACCTATAGATAATGTTGGTGCGAAGAAGTGTCAGGACTTAGCATGTGAACATGGAGCGTTCTACTTGTCTAATAGGGGAACAGCAGTGTCCTTGCAGAAAGCTTCCCCCCCCCCCCTTATAAAAATGCAGTACTTTTTCCTTTCATTGTACAATCTATAAAATACCACATACATACATACATATACACACACACACAATATTTGAAAACTAGATATACAGTAACACATACCATCATTTAAAGCAACTTAAAGGGGTATTCCCATGAACATAATCATATCTATATTTTTAGATAATTAAAAGTTAAACATTTTTGAAAATATAAGTACCGTATATGCCGGCGTATAAGACGACTGGGCGTATAAGACGACCCCCAACTTCTGCCCTAAAAATATAGAATTTGGTATATACTCACTGTATAAGACTACCCCTCTCCCAAATGAAAAAAAAGTCTGCTTTGATTTCAACATGTTAATTTTAATTCAAATGCATATGACATGCAGGTACTGTATATAGCAGCAAAACTGTCACTTATAAACATAAGGTTGTTTCAAACATGTACGGTAAAGCTAAGCTCTTCATTAATATCACAGCATGGATGCGAGGGGAATCTGGCGTTACTGCACCGCCAGCTTTCCCCTCGCATCCATGCTGTGATATTAATGAAGATCCGACATGCTTCTGTAAGTGCCGCCTGTGACCCCCAGCTCTGTGACGCCGACCGCTGTGACGGGGCGGCTGCATTAGCATACAGCGCGCCGCCCCGTCAGCGCGTACTAAGCCTCTTCTAATGACTGTGAGAGGCGGATTGCCGCGCATGCGCGGCGGTCCCAGGAAGCGGCTCTCTACGCGCTGACGGGGAAAAAAACACCTCACACAGTGCGGCCCCCGTATATCCGGCGTATAAGACGACCCCCCACTGTAGCCATTATTTTAAGGGGTTAAAAAGTCGTCTTATACGCCAGTATATACGGTAGTTAAAAATTCTGCAGAGTTTTAAAGGTTTTCTCTATCTTAATGGTGACAGTTTGTTGTCTTGATCAGTTGCCAATGGATACGACCACAAATGCAGAAACTTTCTATGGTCTGGGACTTGTCAAAAACCCAGCCATGATTTTCTTATTGTGGATAGGTTATCAGGCAGGGACACTACATGTATCAGAAGATAACCAGCCACAGGAAGGACATCGTTTCTGATTTTCTGACCTTAGAAAGGTCCTGCATTTATGGTTGTATCCATTGACAACCAATCAAGACAAGAAGACTGTGACCACAAGATATTAGACACAATCTTTAAAACTCTGCAAAATGTTTAATTATTTCTATTTGCAAAAATGTTTAATTTTTAATGATCTACAAATTTAAAAAAGGTTATGTACATGGGAATACCCCTTTAACTTTACCTCTGTGCATTGCTGATGTCTTTCCCCATGCAATAACAATGATGGAGCAGGTTTTCTATAAACTCTGGATTGCACTGATCCTCTGTTACTTCTCCTGTAAGTGTATGGCTAAGACCGTATTCACACGTGGCTTTGTGCTTTCCACTGACAGCTAGGGCTAGTTAAGTGCTAAATAACTGAAACCATTTAACTTCTTTTGCACCCATGCCATCCTGTGTCGCATTGCCATTGGCTATAGGATATGTCACTAACTATACAGTCAGTATTGGTGACATGTGAATAACCCAGAACAAAATTCAGTGGTTTGTAAAGGGGAGCGTCCTAAAGTAATTGCTCCTTAATTATAATCGAAGTGAAATGTTCAATCAGTTGTGGCGATGATTGATTGAACGTTTCACTTCGATTATAATTAATGAGCGTTTAGGTTTTATGGTCTGGTTGTTCTAATGGGTCATACGTGAAAAACTGGTGTGTGGTTTTTTTTTTTTTGTTTTTTTTTTCCTGTCAAGTCATTTGGGGGTCTTCAGATGTGTTTCACACACTTGGATACTTTAGGCCTACACTTTGTACATTTGCATTACATCGTGTAATACGTCGTACAGGAGCTCTGGCAAATAGCAATGTTAAGATGTAGGATTCTGATAAATGGTCATCTGGCAATGGCAGGACAGTCAGATTATGAGATACTACAGTAGTAATGGCTGGCATTCCTAGAAAGTCTTGTGCTTTGCCTTGCCAGGAGACTAAAGGGATGAAGCAGACAGGGTTCTGGAAGGAGCGCTGAGGAGATGGCTGTAGTAAACAGGCTTGAAGAACATGGTGTCTCCTCCTGTGAGGGAGACTTCTGTACTGCTGGTAATGGCTATTAGTATAAGGCTTGTCACATATGAGCTGGTTCGGAGGGAGGAACAGTGTTTGGTCACCGGTCACTTACCTATAGCGTACACATAGGGGTAGCGTCATTTATTTCCTTGTAGGTTTTCATAGTATACTGTTATCTCAGAGCTCCATGTTTAACTATATGGTTAGCAAATATAAAATCCTTGTAATATCATCTTAACCTTGTTCTATAAATCCTGGCTAAGGGAAGGTCCTGGTATAGATTTAGGGCCCAACATTTACCCTCCGCCAGATCCCCTCAGCAGTACCATAATGATGCTAATAGTTGTGGTCACAGCCAAGATTTGTGACCATAATATGGGCGCAGAAATGGATGAAATTCGCCCGCAGTAGAATTTCCTCCATCAAATAGCTATGAATGTGGCAGATTTATTAATGCGAATACGCCTGAATTCTCACACTCTTCACCAAAACTGCAGACATGCCTCAGGCCAGGATTGAAAATGTATGGGATGGCTTCATGAAAAGGGTTGACTTGTAAAATTTGGGGTCATTTTTTGGCATAAGTTAAATGGGTTGTCCAGGAAATAATGGGGGGAAAAAAATTATTTATATATATTTAAAAACATTTTTTTTTTTTTTTTTGGGTGGGGGCACAGGCTGCACCCAAATGGATCGGCTGTATGGGCCTGCTTCCAATACACATATATACACATACACACACATGCTTGCTTGCTTTCCTGTATTGTGGTCTAGTCCTGGTACTGCAGTGTGGGTTTTTTTTTTTTTCCCCCAACCACTTACTGTAAATGCCGGCTGCTTTCACTGTGTCTGCCCCCAGTAGTGTTTCAGTGCCCTGTCATTGCTGCAGTTATAAAAACCCTCACAATAAAGCTAATATATTATTTAAACCACATGGTGAACAAACATAAAAAACGCACAAAAGGGCTGAATTGCCCCCTCCCCAAAAAAAATAAGCTTATCAATAATTTATATGCAAGGTACTCTACAATTGTTTGGTTTATATAAAAAAAAAAATCTCCTAAAGCCAGGAGAGAAAATAAAAACCTAAAGAAGCTATGACTCCTAGAATGTAGGAGTAAAATATAACAAGACTATAGTATCATAATGTAACACACTATTATATCATGCAGTGAAATCGATAAACAATGGCAGAACTTCTGCTTTAAAGAGGACCTTTCACGTCCTCATATTTATGCGGTTTTACATACCGCTAGAAAGCTGACAGCTCGCTGAATTCAGCGCACTGTCTGCTTTCCCGTTATATATGCCCTGGGGCTGGAGATATCGGCGGTCTTAGTTTCATGGTTTACTGTCAGAAAGGCGTTCCTGACAGTCTAGCTGCGCTGTGAGGAACGCCCTTCCTGACAGTTCTCGTTCATAGACTTGTACTGGGGGGCGTTCCTCACAGCTCAGCGGCATCGTCGGGCAGTAAGGAACACCCCCCTCTGATAGTACTCGGCTATGGATGAGGACAGAGAGAGGGGACATTCCTTACCGCCCAGTGATGATGCTGAGCTGTGAGGAATGCCCATACAGCGCTATGGACTAGTACAGTCAGGGAGGGCGTTCCTCACAGCGCAGCTAAACTGTCAGGAATGCGCTTATGACAGTGAACGGTGAAATTTAGACCCCCGGGGCATATAACGGGAAAACCAACAGTGCGCTGAATTCAGCGCGCTGTCAACTTTCTAGCGGTATGTAAAACCGCATATACATGAGGACATGAAAGGTCCTCTTTAACACTACGTCAGTGATCCTCATAAAAATATAGTATACGTACCACAAAATGGTGCCATTGAAAAACACAACTCGTGCTGCAGAAAACAAGTCCTCATCCAGCTATATTGATATGGGGGGAGTGAAGGCAAAACGAAAAAGATATTCCAAAACCGGCTTGTTAATGAAGTAGGGGAAAACACTCCAGTATTGAAGTGGTTAAACAAGTTTAGTTTCTATATAGACTTGGGAGAAAACTCTATATATTGTGGTCCTGAGTAAAGATTTGTTGGCCTGACCACTTGATGTGACTGCAATATAATTTTCTGCTCAGAAGGACTGACAGGTTGTTCTCGCTCCACATCTATAAAAAGGCAAGTCTGGATGACGGATGGGATACATTTACGGCTACGCTACATCTAGGTTAGTAAGGCCGGATGATGGATAGGATGTGTTTATGGTTGCTCTACATCTTGGTTAGTAAGGCTGGGTGACGGATGGGATACACTTATGGCTACGCTACATCTAGGTTAGTAGTCTTCCTTGAGGTGATCAGTCTGCAGTCCCTTCCTTCTACTCCTACAGGCATATGACTTGTTATAGATCAGGCTATGAAGGATATTCTCCCGGTACTGTACTACCTGAGCAGTCTAATTTATATGTATATACAGTTAACCTACATACTGCCTCATGCATACATTATTTAAAGCTAAACATCTAGATCTATGATAAGTCACTTGTTATGGAAACCATCTACATGTATGGGAACTAGAGAGACAGTCTGCAAGCCTTAAAGTAAACGTGTCTGCTGCCGTGACTGAGAGCAGGATATAATAGAGGTAGAGAAGCTGAGCTCGGTGATATATAGCTTATATGTGATTTGGTGCAGGTTTTCTGAGTAAAAAGTTGAATAAATCCAGGCAGGACTCCTAGGAGAGACAGTGAGAGTCCTGATTACTCCGCCCACTCACTGTGATTGACAGCTCTCCCTGTATCACTGTGTTTACAGAGAAGGGTGTCTGCCTGGGAGTCCTGTCAGGATTTACTCTGGAGAAATTCCCTAACAGGTTCACTTTGAGGGAGGTACATACAGAAACCCACCCTGGGGACTGGCTGAATGCATTATTAGAATAGTAATGCCAGGCCCTCTAGTATAGCTAACTCACGGTGAAATTGGGAGGAAGAGGGGGGTGCCCTGTGTCAGAATCATGGTTTGTCCGCAAAGTAACCTGGGGAAGTATAGGAACTCTCCCAGGCAAATCCGCCTCCAAAAAAAATGCCTCCCAACTCTCATTTATTACTGTGGGAGTCAAATCAGCTAGAGGGGGAAAATCTGCTTGACCGCTATTGAAAAGAATGGGAAGCATTTTGAGGTGGAATCTGTCGGTAAAAAACTCAATGTAAACTTAAACCTTAAATAGGACAGGTCAGTTCTCCAGACACTCCTGTAACATGACCTCATAGTTGTGTGCCTCAGAAATATCAATTTTAGGGAGTTTTTTTTTTTTTTTTTTTTTCTTTTCCTCCAGAGGAATACAAAGTTATTCTCTTCTGTCAGTGCTGTGTCCGCGCTTGACAATTTTGTAGCATTGGTGAGTCTCTTGGGAGCATTTCAAAAAGTTACACAATTTACCTACATGCGCTAAATTTGTGCAGTGTTTTTGAGAAGTCTGGGGAATGTTGGCGTGGTCAGTCTCTGTACTCCAGATTTATGAGACGCAACTGTGTAATATCTTGGACAGAAGTGTAGGATTTAAAGATGCCGCAAATTTATCAAATGTCAACATTTAATAAATTTGGTGCAAATTAGGTCAAATCTGACTTAATATCCCCCCTTGTGATACTTCTTCCCGTGTGTGTATAACCTATAACCATCCCAATGATCCTTGGCTTTGAGCAGATAATTTCATCTCTAGTCTGCAACTTTTTGACAGCAGATTTGTGGAGTGCACCATCTAATAAATTCCCCCCTCTGTGTCTCGTTCATAGTTCATGGATATGCAAAAAGGAAAAAGTGCCTTAGTATTTGCCCTGGTTTAGTCTCCTCTGCTATGATTGTCACAGTTTTTCTCATAGATGACTCTGCTAAATCACTGTCACACTCAGCCAAGTTCATGCCCTAACACAATGGAATTACATAACTGCATTTTTAAATTTTTTCTTTTTTTTTTTTTTTTTTTTTTTTTGCATCATTAAATATTTGTGTTGGATAAATGTAAGGAATTTTGAGCTGGTAGCGGATGAATGAACAGATGGTAGCGGTCACTGAATCCTCTCTGTAACCACAAGTGGTCCTTCCCTTCGATGTCTCGGTGGCATATATGAGATTCTTATTTTGCAATGGCTGCGGCTCATGTTATCTGGACTCTTTCCATGTAACAAGTTTTCTGGAAAGAGTAACGGTAATAACCCTGGACTCTATAGAATAAATGGCCCTGTATAGTCTGTAATGATCAGCTGAGATATCTTTAGGCCATTTCTCATGCTGTCCTCCCCTCTTCCTCCTTCTCTGCGCCTATAGGGCATGCTGGCTCTCTGCCTCTTAAAGGGCCACCCAGCATGGACTGGATTACCAGTCTCCAGCCAATCCCTGACCACCAAGTACTATTTAAGCCTACAGGCGTTGTGTATCTGAGCAATAAAGGTTTATAGCCTGGATGGTTCCGACAAGGGCTTCTGCTTTTTTTTTCTATTCCGTCCATTTTCTTGTATGTCGGCCTGGCTTGTTCCTGCTTGTTTATCCTGATCTGATTCCTTTTTATTGACCACTGCCCATATCTGACTTATCTAACCCGCCCACCGTGACCTTGGAATTGATCTTCTCTACACGTTTGCTTGACCTTTCGGCACTTCACAGTGGCATCTCTTTGGCCCCTCTCCAGCGTCCCCACAGGGAAGTCCTGATTCCTGTATGGAAATAAAAGGTGAATATCGGAGAGAGTACTTGGACAACGCCCTTGTGAAGTGACCCAAAGCCATACCGATTAGGTGGCAGAGTGTGATCAATGGAAACACAGATTGGACATTAGACCAAGTAGAGAAACACCGCCCACTGGTAACACCTAATTGTCAATTTATTTATACATTTCTAGGAGGAATAACAGAGGAACAAAGGAAAAGACTCAAACATGTCAGAAGAGGTGACTGGTCCCTATATAATTTTACTTTAGTGTGTGTGTGTGTGTATAATATAACTTATTTCTTAAAATAAAAAAAATAAAAATTTTTTTTTAACAAATATATATTATATAATTATATATAGTCTTCCTAACCTGCTGGTCAATACAGCCGTTGTTGCAGTATACATGGACTTCATTGTAAGAGATAAGTTGTTATAGATTTGGTTTAGGCATCTGGCTGGCTCTGTCTTGGTCATAGATGAATACTTGCACATGTTCCCCTTCTTGACAGTCGCAGTCCTTCTGGACTGAATTGTAGCCTACTCTATCAGGACACCTAGACATGCCTAAGAGGGCTTTCATATTACCATTAATGTCCGTTGCTGTCTTCCGTCAAGAATTAGTTTGTGTCCGTTCTCTGCAACAGTTTAATGTCTGTTGCTGTCGTCCTATGACAGAAGACAGCAACGGACATTATTCTGTCACTTTAGTTATGTTCTCCAAAGGACCCCAAAATACTTGGGGGTGCGGAGCTGGACATCTGCATGGGCATGTTCTCTATTCTGCAGATTGTGACTAGCTGGTTAAGATAAAAAAAAATAAAATCCACTTGTATATGATACACAGATTCTGGGCCTGCTGCAATATCCTGGGAACAAAACTAATTATCTTAATTGCCAAAAAGTCTGGTAATTATGGGAAAGCGAAGCATCTGTGGATTAGGATTTTTTTTTTTTTTCCCCTTCGCGAATGCTTTGTCATAATGCAGAGCGATTTTTCTCAGCAATTCCTTACAGCATTTTTAGCACATTATAAAATAGCCGTGCTTGCTTGTAGTGAGAACCCCTACTGCGAGCGCCAGTAACCCAGAAGGCTCGGCACGTCTGCACTGTCTGCGTACATGGATGGCTGGATACTTTCTATAGAGTAGTACAGACTATGGACCATTTTACTTTGTTCATTTCCACAGTACATTAGGGCTCCAGGGGGGCTCTGTGTGCCCGTGTACAGGCTCCTACATGTGGCCCTGCATTGTGCATATGTCTAGACTGTAGCCATGAAACCCAGGCCTTACAAATGTAAGGTAAAGGTATACTGGGAGTCTGCTTGAGGTGTATGCAGCTGTATATAGGATGACAACTGCAAATAGTTGAAATCTATTATATTTTTTTTTTTTTTTACATTATAGTGATGATCAGCCATAATATTGAAACCACCTGCCGAATATATTGTGAGATTCCCTTGTACCACCAAAATAGCTCTAACTCAGCAAAACATGGACTCAACTGGAGCCTTCAAAGTGTCCTGTGGTATCTGACACCAACACATTACCAGCAGATCCCTTAAAGGGGTCTTCCAGGCTTTATTAATTGCTGACTTATCTTTAGCATAGGTCATCGATTGAAGATCAGCAGGGGTCTGACATCACATCTGCTTCACATGCCATGTGATGTAAATTTGTTGGTCAAGCTGCCTGTTTGCAGATCAGTCCCATTCAGGTGACTGGGGCTGAGCTGTAATACCAGTCCCAGCCACTATACGTACAATTATTGAGGCTCCAACACTCATCTGAATGCTGGAGAACAGATTATCGGGGATTCTGGGAGTTGCGCCTCTACTGATCTTCAATTGATAACACATCCTAACGATGGGTCATCAATAAATAAGCCTGGACAAAGTACAACTCATGGCAGTGGTATTCCCTGACGTCAGGGGGCACTTTCCCTTTCCACACTGCAGAAACTTTCCAGAAATATTTAGGGGGACATCAGAGAGTCCATGGTGTCTCCAGATCTGAAGTGTATGATAACAATGGCATTATAAATTATATGGATTTTACAAGCCTTATAGCTGATTGATATAAATCTATGAGGCAGAACTTTTTATATCGTTATGTCCATGTATATCAGATACCCTTTTTTTTTGCGCAGACATCAATGTGTAGTATTTCATACTAACAAGGCCTTGTCTCTTCTAGCTGTTGAAGAATCGGAGAGTGACATATACATGCGCTTCATGAAATCCCACAAGTGTTATGACATTGTGCCCACCAGCTCCAAGCTTGTTGTGTTTGACACTACCTTACAAGTAAGTTCATTGCTATATGGTTTACGTATTGTTCTTTATGCCCCAGTTATTTTATTGGTTTTTGTAGTTAAAAAAAAAAAAAAAAAATTACAGATCAGCAATATTGGGGATAAAGGGGTTATGTGGGGAGCTTTTATTACAGTTCTGTCAAACCTCTTATTGATATCCAAGGAGGGTCCTCCAGCATCCCAATGTTTTGCTTTGAAGAGCCCAGCAGGAATGGCAGAAGTCTCATTCCTCATTCTCCCTTGCTGATGTTCCAAGTCTTGGTCACATGACAGTCTCTGCTCTACTCTATGGACCTGCAGTTGGAGTACAGCAGAGTTGAAGTCACAGGGAGCAGCAACAGGGGAGGCTGAGGAATGAGACTCTTACTTTACAGCGGGCAGAACATCGGGATGCCGAGGTACCCGCTTGTATATCAATAAGATGTTTCTCCAGTGCAGTGACTGAACTGTGTTAAAATAATCTCCTTGCATAACCCTTTTTCAAGGTTTCTCCCATGTTCTATGACAATGGCTTGAATAATTTGGCTACAGCCATATCTATCATATCTGGGGTATTGGGTAGAACTGTAGAGGAGCACTCTTTGTAATATAGAATGGGCTCTTTAGCACATAAGAGCAGTTTGTGGATGAAAGTTCCAAACATAACTTTGTACAGGACCCTGTCGTTACCCCTTAGAATTGGGATGGAGTAGTTAAAACTCCTTTTGATTCCAGGTTCTGGGCACAAGTATTCACCATTAAGATGTGTGCAGCGGTGGCCGAGCCTGCTGTATTTATGTGCCAACCCTCCCTCCTCACAGATGATGGAATGAAGGATCGGCTTGTTGAATTTCAACATGCCCTATCCTTTGTGCTTTTGGGAGATAACCTACGACCACAGGTCGTAGGTTTCCCTCTCTCCATTGAAAAAGTGCACTCTTGGCTGAGCCAAGCATTCATATGGGTGTCAGCTACTGAAGGTGTATGGTCACTGGAACATTCCATAGCCCAGTGTCTTTTCTCACCTGTCCTGGTGGTTAGGTATTTTGGTGGCCCCGTGGTTAATATTCCTAGCAGTACGGGTGGGTGCCATGCATTAGCCCAGTAAATGAAAATGGCCAACCATTAACTATGGTCAGTGAACTGCGGTAATCCTGGTATTTAGTCCACCTCTGAGATGTCTAATGCCGGTTGTGACTGAACTTAGTGTTTTCAGGGGGTAATGGTGGGGGGGCACTACAGTTCTGCCCCGACTGTTAAATTTTTTTTTTTTTTTTTTTTTTTTTAGTGAGAGCTTATTTGCATTTGTGTGTAGTTTTTGCGGTCACATGTATTTGTTCTGTACATGAAACAATAATTCCTGTCAGGGATTTCTCTTTCAGAGCCCGCATCCTTCCTGTTATTCTCTGAAATCTTCAAGGAGCGGAATTCCCATTGTTGGGTTTTAAAAATTCTTCAAAGCCATTTGAAGCCTTGTACGCCCGAGGCTGGGTGGTTGTACTGCAGACTGAGTCTTTTATGCTGCTAGTTTTTTTTTTTTTTTTTTTTTTTTTTTTTTTTTTTTGTGAATTCTCATGTTTTGGTCGGTTTATGGGTCAGGGTTTATGTTGTCCTGACATTTAACCACAAGAAACTGTTTTCTTACCCTTTAACTGCAGCCACGTTTCTACTATTGTGCTTGTGGTGTACGGAGCATGTCTTCTGCAGATCAGATCAGGCTGTAGTGATGTCATTAGTTCCTGATCGATGGATTGCCTGGATTTTCATGTAAAACTTGGTGTACAGTCATCTGTCCAGATACATCAAAGTTTAGGAGCTAAACTCTCTGGGAGTGAATTTTGGATCAACAAATAAGCACTTCCATCGACCCTAGCATAAATTACCCACATTTCTGGGCATATTGGGTCAGATGTATTATGTGGTGGTTGACAGTTTTCTGGCGTAAAAAGCTTGCAAATTTTTTTATTTTTTTTTTTTGTGCCACCCTCGCCACTTTCCTGAAAAGGGACATAGGTCATGCATGTGTAGATCTCCTTCCTGCTGCATGGCCTAGGGAGTGTAGGCCTCATATATGATGCACACTCTCTGCTGGCAATTGAGTTATTGGTAGCGTTGGAATTCGTAAATCTCCCTCATAAGCTACATACGTGACTTGTTCAGTGCTGTATTAGGCTGCTTTCAGAGCCATAATACTAGTACATCTTTGCATCTGTATATGCCTCCTCTGGGGACCTGGGTATAGGGCATGGTCATACTGCATGTACTACTGAAGTCTTCAGGCAAGGGTGAGGTGCTCCTGTACACACAAAATGTGAAATCGAGTCTTTTATATTGTATGCTACAGTGTCACAACTAACGCCAAAGGATTGGTGAAATCATAAAGCTAAGCTCATGTCCCTTCTTTCTTCTTCAGGTGAAGAAGGCCTTTTTTGCGCTGGTAGCTAATGGTGTAAGGGCTGCTCCGTTATGGGAAACGAAAAACCAGAGTTTTGTAGGTAAGCGCCATTTTACAATCTCTCTTGGCAGCAGTTACTATCCGTTCCGTCGAGGTTCCTCCTTAATTCTTCCACTTCATTCTTCCCTTTTTTTTTTTTTTCCTTTACTTCCAATAGGGTAAAATCTGTGGCCACAACAAAATCCATGTGTATGTGGATTTTTCCACATATTTTTTTAGATATTGCAGTGAACCTGCAGTTGGTTTTTCTGTTTAACCGTGCAGATAGTTTAGCGTTACCTGAATCAGATGGTGTCATATGCAAATTAGGACATTACCATTGCTCCAAAGAGGTAAGCCACCCTCCTCTGTCTTCCTCCACTCCTTCCTCTGATTTACAGAGCCTGGCAGTGTGTAACTAATCTTGCTTGGCCCGGATTTCTGTGGCTGCCGCCGCTGCTCCTATTCTTGGCGCATGCACAGTACTGCTATGATGGATCCAAGTCACATATACTGAGCATGTGCCGAGAATATGAGCAGCGGCAAGTGTGACATAACTCAAGGCCAAGCAAGATTAGTTATACGCTTCCTGGCCCAGTCAGAGGGATGGGTGGGACAGAGCTGGGTTCTGGTGACTGACTTCATTTAATTTACATCCCATGTGGGCATAGACTTGAGCTGCATAGCACTCTGCATTGTTCCATAGAAATTTCCCATGATGATTGGATCATAATCTGTTTCTTTCGCTGGTATTTTCTATAATGGTACTAAATATAGTTTTTCTTGTTACTGGTGGTCACTGATATTGGGGGGTCCCGTGACTCTGTTATCTGAGGCACTGTTGTGCTTATGGGAGTGCAATTACAATTACGAAGAACCTTTTCCAGAAAGTTGATTGTGGATTTTGCCATTTTATTCTTGTTTTCAGCATTCTGCCTTGCATATCTGAATTGGAGACCAGTGATCCATGTTTTTCGACATCTCTTTTCCTTTTGCCCTTTTAAGGGCAGGCTTAGCTTACAAAGGAGGTGATTCCATCCTCTGGAGCCCCGTCTGCTAGCTAAAGACGAGAACTGTGCTCTGTGCAGATCTTTACACTGGAAGCTACAAATAAGCAGAAACTGTGCAGACCCCCAGTGGGCTCCCAGAAACAAGAGACAAGGGGAAACCTGCAATAGGAAGCATGCTTTTATATATTATATAATATATAACAGCTTAGACCAATGATGGGCGAGAGTAAAATAAACTGAACACTTCCAAGTTACTCCTGTCTGAATATTCATGGAGAAGTCTTTAGGATTAATCACAAACTATACAGAAAGTTAACACATGAAGCCAATGAGCTGCTAATTTCGGATGGCGCTGCACATCTGCGGGGAGTGTAAACCGCTGCTATGGAGACAGAGTTAAATACAGTTCTTCTCTGATCTGGAATGTAGCGTTGGAGAGGTTCTTGGAAAAAGATGTTGATAAAAGACGTCTATATAAATAACTCCTTCCCGAAGACCAAGACTGTTCACAAGCATGGAGTTGGTTGTCTGTTACCCGGGAGCTTGGAGCATGTCCTAATCTGCTGTATTAGATGCTGAGCAGTACTCATTCCGCTGCTTGGTTTGGCCATAGGATCCCCTTACATATTGTGACCATGTCACTGTATTCCTATGTGGTTTACTACTCATTGCTGTACTTTACTTCTACTTGTCATGGTTTTAGGTTGAAAGTACAGGTGAAGCACAGCAGTTGGCGGTAATCCATGTGTAGTTGGCGGCACTCTTGGGGTGAATGCACACATTGCAGACTTTCTATTCAAATTTGCAAACAGAAAATCCATAGCATAAATAATATAGTACCAAAGCAGTAGGTTATGGGTGACGGGGGAATCCTGCCACTTCAGTTTTCTGGTCCTAATAAGTGATGCATTTTTGGCACATAGCCATTTGGACTTTTAGTGCCCTTTTTGCTGCAACCTCCCACCTCACTTGAGAGAAAAATTGGGGGGAGATCAGTATGGCTGGGTAGGGATGCCAGAGCCCAACAGACTTGCCACAAAACTGGTGAGTTTTACCTGAAATGTACACCAGTCCCTGTGTTTTTTTTTTTTTTTTTTTTTTTTTTATATATATTGCATTGCGCCCCCCCCCCCCCCAATAGCTCATCCTAAGGAGGCCAGAGACTCTTAATTCTTACCCGAGCCATTGCTTTCACTCTGCCTTTATATAGTATGGAACATAGTTGTCTTTGTAGTATGTCTAAAATGGTGGAACGGTTCAGTATGGTTATTTTTGCATTAAGCGGGTAGATATGGTCAGTTATACTCTTGTTTCTTATGCTTGTCATCATCCTGTACTCAGTGGTCAAATGGATAAGTCGTCTTGTCATAGCCAACCCTTCCTCATTCCCCTGCTAGTCTCTGCTCTTCCAGCTCTAGTGATGACTTGTGAACATGACATATTACTGGTCACTGCAGTCAATCATTGACATGTCAACGTGTCATCACTGAAAACAGATGCCGGCAGGGGACCGAGGGGCGTGTGAGTGAGCACTTTATCCTCTTATCTTGTTTTATGCTACTTTAAGAGGAGAGAAGGAAAAGAATTGATTAAACCGGCCCTTGTATGTCTGTAACTACATCTGACCAGTTTGTTGTGCTCTATTTCAGGTATGTTAACAATTACAGACTTCATCAATATATTGCATCGATACTACAAGTCTCCAATGGTAAGCACATAATCTATGTATTGTGCACCTGACCCCTGTGCTCCCTGCTAGTTCATAGCTATACACTTGAGATTCAAGAAATGTATGACGACTCCTTCTAGTAAGCCATATAATTCAGTGTCCCTGCCTGCTTAGTGTATGTAGGAGCAGTGAGCATGTTTGACTGATGTTTCACACATGCTACTCCTTACTGCGTCTCTTGTTCTAGCGGGGGGTGTATTGGATAGGTAATGAGTTTTATTCCTCTGGCATATTTCTTGGGCACATATTATATTTTATCACATCTGCTCATCTATTGAGTTAAATGTGATGCAGAGTCTCCGAGGAAGAGATCTGGTGTTTGTTACATGAGCTTGCATTTCCTAAAGTACCATGAGATCATCAGCGTATATAAAGCACTGAGTCATTCTGCATAAAGGGAGTCTGTCAGTGGCTTTGACCCCTAAAACCTGCTAATGGAGCTAAACAGAGTATGTGAGTAGTATGATCATACCTGGAGTTGATGGTCATGCAGGTCGCATGACTAAGAAAGCCATGTGTTTAATGCCAGTCTGGACAGCCTGCTTATGTGCAGAGTCCAGGGGTCTCCTCTCTAGATACTTCCCAGCCTCCCCCCTATGCTGCGAGTGACCAGTCTAGCGGCAGTGTCTGATACTAAAGCTGTCATGTATGGGGCAGAACCCCTGAGCACTTCACATGATGGAGTCTCGTCTTGACACTTTTACATTGTTATAAGGCGGACATAAAATGTCCAAGTCTAGGTCATTTAATCTGTATGTGTACACTGACATCGCCATTCTCCTAGTGACTGCTGACACTCGCTTTAACGAGTAAATGTGTAGTTAACTCTTTCCATTGACGTCCCAATTATCTCAAAACTGTCAAAAACTTGCCTCACCCTCTATAAGGCACTGGAGCACTCTTTTCCCCCCCTTCCCTTCTTCTTTGTACATGTCAATCTTGTGTAGGTTGCTTCCACGTTCACACCTGTCTGCGATGCCCTCTGGGATTAGTACACCAGGGGAAGGCATGTTATTGATGAGCTATTAGTCTGTGTATATTATGTTGGTGCTATATAAGCAATGGGGAAAAAAATTACATGTACATCTATTTCTCCCTATAGGTACAGATCTATGAGTTAGAGGAACACAAGATAGAGACCTGGAGGGGTAAGAACCTTACTTACCATTAAAGTTGAACTTTTGTTTCACTTTTTGCAAGCCTAATGTAAACCATCGAGTAGAAATCCTGCAGAGAACACGGGGTTAACTTCCTGCCAATCTGGTGGATGGCTAGAGTGGATGCAGCTTAAAGGGGTGATCCATGGAGTGGTAAAGCTTAGCAGTGCATTCCTTGAATTGGTTAAGCTTTATTACTAATGCACACCACAGTGCCCTGTTCTTTACTTTTATGGAGGGCTAAGGTGGAGGCCATGATTTCTGGCTCTTGTCTGCCCTGCAGCAGCTCAGACCATTTCTGTTTGGAGTAGGTGGTGCACAGACATGGAGTGGCTTCAGAGGCGACTGAGGAACCAGAGGTCTGGCCTCCCCAGCAGCCTTCTGAATAAGTAAAGAACGGGGAGCAGGTTGTACATTAGTAGTAAAGCTTAACCAGAGCAGGTAATGCACCGGTGAACTTTATTACTCCCCAGATAACTCCTTTTAATCTTTCTTCATACTGCAGTTAGGGCAAAGGGGAGGGAGACTCCTGCTTCAACCAGTTGTCTTACAGCCAACCACAGAACAGTGAGGAGGAAGATGAGGGATGTGGTAGAGCTCTAAAGACTGAGGATTTCTTTCGGTATTTCTATATTTAACTGTAATGAGACAGACTAGCACCAAGGGAAAGGCTTGGCTTTTCATTATTTCTATATTCTCCATTTTGTGTTCCATTTTTAATATATTTCTAACATTACTGTTTCCACAGAATTGTATTTACAAGAAACCTTCAAGCCCTTGGTGAATATAACTCCAGATGCAAGGTAGGATATAGAGTAATAGGTTTGCAATAAGGCAGGTTTGTTAGAAAGCAGATGTCCTCAAGGATATGCACGCTATAATTCAGTTGCTTTTATAGGTGCACTTCTTTATACCCTATCTGTACAGTGTCAATGATGCTGCTATCCCACACATACCACTTCTGTGACAACCTTTATGAATGCAATTTATTTTTTTCTTCTATTTGGTTTATCAATCTGTTTATGCTCCTGAGTAAGTGTGCCTCTAGTAAGGAGCTTTTATGTACTTGGTAAAAATCCAAATTCCAACATGAAGAAAAGTAATTTAGGATTATTATACCTAGTTGAGGGATCTGGAGTTCTGTACCAGCTAGCTCTGCCCCCTCCAACACTTGGTTCCCTTGTATGGTCTACATAGGGAGAGGAACTTGTAGGACAGCAGCCCATGTGAATTGCAGACAGGCGTCCATAAATACCAGGAAGGGCAAAAAAGCAGAGCTTGTAACCAAACTGAAATAAAGGCCCATTGGTTAAATGCTTTTTGCCCTTAGGGAGGTTTTTTTGGTCAGCTGACAACCCCTTAAGAAATCGGTACAGAATTTTGGACGGCAAGACAAGATTAAGATTTCGAGGGGAAACTGGAAAGCCCAAAGGGGCTGATGGGGTAAAAAATAAAAAATAAAAAGTATGTTACTGTTGGATGTTATTTAGCCAGTTCCCCTTGTGTCTGGAAGGCCCAGATTCTTCATTCGGTACTATCTGTTACAGTTTAGGGGAAATTTATTAAGACTGGCATTCTCTATGCCAGTCCTAATTACTTCCTCTGCTGGCATGAGATGCTGCAGCCTCTTAAGAATTCTTGGAAGGTCCTGTGAGCTTTAAAGAGGACCTTCATGTCCGCATAGATGTCCGGTATTACATACCGCTAGAAAGTAGACATTGTGCTGAATATCCCTCTGTCCTGACATATCCCCACTGTCAGAAAGGCTGGCCTTACTGCTCAGCGTCATCACTGGACGGTAAGGAACGCTCCCTCTGACAGTACAATTCTATGGAAGAATACTGTCAGAGGGGGCGTTCCTTACACCCCACAATGATGAGGAGCTGTAAGACTCGCCTTTCTGACAGTGGAAACTAACGGCACCAATATCGCTGTATTCAGAGAACTTGAAAGGTGCATTTTAAAGAGGACAAGAGTCAGCTATAACTTGTGCAAATTATTAGTAAATCTTTTGGGCTGAGGCGTCCTCACCCTTCACCCCCCCCCCCCCCCCTTTTTTTTTTTTTTTTTGCTTCAACAGACTAATAAAACTGCAAATTGTCGGTGTGTTCTCTGACCAACATGATGTAACTTCATATAACCCTTGTCTTTCTCCCCTAGCCTATACGATGCGGTGTATTCACTCATCAAAAACAAAATCCACCGGTTACCAGTCATCGACCCAGTCAGCGGGAATGCACTTTATATACTTACCCACAAGCGAATCCTCAAGTTTCTTCAGCTTTTTGTAAGTAAAGAGGATCGAAATTTTCCTCTCCCTTATTGTCTATTTATAAGTGAGAGCCATCTGCATTTATGGCTTTTAACGTCATCAACGTAGCTCAGCTGGAAACCTCTCTGCCCTCTCATATACCTGACTGTAAGTGTCCTGGGAATCCACTGCAGCTCAAGAAAATGCTTTCTCGTAGATGTTCTGTTAATTTATGCCATCCAAGTAGAAGCTCTCAACCATTTTACTGATCGTATATAGATATTAAGCTACATAAAACTTGAGTAACTTTGTAGGATAGTCTGATCTTGACATTTGACACATCCATAGGATGTCAGAAAGGTATGGGTCCCGAAGTTGGGGCTGTGCGTGACATTGCAGCTCAGTCCAATTCATTTCAATGGGATTGAGCTGCAGCATGACCATGTGACTACTGGATGTGATGTCACTTCCTGAGAAGAGTAAGTGGGGCTCACTGTCCTAGTCCTCAATAACCCCCTGGGTTACCCAGAGCAATTAAAGCTTCCTTTGTGATAATGGCAGTCATAACAAAACCCCTGAAGCTGGATATGACGACATCATCCTGCCATGTCAGCAACTTAGACCGGTGAGGAGAGTGGGAGCCGTTCTATAGTGGAGTAGCAGGCTGTGTGTGTGTGTGTGTGGGTTTTGTTTTTTCTTCCTTCTCCTCTCTTCCCCCTTTAATGACTGACCCTGCCACCAGGTAAGTCTTATCTTCTCTGGATTGACCCTATAACTACATTGCACAACAGCCTATATTAATGCCCAGTGCTGCACTTACAATTCTGCTGGTTGTACTATGGCAGGCAGTGACACAGACTTGCTTTATGGAGGATGAGGTTATATGGAATGCCAAAATATCCATTAGCTACACAATTACATCAATTAAAATAGTGTGGTATTTTTATCCCAAATCCCTGTTTTATCCATCAATTTACATGTCTTCCTTGTCCTGTTCTCAGCACTCCAGGCTCTGTGCCATACCATCTGTAAGACTGGAGATGTTCCATGAGCACTTTGCTTCTCTTTATCATCTTTATAGTATTATACATGGATCTTGAGTATGACAAGGATAGGGATACATTAAGTATTTAGCGGATAATCAAACCAGCAACACAGTTAGGTCATGCTCACCTGAATATAACTCCTTTTTCCTCATGAAAATTCGTGCCTAAGTTGCCAAGAGATTCTTTTATTTCACAATATGGAAATAAGAAATCTGGTGTACCGAGGGCCGGCGTCTTTACTCCACACTGCGTTCCATGCAGGTGAGCCTGACCTATCTAACTATAATGCTGTTTCAATGTGCTTCACCCTGGTGATCTTCCCTTCAAAGGCTGAGATGGGAATACTCCTTTACGCTAAGGCAGAAATGCAGCCAAAGTCAGGAGTGCCTTGAAAAGGAATGGAAAATATATATAAGCTCTTAGACGTTTCCCTTCTGTTAAATCCACTCATGACTTTTGGCTTAAAAATCCGCAGCAAAATCTGCAACAAAAAAACCCTGTTCCTGCAACGTGAGGCCTTAGCCTTAAAGAAAATAAAATTCTATACCTATTCACCCTGGCCACCCTGAGATTTTTTGCTGCTTACCCCCTCTTAAATTAGATGGACTAAGCCCTAGATAAGTTGACTGTGTGACTATGGTGTTATCTTCTCTTTCTCCTTACAGGTGTCAGAAATGCCAAAGCCTGCCTTCATGAAGAAAAACCTAGATGAACTTGGGATAGGGACGTACCACAACATTGCCTTCATACATCCCCACACTCCCATCATCAAAGCTTTGAATATATTTGTAGAACGACGGGTTTCTGCGTTGCCAGTTGTGGATGAGACGGGTAAGTTCTTATCTCTATATCCTTATTACATGTATTGTCACATGTTGTATTATAGGTTACACACAGAATTGATGTGTTCTAGTTGTCCTTGCTGCTTGTTGGTCTGTAGCTGGTAACTGGCCAGAGTGGGGAGGCTGCTGCTCCAGCCAGTTGTCCTACAGTCAGACACAGGACCGTGATGAGGGGGCGTGTGTGTGTGTCCACTAGCAATTTCTGGATATAGCATTCCATTAATATCTGTGGTAGAAATGACCACTTCATGGCTTTTTTTTTTTTGTTTGTTTTGTTTTGGTTTTTTTTAACAAAAAATTAACCACCAAAGGTGTTGTCTAGATATTACTTTTCTACGGCCATAACTATGACCAGTGGGGGTCAGACACAGCCCCTACATTGATCAGCTGTACAGGGTTGCTTCCAATGCCTGTATACACAACCTGGGTCCAGAAGCGGTTGTCTCCGGTCCTTGTGTAGTGACTAGGTGTTAGTCAACCTGTCAACTACAACTACACAGGGACCAGAGACAACTGCTTCCGGCCCAGTGCTGTGTATTACGGGAATTGGAAGCAATCCCATACAGCTGATCGGTGCAGTGGCCACCTGTCTGCCCCCACTGATCATATATTTATTGCCTATCCGAAGGGTAGGCCATAAAGTAGATCATAAAAAGTAATTCTTGGACAACCCTTAACCATAAAGCAACATTAACCCTAACCTATTTACTGTATCTGGGAAGAAATATGGTAATGAGGGCGTTGTCCATGTGGTGATACTATAGACCTGTTCATTGTGCATTTATAACTAGTTTGTTTTTTTTTTTTTTTGTTTTTTTTTTTCATTTCAGGGAAAGTGGTAGATATTTATTCCAAGTTTGATGTCATTGTAAGTATATCTCGTCTTTGCCAGTTAAAACCATAATTTCTATAATTCCTCTGCCTCTGTGGACAGGTTTACTTCATACCTACTTTGAACTCATTTAGGGTGTGCTCACACGGCGGAAAATTTTCCACCCCTGGAGTTTTTGCTGCGGTCAGCCGCGACGGGATTCCGATGCAGTGAATCAGCATTCCATCGCGGCTAACCGCTCCTGATTAAGCCCGGATGAATGGGCCTAATCAGGAGCGCGTCTCGAGCCGCGGAATCCACAGCAAGATAGGTCATGTTGCTTTTTTTTTCCGCTAGATGGAGGGGAAAAAAAGGCTGACTCCCATTGAAATGAATGGGAGGAGTTTTTTCAGGCAGATTTTGAGGTGGATTCCGCATCAAAATCCGCTGCCAAAAACTCCGTGTGAACACAGCCTTAGTACTCAGGGTGAAAAGTGAAGACCTCTTCTGGACACTTTGTGTAACACCCACAGCCTGGATAAAATCACTTACAGAAATACGAATTTATTTATTATGCTTACTTGTATAGCACCATCATATTCCACAGCACTTTACAGATGGTAAAATTTGCACTGTTTAATATCTAGTGCAGGTCTTAGGGGGCAGTGCATGACACAGGAATTATCTCCATTTTTTTCCAATTCCTATGTATTGCATTGACCTTCCAGGTCTATTTAAACTCTGCAGAGGGTTTTCATAGCAGAATAAAAAAAAATTGCTGAGGGTAATGAATGGAGTAAAATAGTGTTATTTACCTATTGTTTCCCCTGTCGTCCCATCCTCCGATCTCAGCAATGTCATTGATTTTACGGCTTGCTTCCCCCTGCCATGACTGCTGCAGCCATTCACTGGCCACAGTCAATCACATGCAATGACTTAACCAACTACTGTATGTGACCACTGAGGTCATTGACAGGCTGCAGCAGTCACCGGGGGATCATGACATCACTGGTGCATTAGAGTTGGGGACCAGCAGAGAGGACTGAACACACATCAATAAAGGACATTCCCCCGGTCTCTAGTTGGGGATAGAATTACAACAAATGTCGGCTCACACCAGAGGCTTGGAGATTCCTTTGGTCACTAAATGTACTCCTCACACCCTCTTACACAGCTGCTTTCAATACATATGTAAAATTCTTGGTGTGTTTGGACCGGACATAGGGTATCTGACCTATGCAGAGTAACTACCCAGAATGCACTGCTCTCTAGTACAGTAGTGCTGCAGCCTTGTGACTTTACAGTGTTTGTCTGAACAGCCAATAAAACCTTTATTTGCTGTTTAGAAGTTTATTTGATTTTCTTTTATTGTCCTGTTGCTTAAAGGATTTGTCCCAACAAAGACAGAATTTTTGAGATTACTGCCCCTTGGGCGATCAGCTGATCACCACAGATCCCGGTCCTGGCTCCGCAGCAAACAGCTGATGGGGACAGTTGTGGCCAAGCAGGTATTTTCACTGCAGTTCAGGTGAAAGCTTTTCTATGTAATACTTGGCCAGCTGTGGCCCTTGAATCAATTCCTTTTAAATTAACTTCTAGAATTATACTGTGAAGTATTGTACAATTGCATTTAAAGAGGATCTTTCATGTCCTCTGATATTGGTGGTGGTATATACCATTAGAAAGCTGACAGTGCCAGTATCGGTGCCATTAGTTTCAGCACAGATATCCCTGCACTGTCAGAAGGGCAGGCCTTATAGGTAGGCTGTGAGGAACGCTTCCCTGACGTAACACTTACATAGCCTTGTACTGTCGGGGAAGGAGGGTAGAGCTGTAAGGCCGCCCTTCTGATGGTGTAGGGATATCAATGCTGAAACTAATGGCCCTGATATCTCTGGCACCCGGGCATATTGGCAAGGCTGATCATGCACTGAATAGACAGCATACTCAGCTCTTTAGCTGCATATAGCATTGCTAATGTCAGGGGACATGAAATGGAGCGGCGTTTCCTTTAATTATCGGCATTAGGTTTATCTCACCGGTGGGGGAAGTGTTTTCAGTTAATGTGCGCTTGCAAGAATAGCTGGCCTATTTAAAGACATTTCACACCTTGTTGCTATGCACGTTCTCACAATAATTACAGTTGTTACAATATTCTCTAAAAAAATATATATATATATATATATATATATATATATATATATAATATAAATTTATTTATTTATTTTTTTAATCTCCCCCTACCACCAGTGACACATTTACTACAAGGTTGAAAACTAAGGAATTAAAAGAATAATCCTCAAGTGAGCTCCTTGGATACGTCAGTGCATGCTCTAAATATGGCTTTCAAAGCTCAGGGGACCAATGGCGGTTGTATACTGTGCACCAGTCACTGCCTGTACTGTTTCTGTTGGTTGCTTTAGAGTGTAATTTAAAAAAAAAAAAATTAGCAAGCAGTCATAAGCAGCAATTGTTCAAGTTCCCAACAATAATCCAACACTGGCCCAGTGAATGAAACTGATCAGGGTGACGCAATGAGCTAAAGGACACAAATACTGACATGTGAGTCAATATATCTACAGGGAGTCAGTGTGTTGGAGTGTCTCCCCCCAGTGGTGTATGTATGTATTGTATACAATGGGCTCCATTCTACCCTCATCTCCTCATAAATAACCGTACTTTTAATTGACAGATGCATAATTCATTTTCAGAACCTTGCTGCTGAGAAAACCTATAATAATTTAGACATCACTGTGACCCAGGCACTGGAACACCGCTCTCAGTATTTTGAAGGTGTAGTAAAATGCAGTAAGCTAGAAACACTGGAGACTATCGTGGACCGAATAGTCAAAGCAGAGGTAAGGACTTTGCGCTCTGTCCTGTACTTTAAGGGTTAAATAGCATGATTATTCAGCAGCTGTTATGTTCATGTCATAACCAGATTATATCCACCGGTTGTCATTGTCAGCAGCCTGCCTGTGATTAAAGGGGTTGTCCATGACTTTTTTTTTATTTTTTATTTTTTTTTTAACTTGTGGTCTACCTTTTAGGCCTTGATGTATTGCCTATCCTCCCACATCGATCAACTCTTCAGGTGTGTCTTGTCCCTGTACTATACAGTGCACAGAGCCAGAAGCGGTTGGCTCCATGCTCTGCTTAGTGGCTGGATACTTGTACTGGAGCTCAGGTCCCAGTGATGTCAGTGGGAGCAGAGCTGCAGTACTTGTGTTCGGCCACTATACAGAGCATGGAGTCAGCATGAAGATGAAAGCAGTTGTGTATAGTACAGACCTGATGGCCCTCCGAATGGTTAACAACTCCAGAGGCCAGCTGTGGGGGGGAATGAACAGGAACTGTGGGGCCTATCCTTTACTAGGGACCCTCCTCTATTATCCATAGATGAAAGGACCCACTTCAGACTTCTCAAAACAAGAGCCCTTCCTTCCACTCTGTGCCAGTGATGTGCATGAAGGGGACTAGCTAGCTTTTCAATAGCAAAGCTACCCCCTTCATCTCTGCATTGGATGCGATGGTGAAAGGGACTGTCTGAGCTATTGAAATGAGCCTGGTAGCCAGCACCCATTATACATGTTACTGACAAAATAGGGATGCCTTGGCTCTCCGCTCATAAAGTGTATTAGTAAGTAGTTTTGCTGGACAGCCTTTTTATATGACTAGCACATATAATCCTAAATCGGAGTGTATGGAAGTGTGATGTATTGTCATAATGTATGCTTTGTCTCCTAGGTACACAGACTGGTAGTTGTGAATGAAGCACATAGCATTGTTGGAATTATATCCCTCTCAGATATTCTGCAAGCACTGGTGTTGTCTCCTGCAGGTGGGTAAATGACCTCCCATTATTATGTAATTGTAATTTGGCTTTGGCTATGGAATCGCTGACATATTTACTATTTTGCACTAAAGGGGATTTTGAGGGATTTTAAAAGATTACACTTACAGTAGGTAAAATAAAAAATAACCTTTGTTCACTAGTTAAAGGGGTTTTCGGCCCCAAATGGAGTTTTAATTCTTAATTTGGGGCCAATGTGATCTGTGGTGGTCTGAGTGCTGGAAACTGGTGCAGCGGACAGGGAGTGAATACAGGCTCTCCTATTGATTCAATAGCAGCAGTGCTGGAACCACTGTTTATACAGTTGACAGGTCTACAGCTCTGTTCCTATTCCTTGAATAGGAGTGGTGCTGCCAGCACTGCCTATACTGTGGATAGATAACACTATGTAACACAAATTTTGTTCCCAGCTTTTAAATGTTATATTCCAATTGCTTATGTCTAAAACAAATTAAAAATTGCTTACATTCATCATAAACTTCGCTTTTGTGGCCACGGCAACGAAAATTATGCATTTTTACTATAGAAACAGACGATTTTGCATCTTCTCATTTATATAGTCAGAGTAAGAACACTATATGCATTGCAAATTTACACAGATTACCAAAAACTGTTCAGAAGTGTGCGGTTTTCCGAGATTTACGACTATACTGCAAATCAGTTTCACGAATCAATCCCCAAATATAGTCGCCCATCATGTTTTCGTTATATTGTCCTTGGTAACAGCGTTCAAAGTTCATAATGTCCTGGTGAAAGCGCTCACCTTGCTCCTCTGAATAAGCTCCCATGTTCTCTTTGAACTTACCAAAATGAGCATCAAGGATATGGATTTTGAGTGACATCCTGCAGCCCATTGCAGCATAGTTCTTTATCAGAGTCTGAACCAGTTGTACATAGTTTTCATCTTTATGATTACCTACGAAGCCGCGAACCACTGTGACAAAACTGTTCCAAGCTGCTCTCTCCTTCCTATTCAGCTTCTTGGGAAATCCCCTGCACTCTATGATCTTCTTGATTTGTGGTCTGACGAAGACACCAGCTTTGATCTTTGCTTCAGACAGCTTAGGTAAAAGATCTTGGAGGTAATTGAAAGCTCTCGACTCCTTATCTAGAGCCCTGACAAATTGTTTTATGAGCCCCAACTTGATGTGTAGTGGTGGCATCAGCACCTTGCGTGGGTCCACCAGTGGCTCCCACTTTACATTGTTCTTCCCCACAGTGAACTCTGTCCGCTGAGGCCAGTCCCGCCTGTGGTAGTGCGCTTCAGTATCCCGGCTGTCCCAAAGGCAAATAAAGCAAGGATACTTAGCAAAACCACCTTGGAGGCCCATCAGGAATGACACCATTTTGAAATCTCCGATAACTTCCCAGCCATACTCATCATACTTCAAGGCACCTAGCAACATCTTGACACTGGTGTATTCCTCTTTCAGAAGCACCGAGTGAGCTACAGGAAGAGACGGATACATGTTCCCATTGTAAAGCAGAACGGCTTTGAGGCTCTTGCATGAGCTGTCTATGAAGAAGCGCCACTCATTCAGGTTACAGGTGATACCTATAGCCTCGAATAGACCGGCCACATTGTTGCAGAAGCACAGTCCATCTTGATGACTGAAGAAGATGGAAAAAACTTGGTGACGCTTCCTCTGATCTGTGACTTGGACGCTTTCATCTAATAAGTTACATTGCTTGAACCTTGATGTCAGAAGCTCAGAGTTGGACTTGGTGAGACCAAGGTCTCTTATCAGATCGTTGAGGTCTTTTTGGTTAGGGTAGTATGGCTTCCGCTCCTCATCTGCATATGAAGAGAAATCGTGATCTTCAACAACTTCCTCGATGTCTGACCTGCTGCTTTCTTTTGAAGGTGGCGTAGCTCTGTCTGGAGGTGTTGGTACAGGAAGTTCAGGGCAGTGTGGTACTGGGGCAATAGGTGACGGAATGCCAGGATACGTTACAGGCGGTGCATTTTTGCCAGTGCGACGTTTGGAAGGGTCCACCATGCAGAAGTAGCAATTTGTTGAGTGATCAGTCGGTTCACGCCAAATTCTTGGGATAGCAAAATGCATGGCTCTCTTCTCTCCCCTGTACCAACCTATAAGCAAACAAAATAATATTTGGATTGAGAATTTGATTTAGGCCTATTTCACACTAATGACTAGTGATATTTACAATATTAACACAGTTAATCTGCTATTTAAGAGTAGCATTTATCCACTTACCTTCAAGAGTTTTTTTCTTGCAGTGCTCACATGTGAAATGAGGAGCCCATGGTTTGTCTTGGTCACCAACAGGCATGCCGAAGTATGCTTTGTAGGCCTCACACATCTTAGCAGATGCTTCCGCAAAGTACTTTTTCGCTCTTGTCTTTATAAACTGGCCACATACGTAGCAAAATGCGTCTGCTGGATGTATGCAACCTCTTGATGCCATCTAAATTGACTAAGCTGCTGTGAACTGTAAGGAAAAAGGATGTCTCTCCAAACTTGATAAAAATGGTCTTTATTCCATGCAGTATTAAAGTTCAAGAGTGTACTGAAGATTCAGCAGAGCAAGATTGACACACAATATATACATTTACATTCCTAAGCTCCTCCTGTAATGGGTGTGGGGTGAAGTGTGAATACTGCCATTATCAGAATCTGAATAGATATTGAATTCACACCTGTCTGTCTAGGTGAATTCCCCTTTGTCTGTGATGGCCATTGCCCACTTACTATGCAATCGCAATCCATTAGATCCTGTCTCTCCGTCTCAGGAAGGGCTATAGTGGCCCTATATAACTGTAGTTATACAGCTACCTACAATTCTGTACAGTCCCAGAAAGTTCTAGATAATTCTGGGCAGTTCTAGAAACTTCTTGATAGTTCTCACAATTCCAGAAGCTTCTTAAGTATCTTGAAATATTGCGAATATCCTTAAAAATAGATCAATTTCAAAATATCATTGTGCTGACCACAAAAGCAAAGTTTACAGGGAATAATAATTTTTTTCTATTCATTTAAGGTACAAACAATCAGGAAAACACACTTAACAACTGGGAACAAATATTTTTTTGAAAATTGTTACATGGTGTAATCAGTGTGGAAACTCGTGGCCAGAAAACCCCTCTAAATTCCCCCAAACCCCCCCGACACTTCAGCAGTCCTCGGCAGTCTTTGCTGCAGCAGTGACATGCTGATTGGCTACAGTGGTTGCGCAGGTGTATGGCATGTCATCATTGTAACAAGGTCTAAATACTAAATAACCCTTTAAAAAAAAAACAAAAAAAACCTGTCACTGTCTATAAAAAAAAACAAAACCCAATGACCTACATCATCTGATCGCTGCTGTCACCCATCCAGGTGGTTTTTAGAATGGCTGAACGGATTTGAACAAAGATATATAAGCCTTCTAGAGTTGATGGAAATTGGGGTATACTAGCCAAGTGGGCGGTAACACTGCATGACATACAGCACACAGACCCCACCTCCAGAGAATCTAGTCTCTATTTGGCTAGTATATGCTAATTTCCATCAAGACAGGTCTTGTATCTTTTGGAATGGCTGAACAGATTTGGCTAAACAAAACTCCAAAATGTTCAGGGTGACGGCGCCAATGTATGTCATTAGGCTTTACAGACCTGGTGACCCGTCCTTTTTTTTTTTTTTTTTTTTTTTTTTTTTTTTTTTTATGGCAAGAAGACTCTTTATTTGCTTTCTCCTGGTATTCTGGCTTTGTACATTTTAATATTATTGAAGTATATCAATGTCTACATTATTTCATGCCGGAATAAAGTGATTTTTGTATATTTATGTTATATTATATTACACACGCATATGTATATATGTTCTATAACTTATAATTTTCATGTTTTCATCTTTCAGGTGCCAAAAGGAAGGAAAGCGAGGCGGACTGATCCTTATCCCACCCCCTACCCCAAACCCATTATCACATTTTCTTTAGAAAAACTTGAATGATATTATTTTTTTTTTTTTTTTTGGTGTCAAACTTTTGCCTCTAACACTGACTACAATAGCCGGGCAGAGGACTTGTGGAGAGTTGTATCCTGGCACAGTGGCTTCCTCTTTAGCCATTTCTCAGTGTTGCACAGGCAGGAAGATATCAGATTGTGATACACCAGAATAAAACGTTGTTACTTGGTTAACTTTTTTCCCTCTTTGGTTTGACATATCAAAACCTCTACCTGTTTTCGTAAATCTTGACCTATTTTGGGTTCTTCAAAAGTTTGATGCAAAGGCACGGTCCTAGGCTAGTGTGCAGTGTATATATTAAGATAGGAACCTCTCCCAAATGCAATGGACATGGTGGTGCAAAGTTACTGTATTATCAAAGAGAAAAAATAACAAACTAGCACTAATACCTAAAATATAACCTTTAATAATCTGATTAAAAAGTGTACAATGCACTACAAAGAAAATGACGTCTATAGTGTTGCTGCATATGGCATTAAGCAGACAACAGCACATAAGTAGCTTTCACAATGTCCATAAAGCCTCTGTTTGAAAAACAGCTAAACTAAGTGTTCAATAATCAGCAGCATGTGAGTGGCTTTATCACAAGGTCAATAGAGCCCCTGTTTGAATAGATCTATCTTAAAAGGCTTAACAAAATGTAAACACAGCCCTTGTTTGTATAAAGATATCCTCTAAGAGGTTTATAACAATGTCCACACAGCCCCTGTTTGTATATAGCTATCCTCTAAGAGGCTTATCTCAAAATAAACACAGCCCCTGTTTGTTAAAGCTATCCTCTAAGAGGCTTTAGCAATGTAAACAGAGCCCCTATTTCTATAAAACTATCCTCAATGCGTTTCCCCCAGAGATAAGCAGGGTTCATCAGGAGAAGATAAAGATAATATCAAGCTTACTGAGATAATTTGCAGTAATAACTGCAGTTCCCAGTGTCCTGATGGTGGACACTGGTACTAAGAGAGCCATATGCAGCAACACTATAGACGTCATTTTCTTTGTAGTGCATTGTACACTTTTTAATCAGATTATTAAAGGTTATATTTTAGGTATTAGTGCTAGTTTGTTATTTTTTCTCTTTGATAGTATATTTGAGCACGTTTAGATACTCTACATTTGTTTACTTCTTAAAGTTACTGTATTGAATGTTAACGTCAATGCGAGTTCTAAACCGGTGACTGTTGGACATACATGACGCAAGGTGCCAAAGACCACCCTAGCACCAAATCACTTGCTGTCCTCTCCCCCATACCTAGGCCAAGTTGTGTACAAAACCTGTAAAGTGATTCATGTTTAGCCCCCATAGAACCATATGGTGGGGAGAGAGCAAGGTTCTGGACTGCCTGTAGGACTATAAGGAATGTTTTCCTACATATATCTGGGCTGCAGCAATATACATCTAGACCGCATAGCTGTATTTATAACTTTTCCTGCTCGTCTGAAGGCAAAAATACTTATACTGTAATCTAACATGGGACTGAACCTCTCGATCCCATCATTGCTGTATGTAGATACAATAACGTATCCATCCCGCAATGATGACCTTACTACCAGTGTAATGTTCCACAGATATATATGAGACACTGAACAAAAAATATACAGTTATTTATTTTTTACATTCAATTTTGAGAAATTGCACCAAAACTGGTGAATCCAAAATGATTTCACCAGATCAGTAAACCATTGATGTCTAATACAAGTGCGAATTGGTTTATCGTTGTCGTGGCTCCATGAAAAGGTTCTCTGACTTTTCTTGCAGCTTTGCTACAAAGACTGGTATACTGTACTGTAATGTAAATACGTAGTTCTCGAGGGATAATAAAGTGCCAGAGAGACTTATCTATATATAAATATATTTTTTGTGTAAAATGTAAAATCATGTTTGTAAGTTTTTTGATTTTTTTTTTTTTTTTTTTTTTTTTCAAATGAAATTTTCCGTATGTTTTCCGATGGGTTGGCAAAGAGTGTGTACACTTTTGTTTTACTGTTGGGGAGAAGAAGGGTAAATGCCGTGCAGCTTGCAAATTTTAATGTGAAGTTCTGTTATGGAGGGTGCACATACTTTACACAGGGCAATAAAAAAATGCATTGTTTATTGTATTGTCGCTTGCATCATCTTTGCACCCTTTGTGGTCTAAAAAGAATCTGATCCATGTTCTTGGTTTACGTGTATTCACGACTACATTACTTGACATACTGAAAATGTCTTAAAAGTAGTGACCTGGGTATGAAGTAGTCTCTGGGTCCATGGAGCGAAGATGTGCCAAGATGGCAGACGTGTGAAGAAAAGGATAGAGAGTCTAAAGCGCTGAGGATTAAGAATAGTGCAATGACCAGAGTACTGATAATACAACTTGATGGTTACACATCTCCGAAGTGGAAGATGGGACTGATGTTCCTAATTCTGATCACAGCTCTTCCCTAAGGGTAAGTTCACACATAGGAATTTGACGTGGAATCCACCTTTAAAGCCGCCTTCCATTCATTTCAATGGGAGGCAGTAGCAGATTCCCCCCCCCCCCCCAACTAGCGGAAAAATAAGCATCCTGTTTGTTCCCATTTAAATGAATGGGAGGCGGAAAATATACTTTTTCAGTCTGTCGAATTTGGAATGGGTCTCTCCAATTGAGGCAAAATACAGTGGCAGTCTTCTCCAAATTCGGCATCAAAATCCTCGACTGTTTTATGTCAAGCTTGAAATTCCTGAAGTAAAAATTTTCTGCTTGGCATATTCAGTGCCAAATTCCTCCCTGTGAACATACCCTTACCTTCTGGTCAGAGGTTCTAGAAAGGGCACTTGGGTTGGAAAGAAATGGGCTCCAGAAGACAATAACCTGCTGTCATCTACACAGCAAATAAGTCAATCTCGTTCCACTGTTGCAAGTAAAGCTAGGGCTATATGGCGACATGTCGCTCAACATTTTTTTTTTTTTTTTTTTTTGCTTTGCTTTGCAGCAGTTTTGCTTTGTAAAGTCAAACATGGTACATGCAATTTCCATTTGAAGTCTATAGATAAAAATTCACATGCATTTTGCAACCAAAATCCAAAAGCTTTGGATTTTCTGCGACTGCTGTATCAGTTGCATGATGCCACACCATAGAGAGACATTGATACTTTTGTTGTGTGACACATGTCGCTGTGTAGCCCTAACCTTAAGCCTGTATCACAAAGGGACTTGTGCTGCAGGTTTAAATCCCATAACATCTCAATTTTCAATGCTAGTGTTAGAAAGGTGTGAGGGACCAGCAGCACTTCCCAAAGGTGTTTTTTGTTTTTTTTTCTTGGCAGCTTGGGCAACACACTGCTAAATTTACTGTGGGACTATAGATCTTGAAAGTGTAGTCTACTAGCCTTAGGCCTTATTCACATGACTGCTGTTTTTAACGGCTGTGCACATCCCTTTTTCAGTGGTAGCTTTAGATCTGTTTTCATTAAAGATGGATTTTTTTTTTTTTTCTTGACCCAACCCAATGATTCATCTTGCATCCATTAAAAACGATCCATTGACTTATATTGGGCCCAAGTGTCCATCAAAATGTACAAAAAGCATGTCCAGTGTTTTTTTTTTTTTTTTTTTTTGTTTTTTTTGCGCCCATCAAAAACAAAATGTGAATACTTATTTACACTCACTGTAAAATTGCTGTCTCATGGCTGTTTTTCATGTCGTGTGAATAAGGCCTTGAAGTGGTCATCACCGTCGGACACCCTGGTGGTTAGAATGGGTTATTTGGATGATGGAGCTCTGAATCTTCTAGCGCACCAGTTAGCCAGTGTCAGAGTTCAGAATCACACCCCTTGTCTGCTCCTGCCTGACACCGCCCTCCTGACAGTACAGAGACTAAATAGCATATCAGGCACCAAAGCTAACCACATTGATTGCTCAGAAATGGTGGGGGCTAGAGAGAAAATGCCAACTGTGCCAAAATTAGTGGAGCAACAACTATGTTAAGAATTGGAGCTGGTGAAAAATCCTCCTTAGGCAAAAGCCCCATCTGGCATCCCGCAAGCAAAAAAGCGCTGCAGGAAAAACTCTGGTGGCAACACAACGCAGTTCTTCCCACAGCGCTTTAGACCAAGTTCGCAGAGGCTTCCTCTGCGGACTTTGTTTCAATTATACAGTCATGGCCAAAAGTTTTGAGAATGACACAAATATTATATTTTCACATGATCTGCTGCCCTCTGGTTTTTATGTGTGTTTGTCAGATGTTTTTATCATATACAGAAATATAATTGCATTCATATTATGAGTAACAGAAGCTTATATTGACAGTTAGAATGAGTTAATGCAGCAAGTCAATATTTGCAGTGTTGACCCTTCTTCTTCAGGACCTCTGCAATTCTCCCTGGCATGCTCTCAATCAACTTCTGGACCAAATCCTGACTGATAGCAGTCCATTCTTGCACAATCAATGCTTTAATTTTGTCTGAATTTGTTGGTTTTTGTTTGTCCACCCGTCTCTTGATGATTGACCACAAGTTCTCAATGGGATTAAGATCTGGGGAGTTTCCAGGCCATGGACCCAAAATCTCTATGTTTTGTTCCCTGAGCCATTTAGTTATCACCTTTGCTTTATGGCAAGGTGCTCCATCATGCTGGAAAAGGCATTGTTGAGCACCAAACTGCTCTTGGACGGTTGGGAGAAGTTGCTCTTGGAGGACATTCTGGTACCATTCTTTATTCATGGCTGTGTTTTTAGGCAAGACTGTGAGAGAGCCGATTCCCTTGGCTGAGAAGCAACCCCACACATGAATGGTTTCAGGATGCTTTACAGTTGGCATGAGACAAGACTGGTGGTAGCGCTCACCTCTTCTTCTCCGAATAAGCTGTTTTCCAGATGTTCCAAACAATCGAAAAGGGGATTCATCAGAGAAAATGACTTTACCCCAGTCCTCAGCAGTCCACTTCCTGTACCTTTTGCAGAATATCAGTCTGTCCCTGATGTTTTTTCTGGAGAGAAGTGGCTTCTTTGCTGCCCTCCTTGAGACCAGGCCTTGCTCCAAGAGTCTCCGCCTCACAGTGCGTGCAGATGCACTCACACCTGCCTGCTGCCATTCCTCAGCAAGCTCTGCACTGCTGGTAGCCCGATCCCGCAGCTGAAACACTTTTAAGAGACGGTCCTGCCGCTTGCTGGTCTTTCTTGGGCGCCCTGGAGCCTTTTTGGTACCAATGGAACCTCTCTCCTTGAAGTTCTTGATGATGCGATAGATTGTTGACTGAGGTGCAATCTTTCTAGCTGCAATACTCTGCCCAGTTAGGCCATTTTTGTGCAGTGCAATGATGACTGCACGTGTTTCTTTAGAGATAACCATGGTTAACAGAAGAGAAACAATGATGGCAAGCACCAGCCTCCTTTTAAAGTGTCCAGTGGTGTCATTCTTACTTAATCATGACAGATTGATCTCCAGCCCTGTCTTCATCAACACCCACACCTGTGTTAATGGAGAAATCACTGAAACGATGTTAGGTGGTCCTTTTAAGGCAGGGCTGCAATGATGTTGAAATGTGTTTTGGGGGATAAAGTTCATTTTCTAGGCAAATATTGACTTTGCAAGTAATTGCTGTTAAGCTGATCACTCTTTATAACATTCTGGAGTATATGCAAATTGCCATTAGAAAAACTGAAGCAGTAGACTTTGTAAAAATTAATATTTGTATCATTCTCAAAACTTTTGGCCATGACTGTACCTATGGGGAAACCGCTGGTGTTTCTGTAGGTATAATTGACATGATGTGATTTCCAAAACCGTGCCAGTTTTGGAAATTGCCAGGTGTCTGCAGCGCAGTTTTTACTGCAAAATGGGCAGGGGATTTGCTAGAATCTCATCTACTTTGCTCTGACTGTAAAACACCATGATTTTTTTTCCACTGCGGGCAAATCGCGACGTTTACACCTTGTGGGGCCCCGGCCTTAAAGGGTTTTCTGGTCCCCAGGCCAATGTTAATACCGATGTCCTATTCTCCCATTCAAGTGAATAGGAAAAGAGCTGCAGTACTCTGGCATGGCTATTACACAGGGTAGGGATGCCTGAAAGTCCCCCTGAAGTTTCCTTGTAAATGAAGTACCAGTGCACTTCTTAACCAGCAGCCCATTCACAGTTCTGTACAAGTGAATGGATCGGCGGCTATACAAGCACTCTGGAGCTTCATTTCAGGGGCTGTTCAGGCCCCTGGTCTCCTGATAGTTTGTCTCAGTGTCTGTAATGACACTCCTCTCCTGGTTAAAGGGGTTGTAAGCTACTGCCAGACACTGGTGGTAGCGGTGGAATATCTTCTATCCAAAGTACAAGTATGATTGAGCATGTTAAAATTCAGCTGCCTGATCCTCGTCTCCGCTGACATCTGCATAAGGCCCAAATGAAGGTGCTCGGTGGCTTCAACCATCAAAAACAAGGATTTGATGAGTTAGACTTGCACCAATCTCCCCTACTACAGATTCCTCACCAGGAGGTAAGTGGTGTACGGGGTATTTGATAACCGTTTATCTCCTGTTTGGCTTTATAATGGATGAAGAGGTTCCGATACCTACTTCAGATTCTAGGTGGGCCCACAACAAGTCATGTGCAGGAGCTGACGTGATCGCTCAAGTGTAAGCTGATGGAGAAAATCAATAACCCATTGTGATGGCTCTTCTCGACTCTGTACACACAGTAAAATCACTTTACAGAGTGACTATAAAATGTCATAAATCCAGGACCTACATTATCAACTACTTTACAAGGTGCTAGTTTGTGGTTTTACATAATAGCATGTGACTAATGGACCTCAGACTTCAGGGCGTTATTTACTTAGATTATTTTATGGATGGCATTGGTGCGAGTTTACACATTTAGGTTTTCAGGTGCAGTTTTTGAAACTAAACTTAGGGGTGTATTGCGAAAAAAAATATCAGTCCTTTATACTTTCTCTTTTATTAGCGATTTACCTGATTTTTACCTTTAAAAACTGCATCTAAGATCATGTTATCCTTAACGAGACAAAGTACCTCCTAGACTCTCACCAACTAGTACCCTGTTCCACACTGATGGGGACAAGAATTCCAAAAACAGCTGTCTGCAGATGGGAGGCTTTTCCTTTTCAGGTTGAAGCCCCACATTGTGAAAACTCTGCATTTTACAGTACCTGCAAAGTGGATTGGAATCTAGCTAATCTCATCCACATAGAAAAAAAAGCGAGGCAGAAACACCACAGAAGAAAATGCGATGTTTCGCTACATGGGGCCTTAGCCTGAAAGAGGTTTTCTGGTTTGGTTTTTATACCAAGACATGTTACAAGGGTCTGTTATAGGTTGGACATGTACTTACATGCAACCTTCTGACAGGTGGCGCTAGAGGCACAATTGTCCTTTTTCCAGCAAGGAAAACTACTGCGCCCTCGCTCAGCACTGGTAACAGTACATAATGTAGGCTGGAGAAGGGTTAACCTCAGTATATTACAATGACAGTAATGACTGAAGTTCAGACAGTGCTCAATCTCTCTTCTGAGAGCCTCCAGAATCATTACATCCCTGTAAATATTTGCAGCTCTTTATATATCCTGCACTTTTATAATCGATCTGCTTTACCTTCTACTGCTCCATTAGAAGTTGATGGTGTCCCCGGGTGAACCTGGAGACTTTGTTTAACCACTCAAATGACATTTATCCTTAACCCATTAGGGTTCACACTTGACAGAAGATTCCTCCATTGGATATGTCTGAATAAGAAGTTATATGGACAAAAGTATTGGGACGCTTACAACATTACACCCCTACAGGAGAAAGTGTACATAACCTTAGAACAAACTTTGTATAAACCTTTAGTACACTTTGTGCACATAGTTGGCTATTATATCACTTATGTTGTGCAGTTTTTAAGTTTCTTCTCTGAGTGCTGTATCTGCAGTTTTCATTCTTCTCTGAGCTGGTGGGTGGAGATGGGCTGCCATAAGCTCATGGTAGACAATACAGAAAATAGGCACAGGCCTACAGTCATGGCCAAAAGTTTTGAGAATGACACAAATATTATATTTTCACATGATCTGCTGCCCTCTGGTTTTTATGTGTGTTTGTCAGATGTTTTTATCACATACAGAAATATAATTGCATTCATATTATGAGTAACAGAAGCTTATATTGACAGTTAGAATGAGTTAATGCAGCAAGTCAATATTTGCAGTGTTGACCCTTCTTCTTCAGGACCTCTGCAATTCTCCCTGGCATGCTCTCAATCAACTTCTGGACCAAATCCTGACTGATAGCAGTCCATTCTTGCAGAATCAATGCTTTAATTTTGTCTGAATTTGTTGGTTTTTGTTTGTCCACCCATCTCTTGATGATTGACCACAAGTTCTCAATGGGATTAAGATCTGGGGAGTTTCCAGGCCATGGACCCAAAATCTCTATGTTTTGTTCCCTGAGCCATTTAGTTATCACCTTTGCTTTATGGCAAGGTGCTCCATCATGCTGGAAAAGGCATTGTTGAGCGCCAAACTGCTCTTGGACGGTTGGGAGAAGTTGCTCTTGGAGGACATTCTGGTACCATTCTTTATTCATGGTTGTGTTTTTAGGCAAGACTGTGAGAGAGCCGATTCCCTTGGCTGAGAAGCAACCCCACACATGAATGGTTTCAGGATGCTTTACAGTTGGCATGAGACAAGACTGGTGGTAGCGCTCACCTCTTCTTCTCCGAATAAGCTGTTTTCCAGATGTTCCAAACAATCAAAGGGGATTCATCAGAGAAAATGACTTTACCCCAGTCCTCAGCAGTCCACTCCCTGTACCTTTTGCAGAATATCAGTCTGTCCCTGATGTTTTTTCTGGAGAGAAGTGGCTTCTTTGCTGCCCTCCTTGAGACCAGGCCTTGCTCCAAGAGTCTCCGCCTCACAGTGCGTGCAGATGCACTCACACCTGCCTGCTGCCATTCCTCAGCAAGCTCTGCACTGCTGGTAGCCCGATCCCGCAGCTGAAACACTTTTAAGAGACGGTCCTGCCGCTTGCTGGTCTTTCTTGGGCGCCCTGGAGCCTTTTTGGCACCAATGGAACCTCTCTCCTTGAAGTTCTTGATGATGCGATAGATTGTTGACTGAGGTGCAATCTTTCTAGCTGCAATACTCTTCCCAGTTAGGCCATTTTTGTGCAGTGCAATAATGACTGCACGTGTTTCTTTAGAGATAACCATGGTTAACAGAAGAGAAACAATGATGGAAAGCACCAGCCTCCTTTTAAAGTGTCCAGTGGTGTCATTCTTACTTAATCATGACAGATTGATCTCCAGCCCTGTCCTCATCAACACCCACACCTGTGTTAATGGAGCAATCACTGAAACTATGTTAGGTGGTCCTTTTAAGGCAGGGCTGCAATGATGTTGAAATGTGTTTTGGGGGATAAAGTTCATTTTCTAGGCAAATATTGACTTTGCAAGTAATTGCTGTTAAGCTGATCACTCTTTATAACATTCTGGAGTATATGCAAATTGCCATTAGAAAAACTGAAGCAGTAGACTTTGTAAAAATTAATATTTGTATCATTCTCAAAACTTTTGGCCATGACTGTAGGACCCTGCACAACATACAGTTGTGCTAAAAAGTTTACATACCCCGGCAGATTTTTTTGGTTTTTGGCCTTTTTTTTTTCCAGAGAATATGAATAACACAAAAACTTTTTCTCCACTCATGGTTAGTGGTTGGTTGAAGCCATTTATTGTCAAACTTCTGTGTTTTCTCTATTCAAATCATAATGACAACCAAAAACATCAAAATGACCCTGTTCAAAAGTTCACATACCCTGGTGATTTTGGCCTGATAACATGCCCAGAAACCAAACCACGGTCAGGTAGACCAAACAAAATTTCGGCCACAACTGCCCGGAAAATTGTTCGGGATGCAAAGAAAAACCCCACACATAACATCACCTTAAATACAGGACTCTCTGAAAACTATCGGTGCGGCTGTTTCAAGAGGCACAATAAGGAGGCACTTGAAGAAAAATGGGCTGCATGGTCGAGTTGCCAGAAGAAAGCCATTACTGTGCAAATGCCACAAAGAATCTCGCCTTCAATACGCCAAACAGGACAGAGACAAGCCTCAAAACTTCTGGAACAAGGTAATTTGGAGTGATGAGACAAAAATCGAACTTTTTGGCCACAACCATAAACGTTACATTTGGAGAGGTGTCAACAAGGCCTATGATGAAAGGAACACCATTCCTACTGTAAAGCACGGAGGTGGATCACTGATGATGTGGGGATGTGTGAGCTTCAAAGGCACAGGAAACTTGGTCAAAGTTGAAGGAAAGATGAATGCAGCATGTTATCAGCAAATACTGGAGGCAAATTTACATTCATCAGCCAGGAAGCTGCCCATGGGACGTACTTGGACGTTCCAACATGACAACGATCCAAAACACAAGCCAAATCGACCTGTCTTTGGCTACAGCAGAAGAAAGTGAAAGTTCTGGAGTGGCCATCTCAGTCTCCTGACCTCAATATCATTGAACCCCTCTGGGGAGATCTCAAGCGCGCAGGACATGCAAGACAGCCCAGGAATTTACAAGAACTTTTTGGCAAGAAGAATAGGCAGTTTTACCATCTGAGAAAATAAAGAGCCTCATCCACAACTACCACAAAAGACTTCAAGCTGTCATTGTTGTTAGAGGGGGCAATACACGGTATTAAGAACTGGGGTATGTGAACTTTTGAACAGGGTCATTTTGATGTTTTTGGTTGACATTAGGATTTAAAAAGAGAAAACACAGAAGTTTGACAATAAATGGCTTCAACAAACCACTAACCATGAGTGGAGAAAAAGGTTTTGTGTTATCATTCATATTCTCTGAAAAAAGGCCCAAAAAACAAAAAAAATCTGCTGGGGTATGTAAACTTTTTAGCACAACTGTATATAGAGAAGTACTGACATACAGTACAGACCAAAAGTTTGGACACACCTTCTCATTCCAAGAGTTTTCTGTATTTTCATGACTATAAAAATTGTAGATTCACACTGAAGGCTTCAAAACTATGAATTAACACTTGTGGAATTATATACTTAACAAAAAAGTGTGAAACAACTGAAAGTATGTCTTATATTCTAGGTTCTTCGAAGTAGCCACCATTTGCTTTGATTACTGCTTTGCAGACTCTTGGCATTCTCTTGATGAGCTTCAAGAGGTAGTCACCTGAAATGGTCTTCCAACAGTCTTGAAGGAGTTCCCAGAGATGCCTAGCACTTGTTGGCCCTTTTGCCTTCACTCTGCGGTCCAGCTCACCCCAAACCATCTCGATTGGGTTCAGGTCTGGTGACTGTGGAGGCCAGGTCATCTGGCGTAGCACCCCATCACTCTCCTTCTTGGTCAAATAGCCCTTACACAGTCTGGAGGTGTGTTTGGGGTCATTGTCCTGTTGAAAAATAAATGATGGTCCAACTAAACGCAAACCGGATGGAATAGCATGCCGCTGCAAGATGCTGTGGTAACCATGCTGGTTCAGTATTCCTTCAATTTTGAATAAATCCCCAACAGTGTCACTAGCAAAGCACCCCCACACCATCACACCTCCTCCTCCATGCTTCACGTTGGGAACCAGGCATGTAGAGTCCATTCGTTCACCTTTTCTGCGTCGCACAAAGACACGGTGGTTGGAACCAAAGATCTCAAATTTGGACTCATCAGACCAAAGCACAGATTTCCACAGGTCTAATGTCCATTCCTTGTGTTCTTTAGCCCAAACAAGTCTCTTCTGCTTGTTGCCTGTCCTTAGCAGTGGTTTCCTAGCAGCTATTTTACCATGAAGGCCTGCTGCACACAGTCTCCTCTTAACAGTTGTTGTAGAGATGTGTGTGCTGCTAGAACTCTGTGTGGCATTGACCTGGTCTCTATTCTGAGCTGCTGTTAACCTGCGATTTCTGAGGCTGGTGACTCGGATGAACTTATCCTCCGCAGCAGAGGTGACTCTTGGTCTTCCTTTCCTGGGGCGGTCCTCATGTGAGCCAGTTTTTTTGTAGCGCTTGATGGTTTTGGCCGCTGCACTTGGGGACACTTTCAAAGTTTTTCCACAATGAGAAGGTGTGTCCAAACTTTTGGTCTGTACTGTACATTGGTGTAATGAATGTGCATTGGTTTTGATAAAAAGCTCAAATTTAGCTCCAGCATCAAACTAAGCCTTCAATTCTCTCTCTGCTTCTGTTCACTCCTTTTCCCCCTCCCTCTCCATAGACAAATCTGGCCTTTATGGAAGAGTGGCAAGAAGAAAGCTATTTCTCAAAGATATCCATAAAAAGTCTTGCTTAAAGTTTGCCACAAGCCACCTGGGAGACACACCAAACATGTGGAAGAAGGTGCTCTGGTCAGATGAAACCAAAATTGAACTTTTTGGCCACAATGCAAAACGATATGTTTGGCATAAAAGCAACACAGCTCATCACCCTGAACACACCATCCCCACTGTCAAACATGGTGGTGACAGCATCATGGTTTGGGCCTGCTTTTCTTCAGCAGGGACAGGGAAGATGGTTAAAATTGATGGGAAGATGGATGGAGCCAAATACAGGACCATTCTGGAAGAAAACCTGTTGGAGTCTGCAAAAGACCTGAGACTGGGACGGAGATTTATCTTCCAACAAGACAATGATCCCAAACATAAAGCAAAATCTACAATGGAATGGTTCACAAATAAACGTATCCAGGTGTTAGAATTGCCAAGTCAAAGTCCAGACCTGAATCCAATCGAGAATCTGTGGAAAGAGCTGAAAACTGCTGTTCACAAACGCTCTCCATCCAACCTCACTGAGCTCCAGCTGTTTTCCAAGGAAGAAAGGGCAAGAATTTCAGTCTCTCGATGTGCAAAACTGATAGAGACATACCCCAAGCGACTTGCAGCTGTAATCGCAGCAAAAGGTGGCGCTACAAAGTATTAACTTAAGGGGGCCGAATAATTTGGCACGCCCCACATTTCAGTTTTTCATTTTTTTACAAAAGTTTAAAATATCCAATAAATTTCGTTCCACTTCACGATTGTGTCCCATTTGTTGTTGATTCTTCACCAAAAAAATTAAAATTTTATATCCTTATGTTTGAAGCCTGAAATGTGGCAAAAGGTTGAAAAGTTCAAGGGGGGCCGAATACTTTCGCAAGGAACTGTATCCCTCCACTGTCAGAAGGACGGGCCTTATTGCTCAGTGTTATCACTAGTCTGTGAGGAACGCACCACTGACAGTACAAAGCTATGGAAGAGTACTGTTGGGGGGCGTTCCTAACGGCACGGGTGCGCATACTGGCAAAGCTAACAATGTGCTGAATTCAGCACACTGTCAGCTTTCTAGCAGAATATAATTCCGCTGATCTCAGAGGACATGAAGGTCCTCTTTAACACTGTAAAAACAAGAAATGGCACAATCGTGTTTTATTTCCAGTTCCACCCCGCCATAGCTACTGGGTATCTGCTGTGATGTACACGATGATCGCAGACATTGCAGGCCAGGACTCCTCCTCAAACTAAAAAAATTGCCCCCATGGCTGGTCCCTTACCTTTAATGTTGTATGCCATGTCTATGTCACCTGGGAGCCTCAGGAAGGCTCTCAGGCTTGTCATAGGAATATTACTATTGAGGCTGGTCTATGACCGGCCTCAATAGTAATGTAATGAATCTCCCAAATCACCCACCGTTCCCTAGAATATATATAAAACTAAAAAATGACTGTGAAATACATAAACATTAGGTATCCCTGTGTCTACACACTTATAAAAATATTTTTCCCATATGGTGAACGCTGTAGCAGGAAAAAAATCGAAAGTGCCCAACCTACATTTTTTCATTGTTTCGCCTCTGATAAAAATTTTAATAAAATGTAAATAAAACTATATAAATTTGATATCCTCAGAATTGTACCGAAACATAGAATTCCGGGGACGTGTCATTTTGTCTGCACAGTGAACACTGTAAAAACTAAGCCCATAAGAAAGTCACACAAATGCAATTTTTCTCCAATTCCAATTTTTTTTTCCAGCTTCCCGGTACATTGTACAGAATAATACATGGTACCATTATGAAGAACAATTTGTCCCGCAAACATTAAGCCCTCATGGCTCTGTGAAAGGAAAAATTAAAAATTTAAGGGGTTTGGAAGGTGGGGTATCAAAAATGAAAATCGAAAAATGCTACCAGCGGGAAGGGGTTATGGAAAAGAAGTAGTGATGGATCTACCACTGAAAGTCTTCATGGTATTTAAAACATAGCACTATTTAGCATTCCATCTTTTTCATACTGTAGGTGAAGAGTGAAAAAGAAATATGCTCTCCCTCTGCTGGCCAAAAAGATTCATAGCGATTATGTAGCTGCACAAAACTATCAGTAGAGCTCTTTAAGGCTAAGGCTCCACGTGGAGTCTCGAAGCAAAAAAGCGCTGCGGGAAAAACCGCAGCGGCTACGCATCACGGTTCTTCCCACAGCGCTTTAGACAGAGAGTTCGCAGAGGTTACCTCTGCCGACTTTCTGTTTCAATTATACCTATGGGAAAATCACCGGCGTTTCCGTAGGTATAATTGACATGCTGTGATTTCCAAAACCGCGCCTGTTTTGGAAATCGCCGTGGATCCACAGCGCGGTTTTTACCGCAAAGTGGGCATGAGATTCGCTAGAATCCCATCCACTTTGCTCTGACTATAAAACGCTGCAATGTTTTCACCACGTGGGGCCTCGGCCTAAAACATCCAGCCTCCAGTGAGTATTCAGAACACAAATGTCATTCAGCATTACAGTAGACCCAGGTGAATTCATTTTACCTATGTCTATAGATAAACAGATTTAAGCATAAATACATGAAAATATAATAATTTAATTAAACTAACAACAGGAATATTTACAGTAATAGCATTTTTTTTTCTTTGTTTTTACCCTAGCTGCCCAAAAGATATTATTTTTCCAATGACATAGCAATATGATAGCTTTTTTTTTTTATTATATTTATTAATGGGACCATTTAAAGAGGACCTGTCACATCCTCTGGCACCGGCGGTATTACATATCGCTAGAAAACTGACAGTGTGCTGAATTTAGAGCACTGTCAGAGTTGACAGTACGTGCCCAGGTAACAGAGATTTCGGGACCGATATTCCTTGACTGGGCGGTAAGGAACGCCCCCTGACAGTGGAAGGCCAGAACTCCATTCTGACAGTGGAGGGACAGTGGTGCCGAAACTAACAGCACCGATATCTCCTGCACTAGAGGGGAAATTGAGAAAATTGCTTTTAGCTTTCTAGCAGTATATAATACCGCTGGTGCCAGGAGATGTGAAAGGTTCTCTTTAAAGGGAATCTGTCTGGTGGTTTTCCAACCTGTCAATCATTTCCAGGAGATGTGATCAAGCGGACAGTGTGACAAGGCTGAAGCTGCTCCTCGCGCCCTGTGACTACTTACTGTAGATTAATTTGCATATGAATATTTTTGCTTTTAAACATTCACTGTATAAATTCACTTTGCTGCAACAGAAATATTACAGAGGAGCACCAATAGAAAGGTAAGTACTTCATCCTGCACATGACAGGGCCAGTTTATGATGGAAAAAACACCTGAGAAGTTCCTTTTAAAGGGAGTCTGTCAGACTAGCCACAGTGCATTGTAGAGGGCATTATGCTGAGCCCAATCATACCTTTACATAGTCCAATAGATTCACCATGTTCTAGGGGAAAAAACTAGAAAAACAAAGAAAGATGCACATGAGGCTCAAGTTCAGTTAGGGTGTGTCAGAGCCTCTGTACTTCAAGCCCCCATTGCACTTGAGTCTAATTTGCATGATGGTGCTCAGCATAATGTTACCTAATGCACCGCAGCTGATTTGAGTTTCCTGCTGACAAGCTCTCTTTACTTTTGTATATAATGTACTAGAAAAAGTACTCGTTGCTGTCCGGGTATAAATGTGTGCCTGTCTGTTTGTGTGTTCAATGGATTTGTTGTAAGGGTGCTAAGCAGGGCAAGCTTTGGCCTAAGCCAAATGTAATACACCTTTCAAGCGTCAAACGAGAAAATTAATGCTGCAATAAAATATACCCGTTTACACTTTGAAAAGGTCTGGTCTCCCTGGGTCGATAGGTCCAACATCTTAGTCTCCGAGTTTAATATTTATCTGGATGACTCCTCTTTCCTCTCCCCCCCTGACCTATGCTCTCTGGTGCTGACTTCGATTATTCTTGTGTTCCTGGTTGTTCGCCTTTTTACTCCCTTTACTTTGTAAGCTCTATTGTCCAGGCTTACATTGTCCTATTTCTGTATTATGCTATGTACTTTGTGCACTATTGATAACAATAATGTTATTATATGTATATATATATACTGTGTATATATATATATATATATATATATATATATATATATATATATTAAGTACAGACCAAAAGTTTGGACACACCTTTGTGAACCGAGAGCAAGGCAGGTGGTTTGGACTCCGCAACCAGAAATGAACGCACACGCAGTAGTTCAAGAAAAAAAAAAATATATTTACTATAAGTTAATAAAGGCTAGTTAAAGGTAAAATGACAGGGCTAAAGACAAGCAAAATATACAATATAGCATGAACAATTTCAAGGCAAATTCTGCAATGGTTTCTACTTTTACTCTGTCCACTTCTGCAGTATGGACACTGAATGAACAATATACTCAAAACTATCCCTAACTGACCCTGACTTCACATTTGGGTGCACCCCCTTTTCCCCAGTGGTCCAGGTGGACCGCTTACAGTCCGTAGAAGCGCGCGGTGGGGCCCAAAGTCGTTCCTTTCTTTTATAGTGAAGCGTCCTCTCCTCACGGTTATCAGGATCTTGGGAGAAATGAAGTCCTCTTTAACAGGGAAACCCAATGAATGCAATGTAATCCAACAGCAGATTCCACTCAGCACACTGACAGTCCTGCCGAATCCATACACTGAGCTGGGATGTAAAGCGGGATTTAGCAGGTGCCGTCCAGTACATCAACAGCACTGCGAGTCTCTATCTGTGGTATCCAAATACACAGTCACAATGTCAGTCTCACTGATCAGCCACTGAGCACAGTTCCTTTCACGTGGACTCACTAGTCCTGTTGTCTCTTTACACTCTGTTTGTCTCTGGACCAAGATACAGCTTAGCTGTACAGAAAAATCTCCACACCAGTTCAATACAACACTTGCCAAGATGGCTGCTGCTCTCTGTCTCGTCACTTCCTGCTTCTCTGCTCACACTCTGTCTGCAGAACAGGCAGGCTGACATAAAAGGGGGGGGGGGGGGGGTCTCACTCCAGCATCATGTCACAATTACAATGGCTGCTGTCTTAAAGGAACAGAATCACAGAAATACATTCAACATTAACAGTTTATACAGACAAATAAAGTTTAGGACAACATTGGCTGTCTCTTACACCTTCTCATTCCAAGAGTTTTCTGTATTTTCATGACTATAAAAATTGTAGATTCACACTGAAGGCATCAAAACTATGAATTAACACATGTGGAATTATATACTTAACAAAAAAGTGTGAAACAACTGAAAATATGTCTTATATTCTAGGTTCTTCAAAGTAGCCACCTTTTGCTTTGATTACTGCTTTGCACACTCTTGGCATTCTCTTGATGAGCTTCAAGAGGTAGTCAACTGAAATGATTTTCACTTCACAGGTGTGCCCTGTCAGGTTTAATAAGTGGGGTTTCTTGCCTTATAAATGGGGTTGGGACCATCAGTTGTGTTGTTCAGAAGTCAGGTGGCTACACAGCTGATAGTCCTACTGAATGGAGTGTTAGAATTTGTATTATGGCAAGAAAAAAAGCAGCTAAGAAAGAAAAACGAGTGGCCATCATTACTTTAAGAAATGAAGGTCAGTCAGTCCGAAAAATTGGGAAAACTTTGAAAGTGTCCCCAAGTGCAGTGGCCAAAACCATCAAGGAAGACCAAGAGTCACCTCTGCTGCGGAGGATAAGTTCATCCCAGTCACCAGCCTCAGAAATCGCAGGTTAACAGCAGCTCAGATTAGAGACCAGGTCAATGCCACACAGAGTTCTAGCAGCAGACACATCTCTACAACAACTGTTAAGAGGAGACTGTGTGCAGCAGGCCTTCATGGTAAAATAACTGCTAGGAAACCACTGCTAAGGACAGGCAACAAGCAGAAGAGACTTGTTTGGGCTAAAGAACACAAGGAATGGACATTAGACCTGTGGAAATCTGTGCTTTGGTCTGATGAGTCCAAATTTGAGATCTTTGGTTCCAACCACCGTGTATTTGTGCGATGCAGAAAAGGTGAACGAATGGACTCTACATGCCTGGTTCCCACCGTGAAGCATGGAGGAGGAGGTGTGATGATGTGGGGGTGCTTTGCTGGTGACACTGTTGGGGATTTATTCAAAATTGAAGGAATACTGAACCAGCATGGTTACCACAGCATCTTGCAGCGGCATGCTATTCCATCCGGTTTGCGTTTAGTTGGACCATCATTTATTTTTCAACAGGACAATGACCCCAAACACACCTCCAGACTGTGTAAGGGCTATTTGACCAAGAAGGAGAGTGATGGGGTGCTACGCCAGATGACCTGGCCTCCACAGTCACCAGACCTGAACCCAATCGAGATGGTTTGGGGTGAGCTGGACCGCAGAGTGAAGGCAAAAGGGCCAACAAGTGCTAAGCATCTCTGGGAACTCCTTCAAGACTGTTGGAAGACCATTTCAGGTGACTACCTCTTGAAGCTCATCAAGAGAATGCCAAGAGTGTGCAAAGCAGTAATCAAAGCAAAAGGTGGCTACTTTGAAGAACCTAGAATATGACATATTTTCAGTTGTTTCACACTTTTTTGTTAAGTATATAATTCCACATGTGTTAATTCATAGTTTTGATGCCTTCAGTGTGAATCTACAATTTTTATAGTCATGAAAATACAGAAATCTCTTGGAATGAGAAGGTGTGTCCAAACTTTTGGTCTGTACTGTATATATATATATTATATAATAATAATGTTACAGTAATGAGGACTAATCAGTCAGCTCGCACGCAGGTAAGACTGAAGATGGCGATATTATAACTGTGCTAGAGATAGCACCCTCCTGTCACTCCTGCTGCAGCCCAGTGACATCTGGCAAGGTCGGAGCCTTTACGAAAACTTTCCGGACACCTAATTTACCCAATATGCCAAATTTGGAGTCAAATGGTTCAAGTGTTTGACTGCCTATAGGAAAACAGACATTCACTTTCTTAATATAGATTTGGAATAGAGATGGGTAAACTTTGTGAGATTAGTTTTATCATTAAACCCGCCAGTTTTTCCGCTAAACCAGAAGTGTTATAATTATACTTTGGGGTCTACCGGCCTCCTGGGTGACATCAGCAATCCCCCAGGCCAGTGATTATCCCTCAGCGGTACCTGTGTACTATAGTACCTATAATATTATAATCTTATTAAGTATGTTTCCTTCTCCACTTCTTAGGCTACGCTCCTTTATACATTTACTCAGACTGTTTACGTGTATAGAATATGTCTCCGTACTCAACTCACACATAGAAGTCTATGGAGAGGGGAGGTGGAGGAGGAAGCTGTTAATTTATTGCTTCTTTCAGTGCAGCAGTAGAGTCTGAGGCGACATACACACCACCATGTGCGTGTCACTGGGCCATGATTAAATGACATGCACAGCACATGGATGACATCCATGTGCCGCCCATGCCTATTCACTGAGGTCAGTGAGCACGAGAACAGGAATAAGATCTGTCCGGAGTTTTGCTCTGAGCTCACAGCCACATACATAGGACTGTGTAAATACACAGCAATGTGTATGGGGCCATAGAAATGAATGGGTCAGTGTGTTAGACATGAAAAAAACACAGCTAGCACACTGACTGTGCACACAGTCCTTTGCATATAAGGCCTTATCTTGAAAGATATAGTATTGTAAAAAGAGCTCCCTCACTTACAGTATACTAAAAGATGTCTTTTTTAGCAGCTTACCCCTTCCCATAGACTTCTATGTAAAAAAGTAACGTGATAAATGGAGCAAGAAACATATTTCTTTATTAAGATTTATTACAAAGTTTCTTATATTAATCTGCACTATTCAAATTTGAAAAGTTTTTTTATAATCAGAGTATCACTGTAAGCTCAGGATTCATTGACATTACAACAATTTTTGTCTGTTGTTAAATGGTCACTAACTTTTCAGACAACTTAATCTCATCTAATAGAATGTGTGATTCTGGACCAAAATGTAATGAACTTTATTCAAAAATGATGCCTGAAAAACCTCTGTAAAGTTGCTGCCGCTGGGCGTCTCTCTTTCTAGGTAATTTTTTTTGTTTATTCCCTATTACTAGGGAAGTTCCATCCTTAATTACCTTCAAAGTCAAGACGGGTTCACAGTGAATTAAGGGAGGAGGGGCTGGTTTTCTTCACAAAGTGAATGGAGAGGGGAGGGCTGGTCTCTAATAATAATAATAACTTTATTTATATAGCGCCAACATATTCTGCACCACTTTACAAGTCAGAGGATACATGAACAGACAGTATATGACATTACAAGGTGACAAATTAACATATCAAACAATAGGAGTGAGGGCCCTGCTTGCAGGAGCATACAATCTATGAGGAAATAGGGAGGCAAGTGGTAAATGGGTTTGTTTGGTACAAAGGTCCACCAATCTATTAATATATAAGCTCATATAACTGAAGCTGGTATCTGTGAATATACAGATACTAAGTGCATGGAGTGCAGAGTAACCTCTAGATGGAGGGGTCAGGTTCTGTGGAATAGAGGAGGAAGGATAGCTTAAGATAAGAAATGTTGGTGTAGTGTGTGGAGGTGTAGAACAATGTGATCAGGTCATGTAATAAGCTCGCCTAAACAGATGTGATTTTAGGGCAGTTTTGAAGCTGCCGTAGTTGGGTATTAATGTGATTGTTTGGGGTAGAGCATTCCAAAGCATGGATGCAGCTCAAAAAAAGTCTTGGAGACGGGAGTGATATTTTCAGATAACAGAGGATACAAATCTAAGGTCATTGGCAGAACGCCCCCTGCTATTAGCAGGAGAAAAGACTGATAGGGCACCATGTATGAAGACTTATACAGCTAGAGAATAGCAAGTCCAGCAAGACCCTGCAGATATTTTAACTTTTCATGGAAACTCAGATACCCTTTAAACACTTTTTCTGGGAGCAGGCCAAAAAATAAAAACTTAAAAAAAAAATGCAAGGGTATCTGCCCTGATGCCTACCTGCATCCTATTAGTAAGTTACAGAGGTTTGTTTCACCTCAAAGGGTATGGTTGTAGAAAAAATAGGCCCAGCACTGCTCTTCTCTATGTGAAACCTATCCTGGACAAGTTGCCTCTTGCCAACAGGGATGGGGGCGAAGTAGAAGGTGGGGGCCAAGATGGGGAGAAAGTCTTAACACCATGGTTTCTGTTCAGGCTGTGTTATCAGCCTGACAGGATTCTCAGTGGCCTGAACAGAAACCTTTATCCATGACTTGGCCTGGTGCCACCCCAAACTCTACTCTTTCCCCTTCAGCAGCAGGGAACCTGTCCAGGATGGGTTTTACATAGAGAAGGGCAGTAGCCATATATGCCATATTTTTTTCACAATCATACCCCTAGGGTCGTGTTAGCGAACCTATGGCATGCATCCCAGAGAGGGCACGCAGAGCCCTCTCTTTTGGTATGCGTGCCATCGCCCTGATCACTCACTAACAGGGAATCCGGTACAGGATTCCCCATTAGTGAGCGATCGCTTCTTGTGGGGGCCCAAAGTGGAGCATATACTACTGTGGTGGCCCAAAGTGGAGCATATAATACTGTGTGGGGGCCCACTGTGGAGCATATACTACTGTGTGGGGGCCCACTGTGGAGCATATAATAGTGTGTGGGGGCCCAAAGTGGAGCATTTACTACTGTGTGTGGGGGCCCAAAGTGGAGCATATACTACTGTGGGGGCCCAAAGTGGAGCATATAATACTGTGTGGGGGCCCACTGTGGAGCATATACTACTGTGTAGGCGCCCACTGTGGAGCATATACTACTGTGTGTGGACACACTGTGGAGCATATAATACTGTGTGGGCACCACTGTGGAGCGTATAATACTGTGTGGGGTCCCATTGAGAAGCATATTATAATGCGTGATGGCCACTGTGGAGCATATTATACTATGTCGGGGCCACTGTGGAGCATAATTTACTGTTTGGCGGCCACTGTGGAGCACATTGTACTGTCTGAAGGCCACTGTGGAGCACATCATACCGTCTGGGGGTCCTTCACTATTTATGTTACACAGTATATGTTTTATAGCAGACATGTGATATGTTTACAGGCCGTAATAACATTGCATGGTCACTATAAAACAGATCCTGTGAGAAGTAAATAGTGAACATTAATTGTTCAAAAGTACCAAATGCAGTACAAAGTTGTTTTGTATTATTGAAAGCTCTGTAAAACCCCATTTACACAACCGTATTTTGCGGGTCCGTAACTGTCCGCAATTGTGGATCCAAATAGTATTAAGGTTAAATTGCCATGTTGGCTCTCTGTTATAAATTAGTGGGTTTTGGGTTGCAGTTTGGGCACTCGATCTCTAAAAGGTTCGCCATCACTGCCCTAGGGGCAAAAAGGGGCTCCTTCACTTACTAAGAAGATGGAAGTAGGTATCAGGGCAGGTACCCTGACTTTTTTTTTAGTTTTTATTTTTTTACCTATTCCTGGAGAACCTCTTTAAAAAGATTCTGTCAACACTTCAACACTGCCCTTCTTATGCCCCAGTGTTGCTTCATATCAAGCATATCAACATGCACCACCAAACCTATGATTTACCTTCGTTATATCGATGATATCCTTGTCATCTGGACTGCAGGTGAGGAGGCCCTACTTCAATTCCATAATGACTGCAATTACTTTCACCCGACCATCAACCTTAAACTTAGCTATTCAGGGAGTGAAATTCACTTTCTAGATACCACAATATACATCAAAGACCACCGGCTACTCACATCAATATACCACAAACCCACAGACAGAACGGCCTACCTGAGAAATGACAGCTTCCACCCCAAGCACACAAGACAATCTATTATTTACAGCCAGGCTATACGATACAATCGTATTTGCTCCGACAAAGCAGACCTGGACTCTCCGATTGGGATACAAACCAAAACTGACGGACAACCAATTAAACAAAGCGGCAGAAAGAGGCCTGAGTGCCCCTAGTTGTCACCTACAGCCCACAGCTGGAAATTCTACGAAGGATTGCCAAGGAGCTCCAACCTGTGCTACATAGGGACAACAGACTCAAGGACATATTTCCAGTCCCCCCTCTCCTTTCCTTTCGACAACCACCAAATCTGAGGCGTATTATTGTCCGGAGTGCCCTGAAGGCCCCAACTGAAAATGGTACCTTACCTTGCCTACAAAAAAGGTGCATGACCTGCAAGCACATCCACACCGCTGACAGTGTACCTATCCCACAGTCACAACAGGTGCACAGGATTAGGGGGACATTTTCCTGCAGGTCTTCCAATGTGGTGTACCTCATAATGTGTGTGCAATGTCCCACCACAGGCCTCTATGTGGGGGAAACGGGGCAGAGACTTAGTCAGCGAATGAACTCACACAGATCCAACATTAATAACAGCAGAACGGATCTCCCAGTGGCCGCACCTTTCTCCGGAAAAAAACACTCTATTGAAGATTTGCGGGTTGTGACAGTTTAAGACGCAGGAGGAAAGGAAACAATGGGAGTACAAGTTTATGCAAAAATTTAAAACTCTGCAATTTGGACTTAATATTCATGCCAGCTTCATGTCACACTATGTATGAACTGTGAGGGTCACAAATCACCTCCTGATAGCAAACAGATAACAGATCCTTCTGTCACGCACCACAACTTTCCAGATTGTTTTTTGACCGGTTGTAAATAACTTCTCTACTTAGATTGCATTTTGGTTTTGTTTTTTTATGGACTCTAAAATCCTTTGAAGACCATGTGTATAGGGTATAAAAATCTGTGAATTTTCAGTTCTTGTATAACACCATGACTGATGAAGGAAGCTAGTCTTCTGAAAGCTTACTTATCAAATATACTCAGTTAGCCTCTAAAAGGTATCACCTGATTTCTTCACTCTTCCATTACCCACCAAGACTCTAGCTAAATGTTTTTCATCTGTATTTATCAACGGTATAGGTCTAAAGAATCCAGCTTGAGAATCAAAATAAAGGCCGGCTTCACAAAGACGGATTTGGTCAAGGAGATACAGCCAGGAGTTGCCTCTTTCCTGCGGCTCTATTGTCCCACGTGTTTCACTTGAATCGGACTGAACATATCCCATCCATATACTTCTGAAAAAACCTGCAACAATAAGTGTCTTGAACCCGCAGAACGTCAATGTTTTTCTCTAGGTTCTGCACCGTTTTCAACCTTTGGCTGAAAACCAGCCCAGCTATAGGGGTTAATCCCAAGGCAAATCCTACCAATATCGTCTGTTTCCTGCAGGCTGGCTCATTGTGGGATAATACAAGGCATTGGTCGGTATTGTTGATGGATAGGGATTTGGCTAAATGTTTGCCTCTCTACCTGTCTATTCGGGTGACATTTTAATCTCTAGTCATTACTCCCCCAATATGGAGGCTAATATTTTTATCAGTACGGGCCCCAGATGGAGTTCCTTTAACTGTGCTAAATGTACCTCCTGCAAGTATACTGTGTGAACCTACATGTTTTTTTGACTCTTCACAGAAGGAATATAAAATTGTACATAATATCAATGGTAACACAAAAGAGGTCATTTAGGTTGCAATGTGCCCTTATCAACTCATTTACATACTGTAGGAATGACGACCAGAACAAAATTCCAGCAGTGGCCACTGCCAGAGAGCTGGAGAATCTGCAATGGATTCCACTTCATTTGCAAGATTTTCATTCTAATAGAACATGGTGTCACCAATGGACCTGAATGAGACTGTCAGCTTCAAGCCTTTAGCACAAATTTTATTAGCCTGGTTTTTATTTTCCTTTTTATGTGTCTTGGTGTCTTATTGCATTTTTCGTGTGTGTATATTCTAGTGCCTGTTATCGTGGAGCGATGTCTGCGGGTGTGGCAACAACTCGGGAATATTCAGAGATGTTCTCAGCTTTTTATTGGATCATCTTGGATACCATTTATGTCGGGATGTGATTTAGGGACTCTTTATTGAATTATTCATGTATATATTCACTTGTATTATTGTGGAACTGTGAGTTATATATTTTTTTCACATTTGGATGTTGCGATGTCTTTAGCATTTATTTTGTAACATTCCCTTAATCACTTAGTTGTTTTTTTTATCATATATTTCTTATTAGATTGATTGATATGTTCATTGTATTTTGTTTCATATTTTGTTTTTGTTGATATTAAGAAATTATTTTTGGTTATTATTTTTTTCTTGTCATTGTATGTTTCATGCATAGTCATTTAGGTCTTTGGCCACTTCTTGATTATTATTGTTTGTTGTGTGCACTGGTACATTATTTTAATTGCTATTGGCAAATTTTGCTCTGATGTATTGAGTGTCACTCTGATTTATTATTCTAAGTCTCGCTGCTTGCCTTAGATTACTACATAGATTTGCGCATGCGTTGCTCCGCGGACATGCAGAGACACCTTCTGTATCAGTCGCTGTTTGTTGTGGCATGTTCGTGTGCTAAAAAAACAGAACTTAAAGGGGTTTTCCGGGCAAAAAAAATCCTGTTTTTAAAAAAGGTGGGTTAATAAGTACACCTGTATACCTTTAGTAGTGTTTTGAGTGATTTCTGGGTTTCTCTGGGAGCTCCTGGCATCATCTGCATTTATTTACATGTTGTAGCTTTCTGCTGTGTAGCTTCCACACTACCTCCCTCTCACTGTCCCCCTTCCTGTCTCCCTAGCTATCCCACCCACTACTAGCCCTTCCCAACTAACTAACTCAGCCCACCCCCCACCGCATCATACTTACCTGTCTTACTCTTTAGACTTCCCTTCTGGAACAGCTCCTCCCTTTCTTATTCTCACCGGGCTGTGTGTAGGCTGGACTCGCCTGCGTAGTAGAGATGGCACCTCTGACCGGAAGTGTCTCTGATGCCTGCGCAGTAGAGATGGAGTGCCATCTCTACTGCGCATGTGGCGGAGGCACCTCTGCACTGCGCAAGTGCTAGCAGAGAGGAAGAGAGGAGGAGCCGTCCCAAAGAGGAAGACACGTAAGTATGATGGGGTGGAGGGGGTTGTAATGGTGACGTTCCATTTCAGAAACGGGAAAACGGACAGTCACCGGATTATCAGAAAGTGTGCGCCCCAGGGATATGGGTAATTATAGATTTTTTTTATAGAAGTAAATTAGAAGTTAGGCAGTAGAAGGGGGTTTAGTTTAGGGGTTAATTTTTATTTCATCCTGAACAACCTCTTTAAGCTATATTCACACAATTGAGGTAAAAAACAGCTGAGACTAAGGAACATTTTTCACGCCCATTTTCATCCGAGGGGAACCCATTTTTAATGGATCTCTCATAGATTTGAATCTATTGAGGGATCCGTGAAAACGGGCAAAAATAGGACACATACTATTTTTTGATGGTCTGTTGAAATGGACCAGAAAAAAATGTTCATGTGATTAGCCTAAGGGGCCTTCATGCTACTACTGGATGTCCGTCCTGATAGGGTCCGTTAAAAAACAAAACAAAAGCCTATCACAACGGACAGTAACTGATGTTAATGTGTCATTTAATGGATCAGTTAAAAAAACGGACACATTAACATCAGTTACTTTCCGTTAATGTCTGTTTTTATACTGTCCAATTTTTTTTTTGCTTACTTTTTTGTTCTGCTTTCTGAGCATGCGCAGAAAAAACAGACAGTAATAATGGACAGTTCGTCTGTTATAAGTTCATTATTTTGACTGGACACAAATGTCCTGCAACCTGCAATATTATGTCCGCTAAAAAAACAGGCATGATGGATTTGGTGAAAACGGACACTAATGGACAAGAGATCAAATCCCAATGAAATCAATGGAATTTTTAACGGATTTATGATGGATGTTAGTGTCCATTGTTAACATTTAGGGATCTGTGATAACGGGCAAAAAATGGACATGTGAATAACCCCATAGACTCTCTCTGTTTTGAAAATGGCTGCCCGACAGCCATTTTTCACCGGTGTGTGTATTTTTTCCTTAGGATTTTTCTAAACTGTGTAACTATCAGCTTAAATAGATATTCTGGCACTCATGAGTTATGTCTCATGAGAAATACAGGTCATAACAAACCATCTGATTGAAAGGATCTGCTCTGTTTATTTCTTTAAGACTGCCAAAAAGAAGCTAAGTGCTGTCTCTGACAGTCCCATAGAACTGAAATGAGTGGTGATGCACATGCATTCACACAGGACTCCCGTTCATATGATCGACAAGAGTCCCAGCAGTCAGACCCCCAACAATCAGCAAAGCTGGCCATTTACCTTAGCCTAGGTACGAATCTGCGCCAGAGTCTGCATTGGAGACTCCATCACAGTGTCCACCTGAAAATCAGTGGAGGAAAGTCCTTCACGGAGCACTTTTTCCTCTGTCAGTTTCAGTTTTATAGTCAATGGGGGCCGTTGGCCTCTTGTGTGTTATCGCTATTATAGCAGTCCGCCTCACCGTTGTTCCAGTCCTTCAACTGACCAGAACAGAGAGGCAATGCTAGTGTGAACCTCGCATCAGATTTTTGTTGGCCGAAACGGCCAACGATTGGACATGTTAATGCCCTGACCGGCGGCAGACTTTTTGTTTGCCGAAAGCAGATTGGCCATGCTGGATATTTTTTAGACCAGCTGTCAGCTTACATCACCAGTTTTTGGAATGATCATCCATCAAACTTGCACAGGCTGACCAAACTTTTTTTTTAACAACTAAACTACATGCACCAGCCTTGTCATAAATGAGCCACATCTTCTAGCAGTACAGGAATGATCAAGACCAGCAGCCACTAAATCCCCCTGCGGTGTGTTTTGGTAACAGCTGTCACAATTCACAGTCATGGGTATGTAGCCTAACCCTATATTCACATGACAGTGAATTTCAGCTGTGTGACGGCCACATTAATTTCAATGTTTGTGAATGGGACCGTCACATGACCGATATTTTTACGGTGCATTGTCACAGAGCCTAAAAGTATAGGTCAGGGGTCAGCAACCTTCAGCACTCCAGCTGCTGTGTAACTACAACTCCCAACATTCTCCATTCACTTCCATGGGAGTTCCAAGAACAGCAGAGCAAGTATGCATGCTGGGAGTTGTAGTTTTACAACAGCTGGAGTGCCGAAGGCTGCCTATCCCTTTTATAGGTCATGCTCTATTTTTGTCCGTTTTCACGGATCCCTTTATAAATTGCAATGTATGAGAGATCGCTGAAAATGGCTGTCCCTTGGATGCAAAATGGCCACGAAAAATGGACATTTTCAAACACCGTTCATTTGTATGAACGTAGCCTTGATGTTGAGGAGGTTTGATCACTTGTGTATCAGACTAACTTTATATGTCCAGGCACCGTCTGCACGTTAAAGGACACAACTGGTGACGGCTCATACAGCTTTATATATGTGTAATGACAGTAACCTCTATTACAGAATTGTCTGACCATTGTACAAGCAATGCTACGTCTGATGCCGCCCCTGCTACTTCTTGTGTCACCCCCTCTACCTCATAGGGCTGGTTCACATCTGCGTTTGGTTTCCGTACAGGGGAGTCTGCTTGGGGACCCCCGAACGGAAACCTATACGCAAAGAGAAGAGGTTTACATAAGGAAACCTGCAGACCCCATAGACTATAATAGGGTCTGTGTGGTTTCTGCACGAAACATATGGAGACCAAGCAGAAACCACAAGGACCCCATTAAAGTCTATGGGGTCCGCAGGTTTCCTTATGTAAACCACTTCTCTCTGCGTATAGGTTTCCATTAGGGGGGGTCCCCAAGCGGACTCCCCTGTACAGAAACCAAGCGCAGATGTGAACCGGTCCATAGATTGTAAGCTCTTGCGAGCAGGACTCTGTCCCAATGTGTGAATTGATTATTTCTTTGTAATGTATCTTTTTTGTCTGTACTTGAACCCTACAAATTGTACAGTGCTGCGGAATATGTTGGCGCTATATAAATAAAATGTATTATTACTTGTTGGCTGTCCGTAATCTAAGATGTACAGCAGACGTCAACCCCTATCCTGTGGCTAGGAAAATAACTGCCAGATTATCCCTCTAAGGCTAAGGGATCATGTAGTGAGCCACAGCCAAAAAATTCTGCGGAAAAATGTGCGGAACAAATGCTTTGCGTTTTTTTTTTTTACACAGCGTTTTTCACATAAAGTCCACAGGGGAAAACTACTTTCTGCCCCTATTATACCTATACAGAAAACGCCAGCATGTCTGTAGGTATAATTGACATGCTGTGATTTACAAATACATGAGCGTTTTTGAAATCGCAGTATTTTCGCTGTGGATTTTTTCTGCAATGTGTGGATGGGATTAGCCAGAATCCCATCCACTTTGCAGGTACTGTAAAACGCAGCGTTTTTTGCCGCTCCTATAATGTACTGCTTTCTAGTAACAGGAATCCAATATTTTAATTTTTCCTTTCTGTGTGAGAATAAAATAAAACATGATATTATTGCACACTGATACAAAGGACAGAGGATCAGCACAGCCATTGTATAGGAGAGCACTACACACAAGCTTATAGAAAAAGCTGTTGTCCTAGGGAGAAATGGAGCTCCCTGCACTCTGCAGCAGACACATTCCCACCCTACGTACTAAATCATGGTCACCTTCACTGACGCACGCCAGCGACGACGTTCGCGCCTCATACACACAATATTGTCTCCACATCTTGAGCCATTTTGGCGACGATTTTTCCCATTCTCACAATGAATCTTGATCAGAGCAAAGATGTCGGGAGCCGAGTACGCGCCCCCACCATTCACCCCCACGTAACCAATCTACTTTTACCCGACGACAAGCGTGTGCAGACGACGTTTCCACGTAGCCCCGCCCTTTACCATTCTGTTGTCAGAAAGGCACCGCCTATGCCCAATAGAAAGCTCCTAAGTAACATACGCCCCGCCCCCTGCCACAAGTATCCGCCAATCAGCTGCTTCCCCGCCACAGCTAGCGGACTGGGATGACGCAGCGAGTTTTTTCCGGACAGGCGAGAGGGCGGGCTGAATAATAAAAACAAATCCGTGCCGGAGAGGAGAAGGCGGGATATAAAGGCGGACTGACGCCATACGTCTACGCGCAGCAGCTAGCGAGGCCGTGGGTGGGAGTGCAGGCTCAGCACCGGTGCGTTGTCAGGCGGTGAAGTTCAGCGTTTGCTTGTCGGCCGGCCGCGCGGTTTTTTTCCTTCTATTTCTGTCGGTGGATGCAGCGCCTTCGGGTCTGAACCAAAGGCTAAACAGTGGAGGCGCCAAGGATGCCGCAGACTAAGTCGCGGAAGATCGCTATCCTCGGGTACCGGTCTGTGGGTGAGTGCGCCGCTGGCTGGCCACGGAGGGCCTAGCACGTGTAGTAGTGCCACATCCTCCTAGCGAGTCCACATGTCAGGCCGCCCGCCCTGTGTGCTGGGCCTTGTGTGCTGGCCCTGGATACTAGGAGGTGACCTTTAACCCAGTGTGCTATAGTCCTCCAGGCACCTCCGAGCCCAAGCTCACAGGACATGCACCCTCTGCCCTGTCGGGTTAAATAGAAATGCTATTTTCTTATAGACTTGATTGCTCACTTCTGCCAGTCCCCGGCTGTGGTTTATTGGGGTACTGCTTGTGGGTCCTGCCTATAGTACTAGGGGCCTCAGAGTGTCTGGTTCTGCCATCTTTGATGCCTCGGGGTAATAGAGGTTGTAATGAGTGCTCCACCCTGTGGCCTCCTGGATGGGGGGGTATGAAGGTGGAGCCGCCTGTGATCCTCCATATCATCCAAAGTTGGGGTGTCTGGTCACTGTCCAGACATGACGTGCTGCATGTACAATTGTTCCATATGCAGATGAATAGGAGATGCCACTGGTAGTCCTACCATATGGAAAGGCATTGACTTAAAGGGGTTTTCTTGATGCCCTAATCACAGAATAGCTCATCAGCATGTGATCTGACACCTGTACTTGGCTGTTCTGGCAGCCTCTGGGCATTGGAAGCTGAATGGGGCTCCTGTTTCCTGAATGCACTCCCTATCCCCTACTGTCAAAACAGCTGATCTGTGTGGGTCTGGGTGTCCATTCCCCATGAATCACAAAAATTTTTTTAAAAGGGTTGTTTAGGTTTTTATAGCCTATTAGGAGGACCCATAAATATTGAGGGAGAGTGCCTGTCTCCTGCACTGATCTGTGGGGCAACTTGATGCCTGTACTGTGCATGATACATGGCTGACAGCAGATGTCATTGGTAGCTGAGCAGGCCAGTTGCTTCTGGCCCTATACTGTGTATAGTTCAGGTGTCAGAGGTGCCCTGTACAGTTGATTGATGCAGAAGTCACCCCTCCCTGCTGATCAGTTATTTATGGGAAGTCCTTAGGAAACCAGGACAAGCCTAGAAGAGGCACAGCTCTAAACCTCTAGTAGTGGCAGTGCCGGGTATTACAGTATTGTAACTCTTCCTTAAATGGGACTTGACTGTGAAACCAGGCATAGAAATGTTTACTAGTAGGATAAGCCAGGAATCAAGGACTTGTGATAAATATTTCACAGCCCCAAACTGGATTTCTAGGGGGAGATACTCTAGGATGGTAACTTGGAGGTGATGTCAATGGTCATGTCCATATCAGATCTCAGGAACCATGCTTGACTGCAGTGTCATAGTTGGGCCGCACATGGTGTCACTGGTGGGATATGGTGTACCTATAGCTGCATCTAGTCCCCAGGCCTCTGGTTGCTTTAAGTGAAACCTGATTTTTGGCAGGGTATCTGTTTTGCTTTACTGCCCAGCCTGTAATATCAACCTGAAATTCATCAGTTTCACTTACACAGAAGTGTGGGCACCTAGGGCTGGGTACTGGATCCCGCTATAGCTACACCAGGTACACATGTTGTCACTCTTCTATGTTACATATGTTGTATTACACATGTAATGCCTAGCAGAACTTGCTATACAAATCACCTGTCAGATAATGACCATTAAAGCGTAACTCCTGGTATAAACAACTCTCCATACACGACTAGTGCATGTGGATTTAAGAAACTTTGTAATATATCTTTAGGAAATCTGTTTCCTTAAGCTCTTAAGCTGTTCTGCTCCTTATCTTCAATCTGGCTGCTTGTTTACACTATATTCCTTTGTATTCAGCCTCACACATACATCTCTACTGAGAAGGCAGGGGTGGAGTAGGGGATTCCTGCTGGCTACTTGATTTAATGCCTCATTCTGTATCTTAGTGGTCTCTTATCTACAACCTAGCAGTGTTAAGAGCACAGAATAGCAGAGTGCTGCAGCAGCAATTATTTGTCTTTTCTAGCAGATTCTTAATTCCTCCCCTTTTCATAGAAAATAAGTCTGAAAAATGGAGGACACATTCTTTAGTGACATAGTATAAACCTTCTTGTATAACTGGAGGTACGCTTTACATGGAGAGCTTTTGACTTGCTGGCCTAGTAAATAGGAGCAGTGCTGCACTTCTCTGGAAGCTGCCCTATGCAGTGTATGAATAGGAGCGGTGCAGCATGTGCTCGCCATCCACCCAGAGGCTGCTAGAACAGCTGATCTGTTCAGGGTCTGGGTGTTTGACCCTGACAGATCACATACTGATGACCTATAACGAAGTTATAATAAATGTTAGGCTGAGGTGTCCCCACTCTGCCTACATTCACAAAGTGTGGAGCAAGGAACATAAGAGGAAATTGGTGCAAGAATGGGCCGTATGCCCGGGATGGTCCACATGAAAGTATCTGTGAAACTAAACTCGTGTAGCTAGGTAGACAAACTCTCCCAATGCACCTGATACAGCCGCATCCAGTCCCCTGGGCCGCTGCTAGTGCTCTCACTTAGTAAGTAGAACACCAATTAATTTCTGCTGGATATCATTACTGGCTGCTCAGTAACTGCAGGTCACATGGACAGTAATATCACAAACTCGTCAGAATTGGCAGTCTGGGGTCTCTGGATGTGGCTTTAGTCACCCCAGGTATTGACACCCCCTTACTGAGGAGTGAAGGCATTGGCGGCGGCCTGAAGAACTAATAGCCATAGCTACATCAAGTGTACAGGGAGGCAGGATCTGTCAGATCAGATCTTCTGTACTGGCCATACACATTAGATTTTAGACTGCCATGGTTTATCTGAAATGTACAGTGGCTGGTCATATGGTCAATTGTCCCCACACATGAACAACCATGAGTGTTCGACTATCCCAGACACTCGGAATATTTAACAGATGAAAGTCATTCAATGCTAATAAAGTGCTGAAAAACAGGAAATGACAGACACTGTGTCTGTTACTAGTACAAACGGAGCAACGGGTCTGTCAGTCTATCCCATACACATCAGATCACAGCAGAAAAAAAAATCCAACACAACAGATTTACTTGATATTTGGCTGTATGGGACAGACTATGTACAGTCCTAAATCTGCCACTTGGCAGTCTAAAGTGTAATGTATATGGCCAGACTTGCACACGTGAGTTGAAGTCTTGCTATGGTTTGGACTGGGTCTAAAATCAGTTCTGTTGTGAGACCTTCCCATGTATCCAGCTCTGGCATCAGGACTCCTCTAGTCCTATGGGCTGCTCCTGTAATATGGCTTTTGTTTAACACCATGTTGGGATTACCTACCTTTACTGCCATGGGTCTCCAGTGATTCTGCTGCTGTTAACACTGGAATCATAAACTTCCTTGCATATTCATGGGGCAATGTTCCACAACTGATAAGCATGCTACGTGTTAGTCTGAAGCATGTCCATGGCATTAGCAAAGCCCTTCAATATCTAATGGAACATGTTGACATGATCACTTAAGTGCTGGCCGGGCATTGTCAGTGGTGGTCAGGTTTTTTAGTACATTTGAGGAAACTGTTTATATCTAGGCCAAAGGATATGTACTGTAAAATATTCAGCTTGCGCTCATTGCTGATGGTGGTATCTTTTCTATACCACCATAGAATACCTTTTTTTTTTTTTTTTTTGGGACATCTCACTCCATGCCAGTAGTCTAACTGCATATAGAACTCAGTAAGGTTCCATATTCACTTTTGGTACTCTGTGCATAAGTGGTAGCTGTGGGGAGCCATGAGTATATATCTCATTGAATATGGCCCATCAAAGTGAGTGACCTAAGTAGTGTAACCTGCACCAATCTGTGGCCTTGGATTTTTCTGCAATAGACTTTTTTCTGACATGTATATGTTGTGAACTGTGCCTTACTGTATCTTATATAGGTTTACATTTTGGTTAGTCTTAATTCCCACTCTGTGTCTCTATGCGTACAGATCTATACATATGCTGAGGTACCATATTTTCCCCTAGAAGAGGTATCGGGTAAGGATATCCTGTACTGTAGTCCTTATACAGGTGATTGAGTGGCCAAGTATGCCTGAGCAGTAGCCACTTCCCAAATAAAGGTAGCCTCTCCTGTGAAACTGATACATACATGGCCTGTAGTGTTCACACAGTACATCTTGAAAACCAAGGCTGCTTTCACACAGTCTTGGAAATGGACTCAGCATTAATGTACAAGCCAGGAAATCCTAAGTCTCTCTGAGCATAGTCTATGATGCTGGAAGCCCCTCACTCCCAGTGACAGTGTCCCATAGTGATTAGAGGACCATTTACCACGTCAGTCAACTTCAGATAGGTGACCCTCCACTGATTCTAGCACAGTTGGAATTTTCTCTGGCCCCCACCATTCCTGAGCAACCAGCTTAGTTTTGGTGCCTGATGCGCTGTTTAATCTCTGTAGTGTCAGGCAGGGGGCATCATTCGTAGCTCCAATCAGAGGCAGCCAGTGTCAGACCTCAAATCGCACCCATTGCGTGCTCATTCCTGACACTGCCCACCTGACAGACTAAATAGCATATCAGGCACCAAAACTAACAGCATTGATTGCTCAGGAATGGTGGAGACTAAAGAAGAATTCCAACTACGCCAGAATCAGTGGAGGGGCACCTATTAACATCCACAGTTGATAGAGGTGGTAAAAGGTCATCTTTAATCACTATGGGACACTGTCACTGAGAGGGTGGGACTCCCACAGCATCATAGACTATGCTCTGAGAGTCTCTAGCATTAATGTACAATGCCAGGAAATCCTGAGTCCATTCACAAGACTGTGTGAAAGCAGCCTTGGTTTTCAAAAAGTACTGTGTGAACTCTACAGGCCATGCTTGTATCCAGTTGTAACTTTACTTAGGAAGTGGCTACTGCCCAGGCATACTTGGTCACTGTCACCTGTATAAGGACTACAGGATAGCCTTACCTGATGCTTGGGCCACCAGCCAGCACTTTGGCCATAACCTTTAACCTTCACAGTATTTGTGGTGAGTGACTGCTGTGCTGGCCTTTTGAGGCACGAGCTACACTTGATCCTCCAGCAATGTCTGCCCACCCCCACCTAACTAATAGGCCCTGGTGCTTACAACCTGGCCATTGTGGACTCTCCCCCATGGTACTAGCAATGACTACATAACATGCATTCACATTCATCCATCCTATTCCATAGGGTAGTGGAACAGAACGTTTTCTACTTCCAGAACAGTGTGTTTGGGAACAATCCATGTAACCCTGGTAATGTTTCCTGACATAAAAGGCATCAGATGACATTTCAGGTCACGCTGCTGGTCTGGAAACATCAGTGCAGCACTCGGGCGACCCCATGGTTCACGGGGATTCTGTGTTTTGTAGCTTCAGAGTGCTGACCTTTCCCACAGCAACAGAACCATCTGGAACATTTTCTGCAGGTTGGAATAAACATGGCATATGTAGCATAGTTCTGTTCAGGCCTTCAGAAATGCTGAGGGCTGTTCCCTGTGGACATGTAGTATACATGGCAGTAACAAGGGCATCCCTTACTGTAAGTCTTCCTGTTCTAGGGGTAGATTGATTTTGTCAAGGTTAGAAGTAGCTGTTAGTTTTTCAGCAAAAAAAAAAATTAAATCAGTAGTAGAATTTTCTGGGATTTTTAATCTGCTACTGTAATATGAGGATTGTCTGCCTCAAAATCAGTGTGAACGCGCACTGAGGAATTGGAGTCTTTGGGAAGGGGGAGTGCTCTCCTGAAGCTTAAAGGGACCCTTTCAGGTCAGTTTGGAACACTAAACCCACCCAGAGGTCCTTATTTACCCGGGTTTTAGAGTCCTGTTGTAAAGCAGTTTGCCCACATTAAAGAATGAAGAAAAACTTTCCTGGAGGTCAGTCTCATTGGACTTGTCTCTGGTGCAGCCTGCACAGGTCAGTGGCGCTGGGTATGTACACCCTGATGTTGGTGCGTTTGTCCTGAAGCTGAGTTGTACTCCTCTGGCATTCACTGAAATAATGCTGCAGCGGGGTGAGTAACCTGCAGAGCAGGCAATGATGGCTTTACAACATGGTGACTTAGTACCCTGAACACCCGGTCCACCAGAACCTGTGGGTGACTTAGTGTCCCAGCTCACCCTGGTGCGTTCCATGTGCTCTGCTTCCCTCACTGGTCATGTGCCATATGTTCCTGCAGCAGCTGAGGGCACAGCATGTGACTGGTGCAGGAAGGAATCACTGCTGCAGCTTCCTTGGTCTGTGCTGAGACTTGGAGATGGTGCTGCTGGGAACAGTCAAGGGACGTTCTGTGCTTGGTTGGATAATAACACTCTAAGTGCTGCCCAGGCTCACCTTCAGTCCTGTAGTGTTGCTGACATCTGTCTTGTTTAGCCCAGGCCTGTATTGCAAATGGGCTGTATTAACACTTCTGTTTGGGACTGTCAGCAGTTCATCAAGTAACATACAAGTGAGCAGTAAGAACTTGTTTCAGACCTATGTGAACAATGCCTAACTTACCAACCTAAGATACAAATTTTATTTTTTCTTCTTTCCTTCAGGGAAGTCTTCACTAATCATCCAGTTTGTTGAAGGACAGTTTGTGGATTCCTATGATCCCACCATAGAAAACAGTAAGTGCCCTATAAAGTGCCACAATTTAAATTGGAACGGACTATCTGACAGTGATAAACTCACTTTTATTTTGCCCTCTTTAGGAGACAGTGGGGTTTTAGTGTCTCCAACCAGTGAGACCGTATTCTTGGGAGTCACTGGACTAGTCTCCACTACTCTCATAGGCTTGCAGTTAAAAAAAAAAAAAAAAAAAAACTCACTTAAAGGTGGTGATAGGAGAAATTAGGCATTTGACATAAGAGGCTATAGTCACCCCTTTGGTCCTATCTGCAGGTTTTCATTTACATGGCTACAGTGGTGACCTCTTCATATATCCATGTGACTGTCCTCATCAATCATAGGCCTCAGCAAGCAGCTGATTGGCTGGTGTGGTCACATGGGTATTCCTGCATGTCATCAATATAGGGAGGGAAACAAAGGTCTTCCTTCACTTTTTTTTTTTTTTTTTCCCCCAATCTTAGAATACCCATTTAAAGTAAATGGGTTTACACTGGTTAAATGGGTTGTACAGTATTAGAGAACGTCAGCTCTTTTCCACCCCTAAAGTGTCCATGTCCACTGGTCAGATGGCAATGCTACAGCACTGTCCCAATATAATGAATGACTTAGCCGTCTGCTTGGCCATGTGACCAGTGTATATGATGATGTAACTTGCTTAAAAAAAAAAACTGCCATGTTTTTGAAGTCTGTACAGTCTCTAAGCTTTATTACGAATATACCCTCTATCTCCTGTGCAGAAGGCCCAGCTGACTTTCTAGAGTCTGTAACCAGAAGTCTGTCCTCTACTTGGACCGTAGGCATACTGAGTAGTCAGAGCTGCCTCACTGGAAGCAATAGAGCAGGGGTCCTCATCCACTGGTCCGCAGACCAGGACCGGGCTGTTGGTCTTTTGCTGGCCTCAGTAGACGTGGCTCCTGGCACATTATGTGGGGTGGGTCAGCGATCTGGCCACAGTGTAGTGGTTCCTGGCATAGCTAATGGCAGGGACCTGGTCTATAGTGCTGTACACTGAGGTCCCACATGTACCCCCGGCCTACAGCGCTGTCTGGTGTATAATCCCACCCACCACTCCGACTCCTTAGTGGTCTGCAGGGCTGTGGTGTCAGTCACTAAATGTTTCAGTGGCTGCAATAAAGCTATGTGACATGTTCACATGAGTACAGATTCAACACCTCTGCAATAGTCTCTTCTACAGTGTTTAATACTGTTTAATTCCCTCCTTTACAATATGTAATACTTGGACTTAACATGTCAGTAACAAACTCTTTAGGTCTGCTTCTACTCCATGCTCCCCTCTGAGCCTCCTCACTGTTTGCCATAGACTGCCTGCAACAAAAAAAGAGGGGGGGGGGGGGGATGACTTGTCTCTATTTCATTATCTGCATTTCTCTTAGAGACCAGATCCAGGGTTTATCAAGTTTCAGCCTATATTGGAGGCGTTTTTGCTTAGTCTATAGTCTGCTATTCTCTGGTTTAGAGCAGAGTGCACAGCTTTTATGACTTTAGTGACCCTCTCCCGGGCTCCTCTTTAGTAAGGGCCATGCCTTAGTATAGATTTTGTAATTAACACCCCTCCTAATAGACTTCCATGCACTGACATTTCTGGTGACCTGGTTATAGACTGATATGTATACATGGCAGCTAGTCCAAGGAGACAGAATGGGACGGAGAGAGAGGACAGCACCCTGGACAAATGACAGCGGTAGTGTCGAACTACACCACTATAGCTTAGGGTGGGTTCACACTTGTGCTGGCACTGTCTGCTGCAAATCCATCCTAAATGTTGGAAAATTGGATAGGGAAAGGTTTGAGATGCTTTGCTTAAAACCCCATTCATTTGAATGGGTCTTTAAAGCAATGTACGGGTGTCCGCTTACACCCTCTGTGCCGCAAAGCCTTTTTTTTTTCCAGACATGCAAACGAAAAAACAGGCTTCGCAGTGCAGAGGGTGTAAGCGCACACCCGTGCATTACTTTAAAAACCCATTTAAGTGAATGGGGTTTTAAGCAAAGTGTTGCAAACCTGTCCCTTTCAAGTTTTCCAACACTTTAGGTCGGATTTGCAGCGGACGGAGTCCCAGCGCAAGTGTGAACCCAACCTTAGCTATAGTACACACTGCATCTGTAATGGCGCTGAGCTAAAAAAAGTCAAGCAGCAAACAGAGGTAAGTAAATGGACAGTAATATCCCCCTGTAGCATGTCACTTATGCCATTTATGTGCTTGGTGTTGTAGCTCAGCCCTGTCCACTTGAATGTGACAGATCTGCAAACCAAGCAATGAATGAGCATGAAGTCACCAGCCTGTGAAGTGGTACTCACTAGAGTTCTTCTACTACTACAAGTGGGTGGTCTTTGAAGTCCTGGATATTGGACCATCCCCAGTCAGATATTGATCTTCCTGAAGAATGGATAATTAAACTTTTGGAAACCACTTTGTCCTTTTAAGTAACCCAACAAGGAGACTAAATAGCTGCCTTATTGTATAGAAATCTGCACATTTGCTGCTCCTTGAAACAATTGTATCTAAAGCTAGACATTGGAAGCAGTCTCCTACTAGTAACAGGCCATGTTGTAGGCACAACATTGCATACCGATGAGGATGAGACATGGCTCAGCTTAAATATGCAATTGAATAATGGAGATGTATGCATAAAATAGTCACCACTGGTGACAAAGCATTATATAGAGCTAGATTCTGTTGGTGACTGAAGTAAGACATAGTATCATCTCAAGCTTTACCGTCTGACTCGCTGGCATATACTATGTCCTGTTAATGCTTGGTACTAACATAAGCCATATTTATTTTTCTAGCATTTATTAAACAGATATCTGTGAATGGACAAGAATATCAGCTGCAACTAGTGGATACGGCTGGTCAAGTAAGTAGTTGTCAGCATTCATTCAAGTGACACATGAGCTAAATGTGTGCCTAGGGCTCTGTACATAGTGGTAGAGTTGTCATGATACCAGAATTTGGAGTTTGACACTGTGTAGTGCAATGATATCTTAATACCAGAATGCTGCTTGTTCTCTGCAGCTGTACTTGTGTTGAAGTCAGTGTGGAGGTACCATACCTCTGGGCACTTGTTGGATACACTTGTGCACATTTTGCCATGTTTAAGAGTACCTTTTTGGAGAAGACTAGCATTTTCAACACTCTTCATACTTCCTCCCTCCACCAGGGGAATATGTCTTTTTATGACAAGGCACACTCACTGCATAAATCTACCACAACCTCTACTGAGCCATGTACCTATGCTGAAATCAGTGTAAACAAGGAATAGTGTTGTGATGTACCATACCACCAGAGGGTTACTGACAGTGTTCGTTTCACGGTTTACTGTCAAAGGCGTTCCTCACAGCTCTGCGTCATCGCCGGGCAGTAAGGAACACCCCCTCTGACAGTACAGCGCTATAAACGAGTACAGAGAGGGCATTCCTTATAGCCCAGCGATGACGCTCAGCTGTGAGGAACACCCTCCCAGTACAAGTCTATGAACAAGAACTGTCGGGGAGGGAGATCCTCGCAGCCCAGCTAGACTGTCAGGAATGCCTTTCTGACAGTAAACCGTGAAACTAAGACCCCTGATATCTCCAGCCCCTGGGCACATACCGGGAAAGGCTTTCTAGCGGTATGTAAAACCACATATGCCTGAGGACATGAAAGGTCCTCTTTAACACTGCAGTTTGAGGTAGTCTTCTGCCTCACTTCAATTAGTGACCCTTATTGGCCACTTTTTGGGGCTGCAAAACAAACATATTCCAGTGCTGGCAGCCAAGCATGGTCATGGGGCAAGCAGCAGAGTCAATGGCAAATCAGGCTTGAAGAACCGTCTCTGCTAAACTAATTTGGGTGGTGTACTGGGTGAGGGGTATTGTAGCATGCAGCATACCAGGACCTCTACACTATATTCCCCTCTCACCCACACTACTCCTCCTCCCTGACAGGGTGGCGTAATGCTTAGTGCCCTCTCCCTCACTACCCTACTGGCTGCTGTCTAGGTTACCATCTGCCCCTTGCTTTTCTCATCTAGCTCTCACACTTTGTGTAGGCCACTGATATGCCCTTGTCACATAAATGTTCTTCAGAGATTACATTGGGATCATGTTTCCTTGTGTAATCCTCCTCAGTGATGTTTGTATCGCAGGTAATGGTGGTGTCTTGTACTTCAGGTGGAGGTCGTCCCCATCACTGGTTATTTAGCCGTACAGTGCTTAATCCCTGTAACCTATTTGAATGGACTTAAACAGGCTGTGGTGTTGTGGACGCTTATGGCCTGCCCAAAGACAAGGTCTCCCAGTGATCAGGAAGACTGAAAATTCCCTTAAGGCTTCCTTGTGAGAGGGTAGGGGGCAGTGCACTTGCATGAGCAGCACACCGTTCACTTCTAAGAGGCTGTGGTCTCTGCAGCCCCATTGTAGTGAATTGTATGCTGGTCACGTGAGTGTATCGGCATCCCCTTAACAAGGAGGCCCTAGGAATTTTCACTTTTCATCACTGGAGAGGACCCAGCAACCAGACACTATCCTCTATCTACAAGACAAGGACTGTCAATATAGAACAATCCCTTTAACTCTCCTGCAACCAAACTGGGGGAGAGTGCTGAGCACTATCCTCTCTCGAAACAGCTGCATACAGAAAAATAAATGGTGGTACTTACACTACAGCAAATCGATGCCTGGGTTTTATGTCCCTTGCGTCTCTACAGTACACCTCATGGTGGTCAGTAGTGTGGAACAGTCTGATCGGTCTCCAAACCCTCTTCCATCTGAGCTACATTGCTGCCTGAATAGACTTGCTGTGAGTTATATTAATTAGATCCGTTTCCATGGAAACAGGGATATCATGGTCATGCTGCCTGCATTGATGTGAAACATTTGGTAATTGTGTATAAATTCAGTTTTTTAATTGTTTTCTAGGATGAATTTTCCATTATCCCTCAGACGTACTCCATAGACACTAATGGATACATCCTTGTATACTCTGTTACTTCCATCAAAAGGTAGGTTCTTTTAAGGGTATGGCTGCTTTTTGTTTTTTTGCAAGTGGATTTTAAGACTGAATCCACCTGCAAAAAACTTCTCTACTCTCATTCATTTCAGTGGGAGACTGAAGCGCATGTGAGAAATCTACTCTTGGACTACATTTGACAATCAGGGTATACATATGAATACATTTTTCATGTTCATATGTATACTTTCATCAGAGACCTAATGTGAACAAGCGCTTGGTGTGTAGTATACTTCAGTATTGTTTCCAGCAAAACTGATACCTGATGGGAAGCTGAGCAATATATAAAGAGCACAGATCCATCATATCACAGTAGAATGCCTGACACCAGTGGGAATGGAGTCTTACAGGACATGGATTGTGTGGTACTTGGTTACTAGTCCTCACGATCATTAATAGGCAGTTCTAGAACTGTTAATATTGGAAGTATCAGTCAAAGGGTATAAGAAACCCCATAACCAGGTGTTTATATCGATCATATTTTTTTACAAGACTGACACTGCCTGTAAAATACCTGCTCATGGAGATGGACTAAATGTCACATGTGTACACTGCTCTACCACTATAGTATTACAATGTGGTGTAACATTCTCTTCTTTTTACAGCTTTGAAGTGATTAAAGTTATTCATGAAAAGTTGCTGGATATGGTGGGGAAAATCCAGTAAGTTGCTTCACTTCTTAAATTCCATCACAGATGTCTTGTTGATCTCTTCTGACTGTGTATCTCTTCCAGGGTTCCTATAATGTTGGTTGGAAACAAGAAAGACTTACACATGGAAAGGTTTGTAGAAGTCGATGGCCTTCCCAGTAGGAGTAGGATATGAAAAACTAAAGGAATGAATCCTGGGTCTAGACTACCAAGTCACTTATACAACCAAGACCAGTGACAAACCTTGCACTGCAACCAGTTTAACAATTCCCCCTCTTTCAGGGGGTATATATGGAACAGATGTAACGTCTATCTTTTCCCCCATGTTTCTTCAAGACTAACAACCAGCTTGGTCACTATAAACTTTCCTCATGGTGTTATTGCTGCAGCTTTATCTGTGAGAGTGGCCTATGTACAACCCTACCCAGGAGATTACTTAGGTCCCTTGCAGACAACTGTGGCCGTGATCAGTGTGCTATCCGTGTATTTGACCCATTGATTTCTATGGGCCTGTACACATGACTGTGAATTACTGTCACGTGTGCAAGCTGCAAAATATGGAACAGGTCCTATTTTGCAGCTTTTGCTTCCGTGGCTCCTATTCATTTAATGAAAGGGGCCATGGAAGCACTGGCTCGTGTATGAGCGGCACACAGGTGATATCCGTGTGCCGCCTATGCCTTTAATTCACACCCAGCAGTACAAAGTCTGCAACTGGCCTAAGGTACACGACTTCAATATTTGTAGCCTGAAAACCCATTTTATTTGCTTAAAGAGTTAACTAATCAGATCTGTGGGGTCTTATACCCACCCCCACACTGACTTTCTGAAAAAATGAATAGTGACTGATCTGGCCACTAGATAGAACAGCTGTCACTTCCTGCTCCATTCTGTGTATAAAGTGCTGAGCAGCTGATCGTTAGGGGTCTGACAACCCCCTCTGATTTGATATCCTTTAGATAGGTCATAAACAGTTATCCTGGTAAATGGTAAACCCCTTTAAAAAAAAAATTTTTTTTGTCTGTATTAGAGTGATCAGCTATGAAGAAGGCAAAGCCCTAGCAGAGTCTTGGAATGCAGCTTTCTTGGAATCTTCCGCTAAAGAGAATCAGGTAGGTCTTGAGGGTTTAATGGTCCATGTGTTAGATCACATCAGTGACCAGACTAGGCAGAGAACCTGTCAAGTGTCTTGCACAGTCGCATGGTTAAAAAGATATTCTATCTGAAACTCCACTTACAATTCCTACTGCCTACCCCCAAATTGATCTAGAATTGTTAGCACAAGCTGCTCTCCCTTCAAAACTTCCATTCGCTGAGATCTCCTGAGTCAGGAAAGCTGAGGAAACTGTCTTAGCTGATATCACCTTGATGTATTAAGGTGTGAGCCTCTGGGTTAGACTAATCAGAACATTATTTTAGTCAGTTTGCAGTTATGATAATGAAATTTGCTTAATACAGGGTGTACATAAGGTAATTTGGTCTGCCTGTTATGGATTGTGCATGTGACCTTGCAGTGAAAACTGAGCTGCCTTGACTAGTCATAATGACTAATGGAATTGGGCTGATGGTTTAGGCAGAAGACTGCTGAGCCCAGAGATCTGGTTTTAGGTTGCAAGTCCAGGATTGTGAAATTCCAGTATCATTGACCAACACTGAAAGTGATGCAGCTTTGTTTTACTCCCCCCATTTTATAGTTTAGCATTGCTTATAAAGTATATTTCATGTTTGTCAGTCCTAAGTGTAGTGTCAAATCCTAGCTGAGGAATAAAGGGAACATGTCATAATTTGGGAAGCTAAACCACAAACTGGTCCTTGTGGGACAGGTGTTTGATGTACCAGATAGCCCTGTTGTAATACACTCCATACCCATGCTACAAACAAAACCTTTGTATTTTCAATCCTGTGCCCTATGAGCAGTTTTTCAGCAAAGCCTGAGTAGTATACACAGTACATGCTCTGGAGTGTACATCATGGCTTTACCGAACCTCACAGGTGCCAGAAGTACCAGGGACCAGTCACATTGGACTCTTCTCTAAGTCACCTAGTGGTGACAGTGTAGGTTCCTCTTTATGCTGGTTTACCACATTTACATCTGCCACATGTACACATTAGTGACTACTGCTTTATGGGAAAGTCTATCCCCATACAGTAAGTTGGTCTACAGCCCTGTACACAGAGGTCCCACCAGCACCCCTGGTCTATAGCGCTGTACAGTGTATAGCCCTGCCCCTAAAACACCCACCTCCCTTCTCTGCCAGGCCATGGTAAAAAAGGTTGGGGAGCACTGTTGTAAACCATTCAAAGTACACATGGGTACCTTTTAGATGGCCTGTGTTGGATGCCTTCAGCAGCCTTGTATGGGTAAAGTTGGTCATACACATGGGATTTATCTGCGAATCACTGGCAGGTTCAGCTTTTCTTGGCATAATCTGCTGTTAACGTGAAGTCTGTTGTGGTCATACTCAAGATTCTCTGCAGACTTCACCAAATTCAGCTGGGTCTGCAGGTCCAAATGTCCTACTTTTATATATTGGTAAAACCTCACGTAGGATATCAGCAGTGTCACATTCAACACGTCTTGTCAACATCCTGTTTCACAAGGTCTGTAAACGGCTTCTAATTTCCCCGCCCACCTTTTCTATATAGCTGCACACCCTACTAGCCACAATATCCTCAACACTTGAGTCCTGGTCACACACACATCTTCATGGAGATTAGAGCCATTCCAAAATTTTGTCTTCCAGCCAGAGAATGCGCACCTCACCTCTCCTATTTTTAGCTGCACTTTGCCATCATACCTTTTTATGCTTTTTCTCTTCCAGACTGCTGTTGATGTGTTTAAAAGAATAATTTTGGAAGCTGAGAAAATCGATGGTGTAGGTTCACAAGGGAAGTCGTCCTGCTCCGTAATGTAATTCCACTACACAAGCTGCGGACACTGGGAATATATTCTACTTGAATAAGCAAACTGCCTGTTCTACTTCAAAACTAGGCTTATCTGTGAACTACTCCTCTCCCAGCAGACGTGTTCATGCTAGCAATGCCTTGGGACTTCTTCTGGGACTGGAAAGGTTACACGGATGTTAAGTTAGGGATGGTCACAGCCGCCTTTTTTTTTTTTTTTTTTTTTTTTTTTTTTTCTTTTCTATTCAGAAAATGCAAAAATCTGACTTCTGTGCAGATACCTACCATCTTCCACTCTTCAATCACACACTTTCAATTTGTATATCATATTTCTTATTATGGCCAATACTTTTACTGGCATTAATTTTTCAGTGTAGTTTGTTTATAATATTGTAATCACTTAAATGATACCTATTGTTACATTACCCTTTACTTAACCAGGCTTGAACGTCAGTGTTTCTTTCATTGTTCAGTGTAAACTTGTAAATAAAACAGCTGCAGACCTTGTGCTCGGTGTCATCTTCTGTCAGTGCAAGTTTACAAATTTTCTATACTGTTCTATCTAAGACTACAGAGAATATAACACTTCGTACATGGTGTCCTTTCAGGGGTTTTTTTGCAGCTAATAGGTCATTATGGCTGCACACTCTGTATTTGAGGCTAGTGCTGTGTACATGGCAATCCTTTTTTTTTTTTTTTTTTTTTTTTGCCCCTAGTTTCTTTGCTGTCTTTAATTCCTGGCAGCATTACACAAACTGATGAGAAGCCCAAGTGAATGAGATCCTGGGGAACTAGACTCAAAATCCAGGTTATAATGCAGCTAAAAAGATGCCTGGCAGAAACCTGAGCACCGCAAAGAAAGCCACTTTCTAACATCCCATCAGCAATAACTCAAGCAGTTAGTCAGAAGTACATAGAATCTCCCAGTACTCTGAGAAGCTTCAGATACATTTGTGTAGTGTTCAGGCTCTGAAGAGACCTGTCACATGTTCAGTCTTGAGCCAGTTGGTTTCTAAGGACTGACCTTCATTTTGTAACAGTGTGAACAGTAACTTGGCAAGAAGGAACTCTAGAGGTTTTCAGGCAGAAAAGGCAACATTATTAAAGTGTGTGGGAATTCAAAAACATGGATTATTTTATTTCATGAAATAACAGCATCACTGGTCATACTGCAGCACAGTCTCATTTTAATGGGACAGGTGTGGCATTGCTGTGTCAAACTAGACATGTCACTTCCTGTTGAAGAAAACAGCCATTTTTGAGTCTTGCATAACCACTTTAAGATTGTCTGCAAAGTTGGTGACGTGTCAGCTGGCTAAATTGACTAGGTTCACACTTGTGTTGTGCTGTCGCTGGCGTCTGCCAGGGAGTCCATTGACTACAATGGATCTGCCGTTTTCAAACACAAGTCCTCTGTGCAGGACTTTTCTCTCTACTGATTTTCTGTCAGAGGAACCCAGGCTTAAAACCATGACAAACATTTGTAATGGGTTCCCCCCCCCCCCCACATATAAAGGCTCAAAGCCTAGGGAGAGTTGTGAAGTGGGCACACTTCCCTCAACACCCTCTAAGTAAACTGACTTGTGTGGGAGAAAACTGGAGCACCCAGAGGAAACATGGAGTCAAACCTGAACTTCAATGCTGCAAGGCAACAGTGCTAACAGAGTAGATGTTCCAGATTTAGCAAGTAGATCATGCTGGATGATATGTTTGACACCTCTTTAGACATTTGTGTGGGTCCTCTCAACCCTCCCATAATGACAATTGGTTGAATAACTCGGAACTGCTATCTAAAGTGTATGGCCAACTTAATGGCACCTCTTACATTGGTCTGTTTTCACAAGGAGGACATCACCCATCCCTCTATTTAGCATCAAGCTGCTATCAGCCTGTTATTATAAGGAGAGCCTTCAAGTTTCATTAAAATGTGAGCAAGATCTAAGGTTATCTGATAATGGAGCTTTATTAAACTTTTACTGACTCCAAAATCTTTAAAGGCCCCTGAGGATATTTCTCTTAAAAGGTCATGAATATTCTAATGTCTGCCTAATCTCTAGCACATGGGCTGTAGGTAGGAACATTTCGCCTACATTACATTTGTCTGACGACTGAGGGGTGTTTGTTTCTTCTGGAAAATAATATGGTATGTTGCTCCTGGGCTTTATTTGTCTTCTACAAGTCTGATTACCAAATGTCTTCAATGGCAAATGTTTTATACAGAGCACATTTACTTTGGAAACTCAAACAAGGGTAAAGCAACAGATTGTGATGACTAAAATGTTACGTCTATGGTTTTCCTTCACACAAGATCCATCGTGCACCTGAATAAACTGGGTGGTAAACAGTGCAGTGCATACCATAATGAAGAGAACGAGACAAGTCCTTAAGAGCCCACTAGAGACTACTATACTTGAAGCGTAATCTAGTTTGCTTAAAGGGGTATTCCACAATCATTTCATATAAAAGTACATTGCAAAATATCACTGTCACCCATTAGAAGCAAAAGTGTATGTCACTAGAAAAAGCCCAATGACGTCCCCCTTTTTTGAGCATCCTTGCCAATGGGTAAAACCTGTAGTCGTCATTCAGGACCAGTGTGCCCAGTTTGTCTTTCCTGTAGCTGCTTATTAGATCAGGGCTCCATAACATGCATGTGCCATCCTAACGGAGCATGTGCAGGATATGAATGATTTCTGCTAGGAAGAATGGACTGCTTGGGGGGTGGACGGTGGAAATTGAAGCCCTTTCAGTCACACACTATGCCTCGGTCCCTGGAAGCCCTGCATGACCACTGAAGCCAATCAGCAACCTCTGGAGAGGGAACAGTGACAAATTTAAGTGACATCACTGAGGCCAATCAGTGGCCTCTGGAAAGGGACCAGGGCCAAATGTGAGTGATATCAGTGAGGCCAATCAGCGGCCTCTGGAGAGGGACCAGTGACATATGTGAGTGACATCACTGGTCCCTCTCCAGCAACCACTGAGGCTGTTGATTGGCTCCAGCAGTCATGTGAAGTAAGTATAATTGTTTCTTCCCATAGTATAATGTCCCATAGTGGCCTCTCCACACAGTATAATGTACCATATTGGCTCCACCACATGTTATAATGTCCCATATTTACTCAAAATTTTGGGGGTTGGCCACTCATGAGCTATTATTATACTCTGGGGTTTGTTCATACTCATCCCTCTTCATGGGCAAGGTGCAGGAACAGGTCCAGCTTTAACATATGCCCAGAGCAAGTAACAAAAGTCCCTAAATAACCCTTTAATTCCATGAATCTATGTAGTGTCCACACACCAGGTTAGCTGCTTTCATGCACAGTGTCAGTGGATGAGATTTAAATAAACACTATTCACACACAGCAGAAAAAACCCGCAGTACAAAATGTCTTGCACTGACATGCTGCAGGTCAATTATTTGGCTATGGTTTTCTGTCTTTGTAATTTGTAATCTTTGTAAGGGGGATGTCATTGGTGGGAATCCTCTGGGGCTGAACATATTAGGCAGTGTTCACTTTCCAGTGTTGTCCCAAATATAACATCTTTCAGGAGAATGGAAAAGTGTAGTATACAGGCAGATCATGCATATGCTAAATGTGGGATAAAATGGAGATGAGTGGAGACAAGAAGGAGGCTCAGATGTGAGGAAACAGGATGCACAGATTTATTGTGACAGGCGGGAGTCCTAGACAGTGACAGTGAGGGGGATGAAATCTGCAAGAGACGGGGTGGTGTAGAGTAGGGGGCTGGTGTGATTGTTTTGACAGGGTGACAATACCTGTGCTTGTGTTTGTCCAAATAAAATGTTTTATTTGAGCATAACTTTTGGGCTCTGCTACTTGTGCCTTCTGCTTCTGAGACACAATGATGCTGCTTTCTGTCAGAGTAGCTGCAAGACAAAAACATGGCTTCCGAGTCTGCACCTTGTAATTTTTTATCCCCCGTATCCTCAGTGTTGTGAACCTGCAAAATATCAATATATACAGTACAGACCAAAAGTTTGGACACACCTTCTCATTCCAAGAGTTTTCTGTATTTTCATGACTATAAAAATTGTAGATTCACACTGAACGCATCAAAACTATGAATTGACACATGTGGAATTATATACTTAACAAAAAAGTGTGAAACTACTGAAAATATGTCTTATATTCTAGGTTCTTCAAAGCAGCCACCTTTTGCTTTGATTACTGCTTTGCACACTCTTGGCATTCTCTTGATGAGCTTCAAGAGGTAGTCACCTGAAATGGTCTTCCAACAGTCTTGAAGGAGTTCCCAGAGATGCTTAGCACTTGTTGGCCCTTTTGCCTTCACTCTGCGGTCCACCTCACCCCAAACCATCTCGATTGGGTTCAGGTCTGGTGATTGTGGAGGCCAGGTCATCTGGCATAGCACCCCATCACTCTCCTTCTTGGTCAAATAGCCCTTACACAGTCTGGAGGTGTGTTTGGGGTCATTGTCCTGTTGAAAAATAAATGATGGTCCAACTAAACGCAAACCGGATGGAATAGCATGCCGCTGCAAGATGCTGTGGTAACCATGCTGGTTCAGTATTCCTTCAATTTTGAATAAATCCCCAACAGTGTCACCAGCAAAACACCACCACACCATCACACCTCCTCCTCCATGCTTCACGGTGGGAACCAGGCATGTAGAGTCCATTCGTTCACCTTTTCTGTGTCGCACAAAGACACGGTGGTTGGAACCAAAGATCTCAAATTTGGACTCATCAGACCAAAGCACAGATTTCCACAGGTCTAATGTCCATTCCTTGTGTTCTTTAGCCCAAACAAGTCTCTTCTGCTTGTTGCCTGTCTTTAGCAGTGGTTTCCTAGCAGCTATTTTACCATGAAGGCCTGCTGCACACAGTCTCTTCTTAACAGTTGTTGTAGAGATGTGTCTGCTGCTAGAACTCTGTGTGACATTGGCCTGGTCTCTAATCTGAGCTGCTGTTAACCTGAGATTTCTGAGGCTGGTGACTCGGATGAACTTATCCTCCGCAGCAGAGGTGACTCTTGGTCTTCCTTTTCTGGGGCGGTCCAGTTTCTTTGTAGCGCTTGATGGTTTTGGCCACTGCACTTGGGGACACTTTCAAAGTTTTCCCAAATTTCGGACTGACTGACCTTCGTTTCTTAAAGTAATGATGGCCACTCGTTTTTCTTTACTTAGCTGCTTTTTTCTTGCCATAATACAAATTCTAACACTCCATTCAGTAGGACTATCAGCTGTGTATCCACCTGACTTCTGAACAACACAACTGATGGTCCCAACCCCATTTATAAGGCAAGAAATCCTACTTATTAAACCTGACAGGGCACACCTGTGAAGTGAAAACCATTTCAGGTGACTACCTCTTGAAGCTCATGAAGAGAATGCCAAGAGTGTGCAAAGCAGTAATCAAAGCAAAGGTGGCTACTTTGAAGAACCTAGAATATAAGACATATTTTCAGTTGTTTCACACTTTTTTGTTAAGTATATAATTCCACATGTGTTAATTCATAGTTTTGATGCCTTCAGTGTGAATCTACAATTTTTATAGTCATGAAAATACAGAAAACTCTTGGAATGAGAAGGTGTGTCCAAACTTTTGATCTGTACTGTATGCCTTGTACATTCACATCAGTGCTCTGTCACTTAGACATTATGGGCCCTAAGAGATCAAATGTGCTATGAAAGCTGCATATAATGACAGTTCCTCAATGGACCGCCTGGTAGGTCTTAATTAGAGATGAGCGAATTTCTCAAAAGTTCGATTTGAAGTTCCAAAAAAATTAGCTTCGATCCGAATTACTTTGCAGCGAATAAACAGCTATTTCCAGGCTACAGAAAGATGGGGTGGGCGGCAAAATGGCGGAACCCCTTGGATGCCGCGGTCATGTCTCTCTCTCTCTCCAGCATAGACAACTTTTATTCATGTGGAAGGATCTGCTAACAAGCAAAGACACGCCTACCCAATCACATCACTAGAGAATATCTTGTGACCGTCTGATGTCACAAAGGTCCTTACTAAATATTCATTACTGCGAAGCATCAGGTAATCCGGAATCGTGGAGAATCGAAGATTTCCTGAAATTCGGATCGAATTCCACTTCTGCAGAATCGATTCGCTCATCTCTAGTCTTAATGGTAGGCTGTGCATGGCTTTATCCAGACAATAGGGGTTTTCGTTTGTGCAAATTTTTTTGCACTTTTTTTTCATGTGCCCTTATTTTTTGCCTCGTCATTCTGTGTAGCTAATTTACTTAAAAAAAAAAAACAAATAAATATTTGTGTCAAATCTTGTACAGAATTTTACCCATGGCAGTTATGATTTCAATGCTCATCGGTATGACAGACTTTTTTTTTTTTTTCTAAGGGTGGGTTCACACCTGCACTTCAGTCCGTCCGCTGCCAATCCGAGTGAAAATCTCGGGGAACGGATAGGCATCGGATACCAACAGGTTAGCGACACATTGGTTAAAAACCCATTCATTTGAATGGGTTTTTAAAGCAATGCGCGGGTGTGCGCTTACACCCTCTGCGCTGTGAAGCCGGGTTTTTTCGTCGGACACGAAGTCCTGCATGTCCGACTTTGTTTCCGACGAAAAAAAAGGATTCGCAGCGCAGAGGGTGTAAGCGCACACACGCATTGCTTTAAAAACCCATTCAAATGAATGGGTTTTTAACCAATGCGTCGCTAACCTGTCGGTATCCAATGCCAATCCCGTTCCCCGAGATTTTCACTCGGATTGGCAGCGGACGGATGAAGTGCAGGTGTGAACCCACCCTTACTCTACACATTTACTGGAGTGATTATTTTGCCCTGTTAAGAAAAAAAGTAGAGCAGACCACCTTTTTCCAACAAAATCTTAAAATGACAAGGAGAGTAAGTTTGCTGAGAAAAAAGGTAACACTTGTGAAAATCACAAAAAACAAGATAAAAGGAGCAAAGTTTTTTGGGGGAAAAAAAGCGCAAATGGGTTGATAAATGTGCACACTTTTTATCCATTTTTCTGGATTTTTTAAATCACTTTAATGAGATGTTTCCATAGCATTTTCATAAATGGTGCCTCAGATACATTAAAGGGGTTGTCTGGGGAGTTTAGATTCACTTGCCTGTTCTGGCAGACTCTTGACGATGGATCCAGGGGTTCCGGCATACTCTGCCAGCACTATGCAGTTTGTGATAGAAGTGCTGATATTTTGCAATGCATTGCATTAGTGATCAGACCCTTTGGGGTTCAAGACCCTTAAGGGGTCTATTAAAAAAAAGTAAAAATTCAATCACACCCTTTCCCTGGAACACGTATAAAAGCATAAAAATACTGTTAAACACATACACATTAGGTATCCCTGTGTCCAAAAACGCTCGGCCTACAAACTTATAAAAATATTTTTTTTCGGTGAATGCTGTAGCGGGAAAAATAATGAAACAGCCGGACCACTGTTATTTCACTGTTTCGCCTCTGATAAAAATTTGAATAAGTGATCAAAGAAATAGACATTCCCCAAAATAGTATAACTAAAGAGTACACCTGGCCCACAAAAAAAGACGCCCTATGCATCCCCATAAACAACTAAGGAATGCCCCCTCTGACAGTACAGCGCTATGGGCGAGTGCAGAGAGTGGGCGTTCCTTACCGCCCGGCGATGACGCTCAGCTGTGAGGAACGCCCCTCAGTACAGTGCTATGGATGAGTACTGTCAGGGAGGGCGTTCCTCACAGCACAGCTAGACTGTCAGGAACGCCCTTCTGACAGTAAACCGTGAAACTAAGACCGCCGATATCTCCAGCCCCGGGGCACATACTGGGAAAGCCGGCTTTCTAGCGGTATGTAAAACAGCATATACATGAGAACGTGAAAGATCCTCTTTAAGTGATTTCTTGATTCTATAGTTCTGGCAGTGATCAGGTCAGGGTGTGGCTAGTGAAACTGCATGCAGCCTTCCAAAAATGTGATTGATCACAGTTATTTCATGCGGGGGACAATTATATTTTTACATAGGGCCAGGTTGTTTGGGATAGCTTTTTTCCCTTAATAAATGAAATCATAATTTAAAAACTGCTTTTTGTCTTTATTCAGGTTATCTTTGTCTGATATTCCAATTTGTTTGATAATCTGAAACATTTGTGTGACAATAATGCAAAACCAAAGAAATCAAAAGTGTATATACAGCACTTGCTCACTGTTGGTCTCTGTTATCAGCTATTACCAAAGGATTGTATACATAAACATATACAGAAATCTCATACTGTTGTTCTCAGTTATCAGAGGATTACAGCACTCACTGTTACTTTCTGTCATCAGCCATTATACATATTTGCCATACAATACTCACTGTCATCAGCCATTATCAGAGGATTTTATATACTGTATACAGCAATTGTTCACTGTTGCTCTCTGTTATCAGACATTTGGGAAAAACCACTTTAATTCTCAAACTGAGATTGAACGTATGTAAATGTCCTTATGTTCTCTCTAGATCATACAAATCATTTTGATTTATGTTATTAGATATGCACATTTTCCAGTTATAATTTTAGTAATCTTCATTTCTCCTACTCCAATAATTTACAAGGATCTTTACCATGACAAAATGAAACTACTGTCTGCTGTATATTATACCATGATTATCAAATATGTTTGGTAGGAAGTTCTCCACTAAAGACTTTCGTGCCATAGCCACTGAGATATCCATAGGTGAGCAGAATGGTATTCCTGACTCCATTCCCTAGGAGGATAGCCAGATAAATAAGAGTGACTATATGGAACCATATACAGCAGTAAAATCATCTATGCTTCATCTGCTTCTTATCTGTGCACCTTTGATGGAAACTGTCTGGTACTTAAAACAGATGTAGTAGAGCTGTATTTGTCAACACATTTCATAGTGATTTCACTATGTCATGAATAGCACATGTACTATGATCGGTCTCTATGGTAAACCTGGCATCCAGTTTACACAACCTACATGTCTCATCTCTGTCCTCGTCTGCTGCTTGTGCTGTGGCTGGAGAGGATTTTATACAGAAATGTAGGGAGGCACTAGATTGTAAGCTCTGTGGGCCTCTAGGGAGACCACAACAGAAGACATCATATTCTGAGAGATGATAGGGCACCTGCAGAGGCGTAGCTAGGGGGTTCAGCACAGGGGGGGCGAATATGTCCAAGTGGGCCCCCAACTTAGGTATACCGATATTATCACTATAAGGTGACCGTATAGTGGTATATATCGGATCTACACAGGGCTCTGCAGACGATTTAGGTAAAATACAGGGCAGTAACATTTATTGACTTACCAGTGACGTCTCTGACTAATCGTTCACATTCCCCGTCTCTTTCATCTGAACCGCCATGACCATTTCTTCCAGTCTCTGTAAAGTTTGCAGCACAGACATTTTTGGCTCCTTACTTTTCCAGGCACCTGACCCACATTGTCCTCACCTACACAAAGCCCCCATCCTGCTGCTACCCCAATTATAAAATATATAATATAACCCCCCATAATAATACCCACAAGTGCATCTTTAAATTAATAACTTCCCTGTGTACCCACTTTAAATAGTGCCCCTTATTAATAATGCCCCAGGTGTTTCCTAATTAAAAAGTAAACAAAAGGTAAAAATAATTAGTGGGGTTCCAATAATCGGGACCCCCAGGATCAGCCGTTTGAATGAACCCTGGTACCTGTGTAAGCGCCGTGACACCTTCTCTGTTTACATAGTGTCATTCATCTCATAGCGGCCATGTAATGTAACTACAGCCTCATCCTATACACGTCTGTGTGACAAGGCTGGAATGACATCACACAGTCACTATAAACGGACAGCGTATGATATAAACAGACGCCATAGCCCCCTCATACAGCTGGTCAGTGGGGAATCACTTATCTCTTATTGATGATCTATTCTGAGAATAGATCATCAATTAAAAATGAGCTGGAAAGCTCTTTAAGCCTAAGGCCCCACGTGGCGTCCCTCAGCAAAAAAGCGCTGTTCTTCAGAGGTTTCGTCTGCGGACTTTCTGCTTCAATTATATCTACAGGGAGCGTTTCCATAGGAATGCTGCGATTTCCAAAACCACGACTGTTTTGGAAATCGCAGCATGTCCACTGTGCATATTTTACCACAAAGTGGGGATGGGATGGGGCCCCACGTGGCAAAAATGCCACGGGAAAAAAATGCCGCATTTTACAGTTCCTGCAAAGTGGATGGGATTCTAGCAAATCCCATCCACACATTGTGGAAAAATGCATGTAGCAGACACTCTGCGATTTCCAAAACCGTTGCGGTTTTGGAAATCGCAGCATGTCAATTATACCTACAGAAACGCTGGCGGTTTCCCTATAGGTATAATGGAAGCAGAAAGTCTGCAGAGGAAAAATCTGTGGCCCTTCTCTGAAAAGCGCTGCGGGAAAAACCGCAATGTTGCTGCCGCGGTTTTTCCTGCAGCGCTTTTTTGCTGCAGCCCGCTACGTGGGGCTTTAGTCTTAATAAAGCCCAAGTGTCACTTTTATTAAATTAATTGCCCCCTCATATTATGCCCCTAATTCCCCCTGACCTAAATACTGCACCCCTAATGACCCCTTATATCGATGACCACCCCCTTATGTTCATAATACCTCCTAATATAAATAACCTCCCCCCTTGTACCCTGTAATAACCCTTATATAAATGACGCCCCCTTATGTTCATAATGCCCCCTCCCTTATAGTTATATTTCCCCCTCCTAACAACCCCTTATACTATTAAAATACTCACAACTAAGCTAAAACAAAATAAATATAAGTCATACTCACCTACCAGCGACCATGACGAACGGAGCCGCCGCTTTCTCTTCTTGACCCGCGCTCTGTGCGCAGGGTCCACGCACAGGAAGTCAGCGTCTCAGCGTAGGAGGCGCGATCTTGTGACGTCATCGCGCCGCCTGTGCTGATGACTGTGTTCTCATTGTCATGTAAACCGCAGGCCTGAAGTGGCTTGCGGTTTACAAGACACCAAGTGACAGGAAGCGTTTTAACTAGATCGGTGTCTGCAGACACCGATCTAGTTAAAAGTAAAAGATGTATTAATGGTGGCCCCAGGGTGGGCCCTAAAATGTCAGTGGGCCTGGGGCAGCCACCCCCTCTGCCCCTCCGCTAGCTACGCCTCTGGGCACCTGCCTTCCAACCACCCACCTGGCTAACTCTGCTCTCTTCCCTGCAGCCAGGTTGCAGACATCTATGGATATCTTTTATCCTGCTGAGGCTGATATATGTGGTGCATTCTTACACTGGTGCCAAATGAGAAGTCCCTACATTACACAAAGCTAGGGGAATAGCCTGCATTTTGGTGGCATTGCCAGCTGCTACAATTTGTGGAGGACCCTACGACCTACAGGTGCATCTCAATAAATTAGAATATCTTTGAAACGTTTATTTCTTTCAGTAATTGAATTAAAAAGAGTGTTCTATTTCAAGTGTTTTATTTCTGTAAATGTTGATTATGGATTACAGGTAATGAAAACCCAAATCTAAGAAAATTAGAATATTATAAAAAAGTTCAGTATTGAAAATTCAGTGTGTCACCTGCCAAGGTTTCCTAAGCCTTTAAATGGTCCCTCAGTCTGGTTCAGTAGGACACACAATCATGGAAGACGCTAATTATGAATTGTATTACTGAATTACTGAAATGAATGAACGTTTCAAAAATATTCTAATTTATTGAGATGTACCTGTATGTAGTGGCAAAGATACTGTATATGTAAATGATATGTAAAGGTTTACATGTTACAATGATGTGACAATCTGACATGTAGTACAATAGTTATGGGTATTGCCTATAGTTTTATAAGCTATGTTTACAAAGAACAATATTTGTATACTATGTGACCAATTTTATGGCTGCTTTAATAATAATAATAATAATAATAATAATAATACATTTCATTTATATAGCGCCAACATATTCCGCAGCACTGTACAATTTCACAGTTTGCATTTTTTTTGTTTTTTTGCTAAGACATTAGATAAATTTATTAAAATATTTGTGCATATAATCCTACCTATAGGCATAATGTAGATATATATATATAATAGAATTAATTATTACATTGGAATAAAGAGACATTTAGGATGAAGTAAAATAAATGAAATATGCATTAAACTTGGAAACTGTAGCTCTAGTATATAAGATATAAGGTTAATTATAAAGAAATTATTTCAATATTATAAACGTTACAGGGCCCTTTCCAGTGTTATATCTGCAGTCAACCAGGAAGCAGCTACTCTACACTGTTTTAACACTGCTATGTTGTAGATAGTAGACTACCAGTGCACATAATAAGGCAATAAAACAAGGAAACAGCCTGCAGCAGCTTCCTACGCCACCCTTCCCTTCTCCATAGAGTTCAGTGTGTGAGACTGAAATACAGAGATTAAATCTAATGTAAACAACAGTCGGACTGAAGACATGTAGCAGGAGAGCAGCTTGATAAGTGGAAAAGGAAACAGAGTTCCTTAAGATATATTACAAAGATTCACAATTTACATGTACTATTCATTTATGAAAAATTGTTTATAACGGGAGGTACGCTTTAACAACCTAAAATTCAGTAGTTGTCTGCTACCGTCTAAGTTAGGGGTTGTTACAGTTAAATGTTACTATAAATCTCACAAGAATGTGTTTTATTTTGTGCCCCATGGATTTTAGACTTTATCTTCCTAGTTGAAAAGTTAAAATTACTCGGCACATTCCTGGCGTTCCAGAAGCCTTAGAAGCCCAACTAATAAATCAGTTGTTCTTGAAGCAGTAATAACAAAATCCTGCCCATAATCTGCACATTGTGCTAAGTATTTGTATCCACAATCACTTTTTATTTAAAGGGCGTAAGACTTAGAAAAGATTTAAGTTAGTCCAGCTGATGCCATTCACTATTCTTCCACTTACCAGAATAGCGGTGAGTTGGTCAGAAATACATCCTACAAGACAGAATAAAACGGATTCTCTACTGTAATCTGCTGTGATTGATCGAGAACCTTCCAAGAGACATTCCTATGTGACATATTTATGGCAAATCTAGAGGAAATGCCATAATATCTGATTGGTGTGAGGTTCATCTTTTGGTACTCCATCTATTGGAAGAAGATCTCCAAAATGGAGAAGTAGCCATGCATGCTACTCTCTTCATTGCAGTTTATGGGAGTTATGAAATCGCTGGCTATTTCCATGTTCTGATAGATGTGAGTTTCATCTCTTGGTACTCCATATATTGGAAGATTGTCCTCAAGATGGAGAAGTGGCCATGAATGCTACTCTCTTCATTGTGGTTTATGGGAGTTGTGAAATTGCTGGCTGTTTCCATGTTTTCCTGATTGATTTGAGTTTCATCTCTTGGTACTCCATATATTGGAAGAAGGTCCCCAAGATGGAGAAGTGTTCTCCTGATATGTGGGACTCAAAAGTAGGGTCAGACATTAATGGCATATACAGTACTATCAATCTCAGATAATTTATTAGTTATTATTATTTTATTATTTTATATAGTTTACAAAAATGGGAATGGAGCCTACTAGCAATGTTTGGCATTGTCTCCTCTTTCCTTTGTACTAGTATCTGTATCCAGTTTTGATGACAGAGCCATGATGAGGGAGCCTGTACAGACACACATGGCCAGCAGCTTCTTACTGCAGATCCCTAGTACTCTGTGTACTGCCGTACAATCCCTTTGTGTGATATCAAAAGCATACAAATAGGTAGAAAGCCCCATAAACGAATGCCTTATTATGGCTCCATACAAATCCAGAGTTTGTATGGAGCCGTAAATGGCCATGTGCATAAGCCCTTACTCTGAACTTTTGTGAGATACGTTCTTATCACAGGTGTTCTTAAATTGGTATATCACCCCCAACAATGTTCTATCCAAAGGACAGACCATAAACTATAAACTAATGGTTGTCTAGTTACTGATACCTTCACAAACCCTGATATTGGCCAGTTTTAGTCTCATCTGCTTTAAGGAAAAATTGTGCAAATGCTTCCTGATATCAGACAACAAGGGATCCATATGAACATAGGGCACCAATGATGCTGCTGTTGTTTCATATTGTTTAAAGGGGATGTCCAGTTTCAAATATTGAGACACATTATTATATTTTTTGTATATTGAAAAGTTATACAATTTTCCAGTATAGTTTATGTATCAATATGTCATGGTTTTCTAGATCTCTGCTTACTTCTACTGGATAAAAGTTTGTCCGTTAACACGTGATGGATAGTCCATGGTCATGTGATATACAGTCCATGGTCATGTGATATACAGTCCATGGTCATGTGATGAACACACAGGTGCACAGCTCGTGCAGCATCCCAGAGCACTACTGCTTTTGTGTGTTTGTCATTGTGCCTCTGGGTTTCATGTTTGTATGTTTTGTTCTATGTTAAATGTATTGTTGTGCAGCTTTCCCCTCGGCATTTCCCCCCCTGCAGTGTTCAAACCCAGACTTGGTTCAGCCCTGGCCTATCACAGGCCACTGGGCGAGGGTGTAGGGAGATATTATCTCCCCCGGCGACAGTTGGTCAGGCAGTTCAGGGCATGCAGCAAACCAGACTAGGTGTGCAGAGCTGACCTGCTACCAGGTCAGCCCCAGACTCACCTGAAGACCAGAACAAGGGAGTAAAGATTACCAAGTGGCTGTATTCATCTGGTGCCGTGCCAGGAGGAGCAGGAGAGGACCCTGACAGGAGAGTCGTACTCGGGCCTAGCACACAGGTAACCACCAGATCCCTGTCAGGGCTCCCTGTAACTCCATCCCCAGTGTACCTAGTTGGGAGAGGCAAAGAGGAGGAGTACAGAAAGCTATCCTGTGGAGCCTATACCACCTTTGGGGCGCCCTCCTAGAACCAAGGCTGGGGGTTGGACACTGTAGGACTACTACCCCCATCTGGAAGCTGCTATTAACCAACTGTTCCAGTTGCCTTTATAAACGCCTGTTTGGTTTACCTGCATCGCTGAATCCTGAGTCGTGCCTGCTTTACCATCAGGGCTCTTCCGACCAACACCACACCGGCTCAAGTAGGAGAGGTTCCCTCTTCAACTGGAAGTGCCCCAGGGGAAAGAACTACTACCACCACCACCCAGTAGTGCTGCAGGACCCCCCTCGACTTTGTCTGGCCTAGGGGTGGGACTGGAGCGTCTGGGGAGCGTGCTCGGTCTGCTAGGTGGCACAGCATCCGCCACTACTACTCCCATCCTCCGGTCTCCTCCGACTGGGTTGTGGCACTCGTAACAGTCACAGCACAATAATCAGATATCTGCCTTGCAACAAGTTATGCACCTTGAATTTCATGGGACAGTCCTGTATGGCAATTGAGCAATGTGACTCCGGGCTTGTAAACATTACCAGAGGCCATGCTGTTCCCAAACTAAGGATAGGCCATCAATATTATAAACTGGATAACCCTTTTGGCAAAGAACCTCATTTTCATGTATTTTAATATACCATAAGTATCAGCAGTAATGCTCTTGGTCCTAGTATGGTGCTGTTGTAACTTTTTGTGTTTGCATAAGAAAAACATATCCAAGATCTGAATTAAATGAAATTATCCATTTATTGCTGAGGCCGATTCTATCTTTGGAATGAGCCTATTGATGCACATTGCACATGGCTTCTTACTGGATTTAACAGTTGATAACACAGAGCAATAATTTGCACACAGTCACACGGCAAATGTTAATGCAATGTGAAATATCTCAAGTACAAAATATAGCTGTTGTCATCTTGTTACCTGACTACACACTGTAAATGTGTAATTTTGACAATGCATTGTGATCATCCAGAGCAGCGCAAAACCAAAAAGTGTAAGAGAATGAATGATTGTGCTAGATCTGTATAGCAACTTTTAAATAGAAACTAGCAGAAGGACCCGGCTTCGCACAGGTACATTTCATTTTTTGTTTGTGTAGTGACCCCATAAGAATTGGCCAGTTTTGCACTTCACATCCAGTATGACAGTCCAGTATAGGTACGGTCTATTTATGGCTGTGTTGTTATGGAAACCTGGTAAATGAAATGTGAACTTATATTGGCTGATACATGTCATATGACTGAATATTTAAGGACCTGCGAACTGCTATTGACTCATACAGGTCATAAATAGCTTGGTTGCTATGGAAACCTGGTGCAAAGCTGTGTGTATGTCAAGACTGCAGAACCTGCGATTTTCCATTGGTCCATAAGTGTCATGTGATCATGTGTATCTCAGTTTGGATATCATTGAAAAACCTTCGATCGGTTGTTATGGAAAACCTGGAGTAAAACTGTGTGTATGTGATTTTGTGTAACAGTGTCATCCACAGCGCCCTGCCCCTTTAAAGCTGACCTACAGCAATAAAGAAAAATGGCTGGGTTGTTATGGAAACCTGGAGTGCAGCTGTGTGCATGTTGGAGACTAAGTGCCTGCGAGCTTCTATTGGCTGACAATGCCTTGTCAGATTGGAGACGGGCTTGGGTCTGCTGAGAGTTTTCATTAGCTCGAGGAGCAGCCATGTGTTTTGCTGCAGGAGCCTTGTGTCCAACTGCAGTTTTCCTTTTAGGAGGCATGAATAGTTTAAAAACATTTCAATTTATAAGAATGCTGACATCCAGTATGGCAGTCCAGTATAGGTACAGTCTATTTATGGCTGTGTTGTTATGGAAACCTGGTAAATTAAATGTGAACTTATATTGATTGATACACGTGATATGACTGAATATTTAAGGAACTGCTATTGACTAATACAGGTCATAAATAGCTTGGTTGCTATGGAAACCTACTGTAAAGCTGTGTGCCTGTGGAGAGTAAGCGCCTGTGAGCTTCTATTGGCTGATAAGGGACATGTGACCATGTGTATGGCAGTTGGAATATGAGTGAAAGACTTGCAGGCTTGTATTGGCTAATGCAGGTCATTTTTTGGGAATACTGTATCTCAGGAACAGTATGTCCTGAGACATCCTGAGAGCTAAGACCTGGTCTAAAATCTTCCTGGACACCTGATGCACCTGTGTGCCAAATTTGGTGAGGATCAGTCCAGTCGTTTGGTCATGCATAAAGAACAGACAGACAGAAACTCATTTTTATATATATATATAAGAGATATGTACTTAGTTATTTAGTAATATTAATTATGTACCTTTTAGAATACATAAAGTATATTGAAAAATACTAGTGCAGACACTATAGTGCAACTTATTAGTCAGCCAGGGGCGTAACTACTGGGGTAGCAGTGGTAGCAGCTGCCACAGGGCCCGGGCCCCGATGCGTTTTTTTTTTTTTTTTTTTTTTTTTATAGTCCGTTATCTGCTGGAGTAACCCCAGCAGGTAACGGGCCCTATATACTTACCATTCCCCGAGGTCCCGCTCATGGCCGCCTACGCTTCCGATTCTGCGGAGACGGCTGTGAGCAGGAGCGGGGATCGGTACGTGAGGCCGCGGGCCGAACACCTGCTATCATTATACTTCGGGGTCTTTTCAGACCCCGAAGTATAATAATCGGAGGCCCAGAGTTGGTGAGGGAACATAAAAAACAATATACACTTACCGCTCCTGCGCCTCGGGCCTGTTTGCTGACGTCCCAGACGTCAGCCGACGTCATTTTGCGTCGCGACACCGGTCCCGCATCACGTGACGCCGGCCTGGTCCGCACAAGAAGAAGGCCGGAGTAGCGCACGGGCATGCACTGGAGCGAGGAACAGGTAAGCAACGTTGTTTTTTTATGTTTCTATCCTCCCCTAGGTCTCCGATTATTATACTCTGGGGTCTGTGTGCAGGGGCCACTATGGGACATGATACTGTGTGCAGGGACCACTATGGCACATAATAGTGTGCGCAGGAATGCGTTTTTGTTTTTTTTGGGGGGGGGGGGTTGGAGGGGGCGGTCTGGGGGGAGGGGTCGGGGGGCGGCGGTTCGGGGGGGGGGGCATGTCAAATGTTCGCCTTGGGGCCCAGCCATTCCTAGTTACGCCACTGTAGTCAGCCATGTAGGGCCTGCATTATAATCTAAGTCAGCGCTTCTCAAACTGTGAGGCGGGCCTCACTGGTGAAGTGCGGCTCAATGGCTGGTGAGGCACAGGTCCCTGCCAGTGTCAGCTCCAGCACAAAGCAGGGTCTCTAAAGCAGAAACTGCACTGACAATGCCAGCCTTGCATTATCAGTGTAGTCTCTGTGGCTAGAAAGACTTAAGGACCTGTCATGAGTCCACAGGTCCTTTACTTGGGAGAAGTTCTGTGGGATTCTGCAGGCTAAATTCTCTAATCTGAAGGCATCCTAGACTAGTTCTGGAGCTAGGAGGCTCTTTTCTGTTGGGATGCTCCTGACATTGCGGGTGGTGTGTGACTGGAGAATGATTTATTGCAAGTTTGGAAGGTATTATTTGGGGAGAATACTGCTGCCAATGAGCTAGAGGTAGAAAGGTGGAAACTGTACCAGCCATTAGGAGAGGGGGAGGTTGGAGGGGTAATACTGCTACCAGCAATGTTGTACTGTAGTGTCTGGTGCCTCTTTCGGAGGTAGTTTGTCCTGCACAGTGGTATTTGCTCGCTGGGGTGAGATTTGCTGCAGCACTGCGTGGTATGATAAATACAGGGACATGTACAGAGAAGTATTTGGTGGTGCACTCTGGTTTTTGGCTCTTTTGGTAGGTGATATTTTGGGCTGCTGGTGCAGTATTTTGGGCTGCAATGTGGTATTTGCTGTTGCTATCAGTATTGTGTGTTGTGGTATTTGGTTGCTAGAGATAAGGGTATTATGTGTACAGTACAGTGACATTTGGTCTCTATGGTGTAAGTCCTTTACTGGTGAGGCCCCTGCATTACAACAGATTAACTGGTGAGGACCGAGTCAAAAAAGTATGAGAGGCCCTGATTTATATTAACATACATAACAGGTAAGATATATTCACATGAATAATGGATATCACGAGGCAGCATTGAATTCAATGTGTGTAAATGGGCCTATTCACATGACTGTTATCTTGACGGTCCGTTCATTTTCATGGATCCCTCCATACACTGTGATGTATGGACGTTTTTCGCGGCCCTTTAACAGCTCGGTCGTGTGAATGTAGCCTTAATAAAGAGAAGAAAAAAGAGATACATTTTATTTCTAAATCCCCCCCATACAGAATATTGCTTGCAGCACTTTTCTCTCCGCATTTTTTAAAAGGGTTCAGGGACGGAAACCCCGAACGTAGTACAAGCGCTAGTGTGAACCCAGCCTAAGCTCTTTCTAACTCTCTAACACAAACACAGGATTACTAGTGTCAAAGTGACAGCAACAGATAAATCTACGGGTAAATTAGTTGTAGCCGATGGTAACAAACAGACTGTTTAATAACATGCTGCGCTGTAGGATTTTTTATGTTTTTCAAAATTTTACAGTTTTTTTTAAATTTTTGCCAAGTAAAAAAAAAAGCCAAATTTGAAAGTACAACTAAAGCAGCACAGTAATTCTAGCACATCACTTCAGTGACACACTGAGCGTAACAGACTGACAGACAGACAAAGTGACTCCTATCTCTCTCTATCAATTAAATCAAAGTCCTGTTACTACCCTTCCCCATAATCCCCACACTGTATAATCTGTGTATTATTGCTATCTCCCTCAGTCTGACTCTCTGGGACCCTATCTCTATAATCTCTCCCCTCAAAATGGACCCCTTCTCCTCCTACCTGGACTTTTTATACTGCCTATGAGTCATCAGCACCCTCTGACATATAGTTGCTCATGACTGACTGTCCCCTCTAAGGCATTATGAGGAGACCTCCCTGCACCCTGAGGTCATGTGATTCTTCTTCTCTGTCTTCTCCATTCTTTCACATTCTGTCTGCCACTCTAGCTGGGTCATGCAAATTGAGCTACAAAAAGTTTGGAAAATTTATTTGGAACGTTCGGGGTGAACCAGGGTGAACTAATCCCTATAAGTGGTTTAGAAGTGGTGTTGTTGTTCGACTGCCTTTAAAACCCTGTTTGTACCTATGTAGTGATGGGAAATTTTTTTGTGAATATTCATAATGTTTACCCTCAAGCTTTGTTTATAATATTCGGAACACTCAAACACACCTTTCCTCGCCTCTCCAGGGCTCTATCTCAGCAATTAGTCTTCTTTCCCAGGCATGCCTGGCATCATCAAGCCTTGTCTGTGACATCAACGTCCCTGGGTCACCACTGAGGCTCAGACACAGTATATGAGTGTTTTTTTATTTTTCTACACCTTCCCTTCAATGGGTCAGTGCATCCCAAAAATTTCAGGTTTGGCTGAACTTGAAATTTTTGGAAAATTCATATCGATGAACCAGTTCACTCATTTTTAGTCTTATGCTAAGGTGACCAGTGTGTGGTCGTACTTAGTGATTGACAGCTATCTCTATATACTCCAATATAGGGGAAGGGTCTCAATCACTAAACAGGACTGCCTACTGGAGTTAGAAGCTCGGAGAGTCCAGATATCTAAACAAATAAATGACGGGTTATACTGAATCTTTACCTATAAAACTATATACCAGTCTGTTCAGCTCCTCCAGCTGTATACTATGCTGTCTGCAGATTGGACTGAATATACTACATAATAAGTTGATGGGTTCCCTTTAAGACTTGTGTCATGTACTGCAATTATACCCAGATTAGCAAATGTGTTGTGTCTGATACAGACATTTTAGACACATTTTCTATTTTAGTGTGGTCGGTGTTTTCTGACTATGGACATTACATATGAACACGCTGTTAGTCACTTAAAGGTACCACTTACTGAGGACAACTTACTCACCATGCACAGATGGATCTGAGAACAACCTCATTTGTCTCTCTGCGCCTAGGTTTTGTTTTTTTCCGAGCCATCTCAGCAGGACTGTCACAACATGTAGTCCTCACCAGATGGGAGTAATGTGGCGAGAAAACAATGACTCAAACCTGGCAGTCACATTTAATAAATACTTTCAGTCACAAGTGATTAGGCGAATACCTGAGGCAAAGCGAGGCAACATAGAACTTCACACATTACTTGGCCGGCTACTTCTTTTCTCTACTCACAGCCATGTAATAATATTCTATTATGACTTCTATCACCTCTGCTGTAATATCACAACGCTGGTTGTAATATATTTTAATGTTTCCTTATTACCATATTGTGACTACTTGACAGAATCATTGTGAACTGAAAGTGTTCACACATAAAAGCTTCTATAACTAAGGTCTAAGGCCGGTTGCAGACGACCGTGGTGTGGGTCAGTGTGCTATTCGTGTATTTCATGGAGAGCACACTGACCCATTCTTTTCTATGGGCCCGTACACACAGTCTGGGCCGCATCAGATAGGACAGATCCTATTCCTGTCCTATTTTGCGGCCCATGCTTCCGTGGCTCCTATTCATTTAATGAAAGGGGCTGCGGAAGAACGGGCAGCACATGGAGACATCCCCTTGTCACCCATGTGCAGCCCGTGCTTTTAATTCATGGTAGGCCGGTTGCAGCACAGTCGTCTGCAACCGGCCTTAAAGGAATAGAAAAATATGGCCACTTAGACAGGACCACATCTGTCTACAGGTTGTATGTGGCATTGCAGCTCAGTTCAATCGAAGTGAATATGCATGAGCTGCAATACCTCACACAGTCTGTAGACAGGAGTTGCGCTGTTGGAGGAAGAAATTCTCCCAAATCTTGGCCCCACATAGCACGTCACAGCCAAAAAGCGCTGCGGAAAAGACCGCGAAGGAAACATATCACTTTTTTCAGAGTTTTTCTCTTCAGAATTTCTGTCCTTATTATACCTATACGGAAACCACCAGCATATCTCTAGGTATAATTGACATGCTGCAATTTACAAAAACTCAACGGTCTTTAAAATTGCAGCATTTCCTTAGTGGATTTTTTCTGCAATGTGTGGCTGGGATTAGCCAGAATCCCATCCACTTTGCAGAAACTGTAAAACACAGTGTTTTTTGCTGCCGTGTATTCACAACATGGGGCCTCAGCCTTAAAGGGATCATTGACAACTTGATATTACCATTCTACTTGTGGTGTGTCCCTACACAGTGCTGTTGTCAGATACAGTTTATAAGGAACATGAGGCATTTCAGTAATGGTGGGGTGGAAGTAGAGGAAGGATGTTTTATTCATCACTGCATAATACAGAGAAATTACTCTATTTTTTTCAGAAATACATAGCACTGACTGCAGCATAGCTTGCAATAGAGCTAGAGAGTCTTGCAGCGTGCACTAATGTGAAAAATCTGTGTCTTAAACATTTTTTTTGTTTGCTCACCTAGTAAAGAGTGTTATGCAGCCTACTAATTTGAAAAAAATCTCAGTTTATTAAGGGGGTGTTTTTTGCTCAACCAATATACAGTGTGATGCAGCCTGCTAATCTGAAATGTCTCCATTTGTTAAGGTCTTTTTTTTTTTTTTTTGGTTACCGAATATACAGTGGGTACAGAAAGTATTCAGACCCCTTTAAATTTTTCACTCTTTCTTTCATTGTAGCCATTTGCTAAAAGCAAAAAAGTTCATTTTATTTCTCATTAATGTACACTCACCCCCCCATCTTGACAGAAAAAAAACAGAAATGTAGATATTTTTGCAAATTTATTAAAAAAGTAAAAACTGAAATATCACATGGTCATAAGTATTCAGACCCTTTGCTGTGACTCTCATATTTAACTCACATGCTGTCCATTTCCTTCTGATCCTCCTTGAGATGGTTCTACTCCTTCATTGGAGTCCAGCTGTGTTTAATTAAACTGATTGGAGTTGATTAGGAAAGGCACACACCTGTCTATATAAGACCTCAGAGCTCACAGTGCATGTCAGAGCAAATGAGAATCATGAGGTCAAAGGAACTGCCCAAGGAGCTCAGAGACAGAATTGTGGCAAGGCACAGATCTGGCCAAAGTTACAAAAGAATTTCTGCAGCACTCAAGGTTCCTAAGCGCACAGTGGCCTCCATAATCCTTAAATGGAAGAAGTTTGGGACGACCAGAACTCTTCCTAGACCTGGCCGTCCAGCCAAACTGAGCAATCGTGGGAAAAGAGCCTTGGTGAGAGAGGTAAAGAAGAACCCAAAGATCACTGTGGCTGAGCTCCAGAGATGCAGTAGGGAGATGGGAGAATGTTCCACAAAGTCAACTATCACTGCAGCCCTCCACCAGTCGGGGCTTTATGGCAGAGTGGCCCGAAGGAAACCTCTCCTCAGTGCAAGACATATGAAAGTCCACATAGAGTTTGCCAAAAAACACAAGAAGGACTCCCAGACTATGAGAAATAAGATTCTCTGGTCTGATGAGACGAGGATTGAACTTTTTGGCGTTAATTCTAAGCGGTATGTGTGGAGAAAACCAGGCACTGCTCATCACCTGCCCAATACAATCCCAACAGTGAAACATGGCGGTTGCAGCATCATGCTATGGGGGTGTTTTTCAGCTGCAGGGACAGGACGACTGGTTGCAATTGAAGGAAAGATGAATGCGGCCAAGTACAGAGATATCCTGGAAGAAAACCTCTTCCAGAGTGCTCTGGACCTCAGACTGGGCCGAAGATTCACCTTCCAACAAGACAATGACCCTAAGCACACAGCTAAAATAACAAAGGAGTGGCTTCGGAACAACTCTGTGACCATTCTTGACTGGCCCAGCCAGAGCCCTGACCTCAACCCAATTGAGCATCTCTGGAGAGACCTGAAAATGGCTGTCCACCAACGTTCACCATCCAATCTGACGGAACTAGAGAGGATCTGCAAGGAAGAATGGCAGAGGATCCCCAAATCCAGATGTGAAAAACTTGTTGCATCATTCCCAAGAAGACTCATGGCTGTACTAGCTCTTAAGGAAGGGGCTTCTACTCAATACTGAGCAAAGGGTCTGAATACTTATGACCATGTGATATTTCAGTTTTTCTTTTTTAATAAATCTGCAAAAATATCTACATTTCTGGGTTTTTTTCTGTCAAGATGGGGTGCTGACTGTACATTAATGAGAAATAAAATGAAATTTTTTGCTTTTAGCAAATGGCTGCAATGAAACAAAGAGTGAAAAATTTAAAGGGGTCTGTACCCACTGTACATACAAACTGCCAATATTGTAACAGCAAAATAAAAACAAGTCGACCAATGTAGTTGTAGTCTAATACTCACTGACCAAGACACCCTTTTAGTTCTTTACTATTTTTTTTATGTTTTTCTTTTGTGAAAAAAGAAAAAAAAAAGACATACACAGTGTCAGATTTGTTGCCAGTCATTATTATAATTAAGCAGTGTGCAGTAAAATGACTGGAAAAAAACAGGACAGGGGACAGGCAAAAAGGGGGCGCAGAGTAGACACTTGTAACCATTGCTTACACTCCCTGTTCCTCATATCATGGCTGTAAGGTGAAGCATATATTGAGTGGCATGTCTGCACATGCTGGAGCATTAGTTTTGAGCATCAGGATATGATTACTGCATACAGCAAACGACAGACACAATGGAGTAGGTAACTGAAAAGAAGAAATTCTGTAATTGTCTCTCATTAGAGCTGCATCTGCTTCCATAAAGGGACAATTTTTGGTGTTTTTTTTATAAAATCATTTCTTTAAAACTTCACTTTTCAAGTGGCAGGCACAAATTCTATAGTTAAAAGTGCCACTCTGTTGGCATAATAACAAGAAAATTAAAGAAACAACCCCACCATAGCTTGTTCCAGTACCAACACAATATTGATGTGGCATTCTGCTCCCATAAAGGGATAATTTTTGTTGACTTTTTTTTTTTTAAAGCCAGTTTTTCATCACTTTTCAACTAGGTTTTTCAAAAGGGGCTAAGTTTTATATAAAACCTTTGTTTTTTTGCAATATAGCCACCATGTGTGTCTTAAAAATCAGGGGCAAGCACCTTTCCACAAAAATTTTTAATTTTTAGATTGTTTTAAATGTTAAAATGCATAAAAGTGAGTGTCAGCGCAGTGTGTGGTTAAACTCTGTGTATCCACTGCTTATCATACATGTCACATTCACTGTGACATAACTTCGGCTGTGTTTGCCTTAGAAAGCTAGAGATTTGATAGATATGTTCCAAGGAGCCCTGGCAGTGTTATACATTATGTTTTAAGCCAATTTAAGCAGTGGTTCACTTGTTTGACCCAAAATAAATCTTGGCCCCAACTCCTGAACCACTCCAACCTGATATGAATCTTGAAAGATTCACCAACTCTACAGTGGGTACGGAAAGTATTCAGACCCCTTTAAATTTTTCACTCTTTGTTTCATTGCAGCCATTTACTAAAAGCAAAAAAGTGATTTTTATTTCTCATTAATGTACACTCAGCACCCCATCTTAACAGAAAAAAAAACAGAAATGTAGATATTTTTGCAAATTTATAAAAACAAAAATTGAAATATCACATGGTCATAAGTATTCAGACCCTTTGCTGTGACACTTAACTCACATGCTGTCCATTTCCTTCTGATCCTCCTTGAGATGGTTCTACTCCTTCCTAGACCTGGCTGTCCAGCCAAACTGAGCAATCATGGGAGAAGAGCCTTGGTGAGAGAGGTAAAGAAGTACCCAAAGATCACTGTGGCTGAGCTCCAGAGATGCAGTAGGGAGATGGGAGAAAGTTCCACAAAGTCAACTATCACTGCAGCCCTCCACCAGTCGGTGATTTATGGCAGAGTGGCCTGAAGGAAGCCTCTCCTCAGTGCAAGACATATGAAAGCCCGCATAGAGTTTGCCAAAAAACACATGAAGGACTCCCAGACTATGAGAAATAAGATTCTCTGGTCTGATGAGACGAAGATTGAACTTTTTGGCGTTAATTCTAAGAGGTATGTGTGGAAAAAACCAGGCACTGCTCATCACCTGCCTAATACAATCCCAACAGTGAAACATGGCGGTTGCAGCATCATGCTATGGGGGTGTTTTTCATATGCAGGGACAGGGCGACTGGTTGCAATTGAAGGAAAGATGAATGCGGCCAAATACAGAGATATCCTGGAAGAAAACCTCTTCCAGAGTGCTCTGGACCTCAGACTGGGCCGAAGGTTCACCTTCCAACAAGACAATGACCCTAAGCACACAGCTAAAATAACAAAGGAACGGTTTCGGAACAACTCTGTGACCATTCTTAATTGGCCCAGCCAGAGCCCTGACCTCAACCCAATTGAGCATCTCTGGAGAGACCTGACAATGGCTGTCCACCAACGTTCACCATCCAACCTGACGGAACTGGAGAGAATCTGCAAGGAAGAATGGCAGAGGATCCCCAAATCCAGATGTGAAAAACTTGTTGCATCATTCCCAAGAAGACTCATGGCTGTACTAGCTCAAAAGGAAGGGGCTTCTACTCAATACTGAGCAAAGGGTCTGAATACTTATGACCATGTGATATTTCAGTTTTTCTTTTTTAATAAATTTGCAAAAATATCTACATTTCTGTTTTTTTTCTGTCAAGATGAGGTGCTGAGTGTACATTAATAAGAAATAAAATTAACTTTTTTGCTTTTAGCAAATGGCTGCAATGAAACAAAGAGTGCAAAATTTCTTAATACTTTCCTTACCTTCTGTATATATGGCACAAACACTTTTTCAACCCTTGGGGGCATTGCTCAGAAGAGATTTATAAAAAATCAACAGTAAAATTATTTTGTGTCACTTGCAGCAAATTCCATAGCAGAAGATATATGCTGTGTCTGAACATGGACTTAGAATGCACACTCCTCATACTCTACTACCTGTAACAAGAAGTCCATTAGCTGACTACAAGTTGAATTCATATAGCTCTATGCATTATTAAATAATTTAAAAACTTCTTATTAAAGGGGTGTTCCGGTAATTATAATGTATCCCCTATACATTAGGGGAAACCATCTGACTGGTGTGGATCCAGTGATCACTTGAATCATGCCTTCCAACCGTTCTAGTTTTAGTGGGACAGTCCTGGATTCCGTGTGGTGTCCTGATCGGCTAGAGGTATGTCCCAGTTTCAACTCATCTGTGTCCAATACTATGGTGGAGCAGGGAGTCATCTGCTCCCTGCTTCACCATTCAGCCCCTATCTCTTGCTCCCAGTGTCTTGGGAGCAGTAGATTCGATGTAGTGACATCACTTACATTGCACCTGTTGCTCCATGAAGTCCCCAGGGGCAGAGACACAAGAGAACTGCAGGGGAACAGGGCGAGGTGAGTATTAGTGTTTTGTTTTTTTTTAAAGATTTTTATTGAGTTTTTAGTAAAGTTACTAACATACAGATAACATATATCAAGAACAATAAAAGGAGGTGGAATGGAGTATATGAGGAAGGGGCAGGAGGGGAGACATGGGGGGCATAGTGTTTTGTTTTTTTGATCCATTATTCTGTGGGGGCACCAGGAGAGGGACAATACATTGTGAGGGCAACTGGAGGGGGGCATTATATTGTGAGGGGAACATTATACTGTGAGGGCACCTGCTGGGGGACATTATAATGTGGGTGCACATTCAGAGAGACATTATTATGTAGGGGCATACTGTGTCAAGGCCACTATAGGGGCATTATACTGTGTAGGGGCACAAAAAACATAGACAGAGCCAAGGTGAAAGTGGGCAGGGATAGAGGTGGGTCATACATAAGTTTGCTCTAGCCTGCACAGCGTGTCACACATTTTGACTTTCTTTTAGTCCTTTGGCGTTTTCCATATAGGTATAATAGGGACAGAAAGTCCGCAGAGAAAAACTTTGCAAAATCACAATGAAAAACGCTGCACAGCATTTTTTTTTGCTGCGCTTCGCTATGTGGGGCCTTAGCCTAAAAGTGTCTTATGGTTAAAACAAAGAAAATAAATATTCTAACATACTTTATACATTTCTCATTGTTTTACAGATATCTGCTTGTAGTCACTGAATGACCTTCATTGTTTCCTTCCACAAAGATCTTGTGAACCTGTGTGAGTATCACATGACCAGGAGGGTTCTTATCATCTGGAAGTAACCATTAAAAGGATTCATTCAATGACCGTAGTTGTAAGCTAAGCCCTTGAAACTATGATACCCCTTTAAGTTTATTGGGATTTATCGGATTTGTTGGGTTGTTGCAGTAACACAGTAAGTCATGTCTATGGGTATAGTAACTGATCGGATTAAGCTACAGATGTGGCTTCCTAACCACATTAATGTGACTAGACTTCAGGCCTCTTTCCCTTGGACGTTTTGTAGCTTCAGCGTGCAGGTTCAGGAGAGTTATAACAACACTTGTGCTGACCGTAGCACTTCAGCTGTTTTTGTTGCTGACTGAACTTTCTGAGCCCTGTATGTTCATTTTATTTTCCTGATACAAATCAGAGCCGCCGGTTCCAGGAATAATATTTGTTGAACGTTTCTCCTTTTGCCCATGGCTTTTCTTATTCTGCAGAACGTCCTCTTTGTTTACCTATTCCGTACATCTGAAGCACATCAAAAACATTTGCCAGACTATGCTTTATCTATGCATGTGTAACCCCCTCCTAAATGCTACTGTCCTACATACCTCGCCTCCTCATATTGGTTCTCGCCTCGCGGTAGATACGGCCACAGCTGAACTCAAAGTATTGTGCTGAGAGTTAAAGGTTTTACATTCACTATTTGTTTTGATTTCCCCTCAATCATATAGCACCAACATAGTCCACAGCGCGGTCTACTGAAGGTAATCACCTACATTATGTGACGGCTTTGTAAAAAATCTCTAGGGTGTAGTGATGTGTTCTAGCTGCAACATGCAACCAGATCAGGTAGACATATACAAAAATCAGAACAGATCAGCCATTGTGGATATATTTCTCCAGGTTGTTGACAGTCCAGCATATGGTAACACTGCGTGGGATCTTTGTAGGAGCCATGAATAAAAGCAATATGGACGCTCGAAACATGTAGGCTGACATGTACCGATAAGCTTTTAAATATGTGGTAACGGCTCATACAGCCTTATATGTGTAATGACAGTAACCTCTATTACAGAATTGTCTGACCGTTGTATAAGCAATGCTACCTCTGATGCCGCCCCTGCTACCTCTTGTGTCACCCCCTCTACCTCATAGATTGTAAGCTCTTGCGAGCAGGGTCCTCAGTCCCATTGTGTGAATTGACTACTTCTTTGTAATGTATCTTTTTTCCTGTACGTGAACCCTACAAATTGTACAGTGCTGCGGAATATGTTGGTGCTATATAAATAAAATGTATTATTATTATTATTATTATTATTATTATTAATATGTGAAATGTGAAAGATATATACTTACCATATACGTCATTATACTGCAGTACCCAAACTTGCTGCTACTTGTATGGCAAGTAAACAGTTCCCAGAATGTAAAAAGTTGCCCTAATACAGCTGATCTGCAGGGGTCTGACACCATCAATATTAGAAACTGGATAACCCCTATAATGGTGCTGGACCAATGAAAACCTTTCTATCTATGCAACCAGATGGCAACCCATGGCGGAACAAGTTTGAAAATTTCAAACACAAATAATGCAATCCATCACTTTACAAAGGAAAGTTCTTCAGCTTTTTTTCCCAAGTCCAGATTAAAATATATACATATATAATGGAGCAAACATGGGTGAGTGTAGCGACCATAATAGGTGACCTGTTTGACATGAGTAGGGTCGCTGCACTCACCCCTGTTTGCCCTAACATGTATATATTTTAATCTAAACTTGGAATAAAGTCAAAGGACTTTCCTTTTTGTTTAACATTTTTTATTTTTGAAAATGTAAAATTTTACAAATATAATTTATGCATTACCATGTATGAGCGTATGCAATATAAAGTAAAGATGATAAGCCTACTAAATATTCGCCTTTGACAATATGTACAGAAATTTCAAATAGAAAATAAAAGGGTATATAAGTAAAGGACTTTCCTTTTTAAAGCAATGGATTGTATTATTAGTGCTTGGTGTTATGTTGACCTTTTGTGGATCTTTGCGCTGTGGAAACCCCTTGGGACTGGTTAGTTGGATTGTTTGTGCTTGGATTTTAACGTTAATGGTGCATGACCATTGGAAATCTTTCTGTGCATACAACCAGATGGTAACCTGCGATGACCCATGACGGAACAATTTAGAAAATTTCAAGCACAAAGAAAACAAACCAACACCTTACAAAAGAAAGTTGTTCAGTTTCAAATTAAAATAAACTTATGTTGGGGCAAACAGGGGTGAGTGTACTGATCATATGTGTTTCAGACAGGTCATCTGTCCTTGTTCATGGCATATACAAAGTATGATGTGCTGGGAAGCTGGAAAAAAAATCAGAATGGGGTGGAATTGGAGAAAAACTACATTTGTGCGAATTTCTTACGGGCTTTGTTTTTATTGGATTCACTTTGCAACTAAAATAACATGTCACATCTCACAGTAACATGTAACTTTTTTATATTTCTGTGCACGGGGGTGTATGAACCATCTTTTTTTCTGCGGGGCCACATGTACTTTTTAGTTATACCATTTCGGCGAATGTCTATTGCTTTGATCGCTTATTATTCAAATTTTAATCACAGATGAAACAGCGAAAAACGTTGTTTCAGCTCTTGATTTTTTTGCCATTGACAGTAAATATTTTTAGAAGTTTGTAGAACAGGCATTTTTGGATACAGGGGTACCTAATGTGTATATGTTTCACAGTATTTTTTTTACTTTTATACATTGTATATGTTCTAGTGAAAGTGGGGGGGGGGGTGGTGGTGAATTTTTTTTACTATATTTATTAGACCCCCTAGGGCACTTGTATTATAGGCTGCATAGAGCACAAATGAATGAGACCTTAAATAGGCTCCCGGCGGTCATAGCAACTGACCGCCGTCCCTGGATCTTGTCCTGGGCACATCCTCTGTTTGCCTCAGAAGGTTGTCCCCTCTTCCCCACAGACTATTTAAGAGTTGAAGCTGTAAGCTGTGTATGGATTTCTGAGTACAGTATTCTGTTTATGTCATAACTGAAAAGTGCTGGAGGCTATGGGATACTTTTAATTCTTACGCTAGGTTCACACCTGAACTCGGGTTTCCATTCTTGGAGTCCACTTGGAGACTCAAAAAATGGAAACCCAAATGGTCACCGAGCACAGATGTGAACCCAACCTTACAGAGGAGAGGTGTCCCTATAAAAGTTAATTTGCACGGTGACAAAATGTGATATGTCAGCAACAGAGGAACCAACTCCTAAGGGGAACATACTGTTTGATATAGGTGATTGTAACTTACAGTATCTATCTGCGGATCTGGGTTGATATGTTAGATTCTGCTGACAGACTCCCTTAAAAGGTTTCTATCATGTCTCCCCTCTCTCTTTTTTCCTCAAGGCTATGCAGATTATGTTTTTAAAGTCTCTTTAAGCAGCTTATCATATAGTATTTATCAAAAATAAATATCCTATCCTTTTGTGAAGCTCTTATGCTGGCTCATGCATTTCCATAGTAACAGACAACAAAGCCTGTGTAGTCTGATCCTGCACGCATGCTTTCTTCCACCTGTATCCTACTCCTTGCTAAGCCACCAAACATATATTAGAAAGATGATACACAGGGGTGTGACTAAAGGATCATTCTATACAGCAGTGTTTCCCAACTTTTTCAGGCTTAAGTCACCCTGGAAAAAAAAAATTCCTATGAAATATTTTTTACCAAAAGACAAAAAATGTCCTAACAACACAGATAATGTTGCATGAAAGCATGTGGTCATCTTCACAACCAGAGTGTCATGGCTCCTTCCCTTTTGGGAATCACTGCCATACAGATTGGTTGTCAGTTTCCACGAAGATACATAGGTTTGCATAGAAGTTGTATATGGAAAAGACTAGAATACATTTTATTAGACAATAACTTCTCACCCTTCCCCAGCTCCAGCACTGCCTCTGGGATCTAAATTCATCAAGTCCTTTTCAGCAGAGTTTAATAAAATGCTGTAGTCGTGGCCTTGAATTACTTATTGCCTCGAGAGAGGCGCAGAAAAAGACAAAGCCTTGTTCATTTTGATGTGGATGAAATACACAAAGATAAAGAGATATGTAGATTACATTTTAATAATAATGTCCTTACTGGAAAATATCTTCCTACTGATCTTCTATTATTCTTTTAAAATTGTTCCAAATTGTCTTTATAAACCCAGACCCCCCGAATATTACGGAAAACACGTCCTCATGTGAACTGTGACAGAAACACAATGTATGTGAATGAATTTCCAACACCGAGAGCAAATATTAGATCTATGATATTTATAGAGCGACGTGTCAGTCTGCCAGCTCTAATTTTGGCTTTGAGTTTACAATGGACAAATCTTGTCATCACACTTATAACAGGTACACAGCAGAAATAATGGCCATGCCTACACTGAAGAATGTCAGACATTTCTATGTCATTGTGTTATAAACCTCACACATCAACAAAGAATTCCTATACAATGCCCACAAAATAACTTCGAGACCTATGCACATCCTTTTTACCTCATATTAGTGATGTACTTCTACATCTGTAATGCCGGAGCACAGGAGAAGTAAGTAACAGTGTTCTTTATGTTCCCTCACCTCCCCTGGGCCTCCGATCATTATACTCTGGGGTCTAAAAAGACCCCAGAGTATAATGATAGCAGTGTTTGTGGGGTTCACTGCCCACGGCCTTACTTACTGATCCCCGCTCCTGCTCACAGTCACCTCCGCTTCCATAGAATGGGAAGCGCAGGCGGCCGTGAACAGGAGTGGGGATTGGTAAGTAAATAGGGCCCGGTACCTGCTGGGGTTTCACCAGCAGGTAACGGCCTATTAAAAAAAAAAAACATCAGGGGCTCACTGGGCTCCCGCTGCTACCCCAGTATTTACGCCTCTGGGCAAACCTCTAAGGATTTGTTTCCTTTGGGGTTTGCACAAGTTGACCCACTGGATCTTTTCGGTCCAAATGTTATGATGCCCAGTGCCCCTGTGATTTAGGTCTTAGTAGTGACCCAAGGTGCCTGATGTCACCCTGGAGCCCAGAAGAGGACAGAGAGAGAGAGAGCGCCGGACACCTCGAGGAGGCCCAGAAGCGGTGAAGGATGGTGAGTATAATGTTTGTTATTTTTTTTACACCTTCCCTGGGTTCTCATCTATTATACTCTGGGATCTGAAGAGACCCCAGAGTATAATAAGTGTAAGTATATAAATTTCACTTCCGGTTCACAGGTGACGAACACCAAAAGATTTATGTTTGGTGAACTAGTTCGCTCATCTCTATTAGACACCAAGTTGAGCGCTTACAATTAAGGTGCACCACTCTAGGGCCTCGTGTTAGGGCCAGAGAGCTTTATATCTCTAGTCTGAGCTGCAGTGGTAGTCTGTCTCAATTGGATGCAGCAACCCATTGGAGGGAACCCGGAGGCTGGTAGTTGTAGTTCTCAAACTTGTACTTGTCATTGTAGCGAACAGACTCAACCAAATTCCTCCAGCTGTCCTTCTGGGCTGGTGTGGAACAGAGGGGTCTGCTGTGTAGCTGATGGTGGTGGTAGTCTGCCCCTGGGTTCATGTCCAAATGGTCTTGAGCCCTTCTGAGCGTGATGGTTGTTGGACTTTTTGTAAGTAGTTTTGCATACTAAACTGGTGTCAGTCTCACTATACCACTCATATAAGTTCCAACTGGGATTTACTAGGCGACCCAGAGAGAGGGATTGGAACCAGTTTACTAAAAGACCAAGTTGCTGAGATAATGCTGAGTTGCTAAGACAAGGACTTTCTAGAGTGAGATCATGAAGAAGTTAATACTAGAGCTGTGTCATGCATGTCAATAAAGTATTGAAAGTATCAGTAAAGTGTCATAAATTCAAGCCATCTGCTCCATCTTGTAACTGTTATTAAACCACCATGCTAGTTGCCACATGTGAGAATCATGGAAGTGCTAAGACTGTTGCCTCCTTTTGAGTTAAGTTTTCCAGTCCACCCAAGTCATTCTACCATCCTTGAGTGGGAAAATACTCCGAGACCAAAGGCTGATCAGTTCCTGTAAATAAAGGGGCACACTAACTCAACTCTTCTGGGACCCTGTTACAGATTGATCTCCTTCCGAAGATAGATCTGTGAGATTATACTTACATACAAGGTAATAGAGTAGAGGGTTTATTATACTTTTTATCATATACATAATCTGAAATGTAAAACCAAATATAACATTTTTGATAATAATTAGAATAAAAGTCTTGCAAAGTTAAAAATTGTTCTTTACATCATATATCAATGTTTAGGCTTTAACCTATAACAATGGATAAATTGTAGAGAATATTGGTAAAAGATTGGTATCCACAAAAATATGATCAGTCCTCGTAGGCTAGTACCGGTCAGTTGCTGAGGTGGTTGGAGAACCATACACTGTAATGGAAGAGCTGGTACACTATCCTCAAAAAAAGCCTTCAAGGTGCAGGTAAAACCAATGGGCCAATATGTATGGTCAATTCTTACCTTACTGAGAATGGTTCAAAGAGGTTGTCCAGGCAAAAAATCTATTTTTTAAATAGGCCGGGGGAGGTGAAAAAATAGAAATAAAATCATACTCACCTGTCCCCAGTGCTATGGTGTCCTCCCAGCACGGTCTGGTCCTTCTGCTTCGGTGTCTTCTTGAAGTGAAACTCCTCACTGGCTGTACCGTCGCGTTTCCTTCATCGAGGTTGCTGATTGGCCTCAGCAGTCACGTGTGGTGGGGACTTCCGCTGGAAGACAACAATGTACTGTCAGGACCGGACCGCACTGGGAGGCACGTGTTTTGAAGCTATAGTATCTCAGAAAGGTACAGAAACCTAAACTACTGGATAGCATGTATATATATATATTTATCTCCACAAATATAAGATGTTGTGACAGCCGGTTGTTACTTTTCTGATTATATTTAGATTTTAAGAATTTGCCCAGGATATTGGTGCTTAAAGACTTAGAGATCAAACATAATGAAGTAAAACTTAACCACTTCTGACTGCAGCTTCTCATTTTTATTCCCTGTTGACTGTACTCCTGGTGTGATAAGGGTTACTCTCACCAACTGGTCAAAAACCAAGGTATAGTCTGTAATAAAAGTGGAATTTTTTACCGTGTGTTTGGTATCTGGGATAGAAATGCACTGTTTTTTTTTTTTTTTGCAGAATTTATATATTTATTTAATCGTATGTGATTTATTGCTATCCTGTCTTGTGAGTAAAATGTATGAAGGAATTCAATTCTATCCCCGGCTATTGCTGAACTCTATATCAGCATGGGTTTATGAGGGATCAGTTATGTCAGCTTCAATAAGGAAGTAAGTCGTAGAATGGACTCGGTGAGTTGTTGGACATAAAATGGTACACAAAATGAAAATGCTTATTTATGGCACATAGTCAGATACTCATATATCTATTAATGATCTGGTAGACGGATTATAAATTTATGTAGACAAAAATGTATAAAGTAGTTACCACTATGGAGGCAGTATGTGACAAATGGGTCTGGATAAAATAGAGGTTTGTGCAGAGAGGTGGCAGATGAGGTTTACCACTAAAAAAGTTAAGCCCTTGGGAAAGGTAAATGCAGGGGCGTAACTACTGGGGTAGCAGCAATAGCAGCTGCCACAGGGCCCGGGACGTGCTTTTTTTTTTTTAATATGCCGTTACCTGCTGGAGTAACCCCAGCAGGTAACGGGCTCTATTTACTTAACAATCCCCACTCCTGCCCATGGTTGCCTGCGCTTCCCATTCTGCGGAGGCGGAGGTGGCTGTGAGCAGGATCGGGGATCAATAAGTGAGGCAGTGGACTGCAAACCCCACAAACAATGCTATCATTATACTCAGAGGTCTTTTCAGACCCCCAAGTATAATGATCGGAGGGTCAGGGGAGGTGAGGGAACATAAAAAACACTGTTACTTACCTCGCCTACGCTCCCGCAGGCTTCGGGCCTGTTTGGTGACTTCACGTGGGCAGGGCCTGAGTCATTATGCATCGCGACGCCAGTCTGGCTCATGCGAGATCTGGTCCAACATAGAAGATGGCCGTAGTAGTGGTGAGTGTGCCAGAGCCAGGAAGAGGTAAGTGACATTGTTTTTTTTGCTTGTATCCTTCCCTGGGTCTCCGATCATTATACTCTGGGGTCTGAAAAGACCCCAGAGTATAATAATTGTTCATGGGTGGTCCACAATGGGGCATAATACTGTGTGCAGGGGCCACTATGGGGCATAATACTGTGTGTAGTAGCCACTATGGGGCATAATACTGTGTGGAGGGGCCACTATGGGGCATAATACTGTGTGCAGGGGCCACTATGGGACATAATACTGTGTGCAGGGGCCACTATGGGGCATAATACTGTGTGCAGGGGCCACTATGGGACATAATACTGTGTGCAGGGGCCACTATGGGACATAATACTGTGTGCAGAGACCACTATGGGGCATAATAGTGTGTATAGGGGCCACTATGGAGCATAATAGTGTGAGCAGGAATGCGGTTTGTGTAGGGGGGGGGTTGGAGGGGGGCGGCGGTTCGTGGGGGGGGCCCAGCCTTTCTTAGTTACGCGACTGGGTAAATGAATTCCAAGATTAGTTACTGCATGGTAAATATAGGGTAGAACTAACATGGATAAAGACTTTTAGTTTACTGTATATTTTTATGTATACATACATAACTGTATTAACCAGTGTCAGGCAGCTGCTGTCAAGGCAAATAAGTTCATAGGATGCATCAAAAGTGGCATGGATGAACATGATGTGAACATAATTCCACCACTTTACAAATCACTGGTCAAACCACACATGGAATATTGTGTACAGTTTTTGGGCGCCAGCACTCAAGAAAGACAGTTTGAGTGATTTTAAAAGTGGGTGACTAAAGTGATAAATGGAATGGGTGACTAGAGTATCCAGAAAGATGATCAAAATAAGGGTTTTTTAGTTTCGGAACAAAGATGGCTGAGGACGTGACCAAGTAATAATAGGTAATAATAATCATGGCAGAAGAGAGATTTATTCTGTAATCTAGATATACCCAGAGCTGCAACTGTAAGAAGGAGATATCCCGTACATTTAGAGATAAGATGGCTTCTATACTGCTGATTTTTTACTGTATGAGCACTGAGGGTAATGAACTGGAGTAAATTGGCATGGTGAATTCACTAAAAGAGCTCAAGAAGGCCTTGGATGTCTTTGTTGGGTGTAACAATATTACAAGTTATGATTCAGTCGAGAATGTAGAAGGGTCATTAATCGGGGGTATATTCCTATTCTAAGCCATGGCACTCAGCTGATTGTTGCCCTGGTGATCAGAATAAGGTCTTGTTCTTTCATGAGACCAACTCTCTAAAATCCATACTCAAGTCCTGTCTGTAATATGTAGATAAAATTACCAAGGTCAATACAATCTGTTTAACTTTCTTTCTTTACGGGAACATTTCTGATTAATAATAGATAATATACATAGGGATATATCATATTCTTCATTTTAACCTTCTCAGTCTTCGGAGGGTACAATATATACTTGGTCTCTCAGAACTTATAATAGTACAGCCTCTGTAACTTGTGCTTTCAATATTACTGCTGGTACATCGGGTGCTTTTAGAATATTGACCCAATCCTTGTCAGAATATTGAACTTGGCCACATTCAAGAACTCTTCTGTCCACTCCTGTCTGTCACTGAGTAACGTGGCAACCTGAGTTCTTAAACCAAATCTCCAGCTATGTTTAGTACCCAAAACCAGTGTGGGACTGAGGTTCCTTGGATCCACCAGATAAAATGATTCTGGGGGTTCACCTCCAAAAAAAAGGAATGGAAATTAACTATAGTACCCTTCAATTTGGATGTCTTCTGGTTGACTATTATTGTGTTAGAGATGGGACCCACCAGAGGATCCGCACGCCAACGATGTGGCACTAATAGGTTATGAACACATTGTCCTTCCTTACAATGCCCTGTCAAACTCTTCCCCAGGAAACTCTGCAAGTGTTCTCTATTAACAGATACACCTTCATGTGTATTCTTAATAAAGTAGTCCTGAAAAAATGCTCTCCTCTTCCCTTCCAAATATGACAATTATTTACAATTAGTAATGTCCATGTTAGTCCATGTTCTCTCCAAAGTACTGACCATATAGTTATGTAACCCGAGAAAGTCTGAAATGGTATCTGTATGAGAGTTAGGTGCCAGTATGACTACTGTGCTGGACTTTCCAAGTTATTTATAGAGGACCTGTCACCAGGTCTAGAAATCCGAATGGCATGCATCATCTGATCGGCGCTATCACTCTGAGCACTTTGGTGTTCTGTTTATCCATATCTGTTGCGTCATTCCAAAGATATAAGCCCTTTTAGTGTTGATGCAAAATAGGAGATACCAACCAAGTGGGCGCTAACACTGTGGTTTTTTTCTCGGCGCAGGGTCACTGTATGATATGCAGTGTTACCACCCACTTGCCTAATTAACATCAACATTAAAACAGCTTATATATTTGGAATGGCTGAACCTATTTGGAAAAACAAAACAGCAAAATGCATTGGGTGACAGCGCCGATCAGATGATGTATGTCATTGGGCTTTTCAGACCTGGTGACAGATCTCCTTTAAATGTACAAATGAGGAACTCATGCTTCAAAAGGGGGTCTGCTTGTATTCAATCCTTTAGTAAAGGGTCCAATAAATTGATTTGCACTATACAAAATTCATTGTCATATCCACACTATAATGCCTTTCTCCTGTAATATATTATATGGTATGTACAATGTGGGGTATAATACTAGGTAACTGTTCTAAGTAGGCCTCTTGGTTGACCTCTTCTGCTACAGTGAATATTTCTTCTGCTTACCAAGATCATTAAGCAGCGCTGAACCAGGATGCAGCAAATCTCTGCTGATCTGGGCTTATCCGGCTCTACATATACATCTAGCATGCACTTAGCAGCTGCAGGATGTCAATACCTCGCTGTAATACCTGCTGCCACTTCCTTTCCTGATAAAGAGATCATCTGTCAGAGATATTATTGACAGAGGATTACTTAGAGGAAGAACAAATCTGGAGTACAAAGTCCCAGAGGCCCGGCTTTGTCTGCAATGAATGAGAGATTTTTGTTATTTCTTTCTTCAGCGCTGTAGGGTTGGAAAAATTGTTTGCATATGTAGGGAACTGCCATTTTTACTAGTGTAGGGAACTGCCATTTCTACTAGTATATAATGTATCTGGCTTCTTTGCCCCTGCAGTTTGGCTTCAGAGACCCCAGGCATTTAGTGCAAGTTCTGTTTTGTAAATACAGTGAGTCAGACACATGTGAGGCAGAGCTGCTGGGGGGAGAGATGTGAGCAGAGCTGCTGAGACAGACATGTTATGTCTGGGGGAGTCTAAGAGCCACTTGTTCCTCTTTACTTCACAGTATATAGTTAGGTATGTGTTACCCCCTATATACTCAAAAACACCCCACCAAAAAACAAAATTAAGGGGGCCACAAATATATTTTTTTCCGGGGGGGGGGGGGTTGGGCCCCCCGCCGCCAACCCCCTTGTTGGGGGCCCGGGGGCCCTAGTAGTTTAGCTGGCGGGTTAGGGGCCCAGTGTTGGGGTAGTCAGGCCTGCATCTACTGCCATCACCGTCGCCCTGTTTGCTGCCTGTGAAGAATCTCACCATCATCATCATCACTCCTGATCGGCTGTCTGTCATCTCCTGGAAGAATCCGAGGATCCACAGTCATCCACAGGGGCCCCTGCATCTCTTCTGTTGCCTGGAGGTATTGTGCACTGGACTCTTGCTATATATCTATATATATACCCGGGTATATAACCTAAGACGGTTGAGGACTTGCTGGTTGTTGTAGTATTGCTGTGTTCTGAGTATATTTTATATATGTATTATTACCCTGTTGATTCTTATAAAGCTACTGTTATAACCTTATGTGGTATCTGTATGTATTCTTCAGACTGTGAGATTAGTACAGTGATCCTTGTTAAGGCTACTAACTGTACTTCATGGGTAAGTCCCAGGAAGAGATCCTCCCTGTAATACAGAGGCTCTATCCTGGGTGGAGGCACTGATATATTTCATATATGTTCCCACTCTTCCCTTCAGCGAAGGCTTCAGGTCCCATTATACACACAGGTCAGCGCCAGAGTCTGTTGCGGGAGGGATAATACTCATACCCCCCCCCCCAAATAGGGCTACATTTGGAGGCACTGCTGAGATTTAGAAGTGGGAATAGTCATTGATATGGAGAAGCGATATAGCTCAGAGGGAAACCTCCCACTAGCTACTACATGGGATTACCGACCTCCTGTTCCTCCCCTGGTTCAGGTAAAGGAAGAACCCTGCTCAGCCAGTTATCCCCCCAGTATGGCCGTCGCTAGCAGTTCCTCTAGTGACAGTGCTATTAGCACTTTAGCCAGGCTGACTGAAATGTTAGCTCAGGGCCTGCAGGCCACTCACTACAAGAAACTAAAAGTATTCTCTGGTAATGTCCCAGTACCACAAGGGGAGGAAAACTTTGAGATATGGAAAGAACATACTCTCCAATGCCTGAAGGAATGGTCTTGCTCTGAAGAAGGCAAGCGGCAGCGTATCAGTGAAAGTTTGCGGTCTCCTGCTGCAGAATTGATCCGCTTGTACAGAGACTCTCATGAAGGAGTGAGTGCATTGGACTATATACAAGTACTGTCGGATCACTTTGAGCCATACTATGACCTTGCCCAGATGGTTGCTGATTACCGAATGGTTCGTCAAAAAGAAGGGGAAAATGTCTCTACTTTTATTAACCGTTTACAGCTACTTCTTTCACGTCTGGTGTACCACGCAGCTATATCTACTTCAGAGGTAGACGCTATGAGAACCGGTCAGTTGGTGAGAGGGTTACAACCTCATCATCCTCTTGCTCAAGTACTCAAGGTCTTACTATCTGATAGAGTCCTTCCATTTCCTGACTTAATGAAGTTAGTGAAGAAACAAGAAGCTGACATTAGTTTTAGTACCCCTAAGAAAGCGAAAAGCATCTCTAAAGAAGATGTTGTTCCTAATTCAAACAAGGACAAACCAGCAGAACGGTCAGAACTTAGACAGTCCGCCACTCCACCCACTGCCACTCAATGGAGGAAGGATGCTAGAACCTGTTATAAATGTGGTCAGACGGGCCATACTGCCAGACAGTGTACGGAGGACAGTGAGGGATTGGGACACAGTGCTGTCTTCTCTATTCAGAATCAAAGACACCGAAGGAAGGCGGGCCGAGTAAAGACCAGAGGCGCTATCGCGGGCTCCAGGTCCGTTGTCAAAGTCACTGTCAATGGTCATGCCGCTCCTGCCCTGTTTGATACAGGATCTCAAGTGACCCTGATTTATCGCTCGTTCTACCAAAAGTATCTGAGGGATATACCTCTTCAGTCTACGGGACAAATGAAATTGTGGGGGCTTAATTCAGGATCATATCCTGTAGATGGCAGCCTACAAGTAGTTATAGCTGTCCCTGAATTAGAAGATCAGAGTGTCGCTCCCATGAAGATTACGGCTCTTGTCTGTCCTGATACAGGGGATTCTTGTGCAGCTCCTGTGATACTTGGCACTAATTGTCCCGCAGTGCATTATGCTTTTCAGAAGTTTCTTGGAAGAGATTGGAACCCTGCAGCTCAGCCGGTGAATATATCTTCTGATCTTAGAGAACTCTGTGATGCCCTGTCTACTGGCTATCGACATGGAATGGTATATCATATCGGTGAGAGAACCGTGGAAGTTCCTGCCGGCGGGGAGAGAGTTCTGAGAGTAGCCTCCAGCATTGCTCCCGATTTGCTTGAAGGGGGGAGTTATGTCCTTATGGAAACCCCTGAAGAAATGATTAACCAGAATGGCTGGATGGTGATCCCGGAGAGAAAGGACTGGAGAAATAAAGTGGAGTTATCTACCTGTGTGACAGTGAGGAACTGTTCACCGCATCCGATCGTAATTGGACCATACCAGAATGTGGCCCACTGCTACCCTGTGCTTGGAGTAAATCCATACGCTGAAGTGTGCAGGATTCAAATCCGAGATGCAATCCCTAATCTCAATCTTGACTTGAGTGATCCACATTTACCAGAGGCCTGGAATCAGCGACTGACACAGAAGTTGTCTGAATTATCGGAAGTGTTCTCCATGGATGATATGGATGTAGGTTGTGCTAAAAGTGCTCAACACACTTTCCGATTGACCGATTCTACTCCCTTCCGGGAGCGACCACGGAGAGTTGCTCCAAAGGATGTTGATGAGTTAAGACAGACTCTACAGCAAATGAAAGGTCAGGGGATCATTGTGGACAGTAAGAGCCCCTATGCCTCACCTATTGTGGTGGTAAGAAAAAAATCTGGAGCAATTCGCCTATGTGTGGATTACAGAACTCTGAACCGGAGAACCTTACCTGATCAGTATACACTGCCGAGAATTGAAGAAGCTCTGGAAGCTCTGAATGGAAACTGTTGGTTCACAGTGCTGGACCTAAGATCGGGATACTATCAAGTCCCAATGGCACCTGAGGATCAGGAAAAGACAGCCTTCATATGCCCCTTGGGTTTCTTTCAGTTCACTCGTATGCCGCAAGGTACAAAAGGTGCGCCAGCAACATTCCAAAGGTTGATGGAAAGAGTGTTAGGTGATTTAGTGCCCCGGGAATGCCTTGTATATCTTGACGACATTATTGTGTTTGGAAAGACGCTGGAAGAACATGAAGAACGACTCATGAGAGTACTCCAACGCTTAAAAGAAGAGGGGCTGAAGTTGTCGGCTGACAAATGCAAATTTTGTAGATCTTCGGTCACTTATGTAGGTCATATTGTTTCTGCTGAAGGAGTTGCTACCGATCCTGGTAAGATTGAAGCTGTGGTGAATTGGCCCCGACCGCAAAATATTACGGAGTTGCAATCTTTCTTGGGGTTTTGTGGATTCTATCGACGATTTGTGGAAGGATATTCAAAAATTGCTCGAGCCCTCCTCGACCTGTTGAAGAGTGATGCAGGAGATCCGGGAAAGAAGAAAGGGTCTTCCAAAAGCCTTTTTGGCGATAGGTGGACTGCGGATTGTGAAGAAGCATTTAAGTTGTTGAAGAAGAAATTGACAGAAGCTCCCGTTCTGGCTTATGCTGATGCACAGAAGCCATATGTGCTACATGTAGATGCCAGCTTTGAAGGATTAGGTGGCGTGCTGCACCAAGAATACCCGGCCGGGTTACGGCCCATAGCTTTCATAAGTCGAAGTCTTTCTCCCAGCGAGAAAAATTATCCAGTACATAAATTGGAGTTTTTGGCGCTCAAGTGGGCCATTGTTGATAAATTACATGACTATTTATACGGAGCCACGTTTGAAGTAAGAACAGACAACAATCCACTGACATACGTTTTGTCAACCGCTAAACTCGATGCTACAGGACATCGCTGGTTGGCAGCTTTATCCAACTACCAATTCACACTCAAGTATAAATCGGGGCCTAAGAACATTGGGGCAGATGCTCTATCAAGACGGCCTGGATTACCTAGTCCGGAAGTAGTGGATGAATGGGAAGAAGTGCCAAGTCCTGGAGTAGGAGCTTTGTGTGCCATGGCTGCTGTAGTTGAAGACCGAGTAGCCTTTTCTGAAACTCGGCTTATTGACTCTATTGGGGGAGGTCCCGAAGCTGTACCAGACATGTTTGCCTACCCTGCCGCTTTAGGATCCTTTGAGAGTTGTTCTATATCTTCAAAGCGAATGATCTGGAGTCAAAAGACTGATCCTTTAATTGGACCTCTTTATCAAGCAGTGAGTTCTCAAGACAGAGAAATGTTAAAGACATCCCTACCCTCTGAATGCAGTCAACTTCTACGAGATTGGGAGAAGTTTGAAATAGACAATGGCCTACTTTATCGTGTGGTGCTGTATCATGATCACCCTGGAAGGCGCCAACTAGTTATTCCAAGCTGCTTTCAGAAGATGATTTTCCGAAGTCTGCATGATTATCATGGTCATTTGGGACCTGAGAAGACTTATGGCCTAATACAAGACCGATTCTACTGGCCCAAAATGAGAGATACCGTGACTCGTTTGTGTAGGTGCTGTCGCAGATGTTTGCAGAGGAAGACTGTCCCGGTTCGAGCGGCCTTCATGGGACACTTGAAGAGTTCGGGCCCCATGGATCTTGTCTGCATAGACTTCCTTTGTATTGACAACGACTCCAGAGGATTTGGAAATGTATTGGTGGTGACTGATCACTTCACACGATATGCTCAAGCCTTTCCGACTAAGGATCAAAAAGCAGTCACTGTTGCAAGAGTGCTTTGGGAAAAGTATTTTATCCATTATGGCTTACCACACCGGTTGCATTCTGATCAAGGCCGGGATTTTGAGAGTAACCTGATCAAAGAGTTACTTCAGTTGTTGAACATCCGCAAAAGTCGGACGACGCCTTACCATCCAGAGGGAGATGCCCTTCCTGAAAGATTTAACAGGACTTTACTTGATATGCTTGGTACCTTACGAATTGAGGATAAGCGATCCTGGAGTCGAAAAGTGGAGGCTATGGTGCATGCCTATAATAGTACAAGGCACGAGAGCACAGGATATTCACCATACTTTCTGATGTTTGGAAGAGAGCCTAGGCTACCTATTGACATCTTGTTGGGAGTCTCTACCGATGGTATCAGTCATCGAGATCATTACCGATACGTGGCACGTTTGAAAGAAACGCTTAAGAGTGCTTATCAGCTGGCTGAGGAAAATGCGACCAAAGTGAATGAAGGAAATAAAAGGAGATTTGATCTTCGAGTAAGATACCGAGAATTGAACCCTGGGGACCATGTTCTGCTACGGAATTTGGGAGCATCTGCAAAACATAAGCTGGCTGATCGATGGCGCAGTGAACTCTTTACAGTGGTCGATCGGTTGCCTGGAATACCAGTCTACAAAATAAAAGGACGGGACGGGAGGATCAGGACTTGGCATAGAAATCATTTGTTGCCTGTACCTCAGATTGATGGTATGGATATCTCCAATGATGGCTCGGCCTGCGATTCTCCACAGTCCTTAGCCGATATTCCACCTGACCTTCCTGAAACTCCTGAGAGTGATTGGACTGTGGCTCCTGAAGTTCCTAGATCACCAGTATCTTCTCCTTCAGGGAGACCTATGAACCCTCAAACTCCAGAATTCGTACCTAGATCTGTGTCTACAGATGAGCAGGGATCTAGCTCTCCTACGCCACCAGCACCATCCCCTCCCATGGCAGACAACCCTAGTTTAGGGCCTGGACATGCTAGTTTACCTCAGAGAGAGGTACGGAGAGGAGAGAGAATTAGACACCCTCCACCTATGCTGACATATGATAGTTTGGGGGACCCCAGATTTACTACTCAGCCTCATTTATACCATGCTTGGGTGGGTGCAGTGTCCACTTTGGTCAATATGTTACCAATTTTCGCTCCTGCTGGCATGTATACCTATTAACCTGTTGTGACTCTGTAAATGCAAAAGCAACCATATTGATATTGTCATTGGTAATGTTGACTGTATACTATGACTTTGTATGTCTTTGACGTGACGTAAAGATTTCACCAGAGGGAGAGTGTAGGGAACTGCCATTTCTACTAGTATATAATGTATCTGGCTTCTTTGCCCCTGCAGTTTGGCTTCAGAGACCCCAGGCATTTAGTGCAAGTTTTGTTTTGTAAATACAGTGAGTCAGACACATGTGAGGCAGAGCTGCTGGGGGGAGAGATGTGAGCAGAGCTGCTGAGACAGACATGTTATGTCTGGGGGAGTCTAAGAGCCACTTGTTCCTCTTTACTTCACAGTATATAGTTAGGTATGTGTTACCCCCTATATACTCACAGGACCTAGCTAGTAACCGTAGTTAGGGATCCATATATATATATAGTTCAGGGCAGTGATAGGTTAGGCTTCCGAAGGCCAACTAGCTAGTTAGAGGCCCGGTGGCACTAGTAGTTTAGCTGGCAGGTTAAGGACTCAGTGTTAGGGTAGTCAGGCCTGCATCTACTGCCATCACCGTCGCCCTGTTTGCTGCCTGTGAAGAATCTCACCATCATCATCATCTCCTGATCGGCTGTCTGTCATCTCCTGGAAGAATCCGAGGATCCACAGTCATCCACAGGGGCCCCTGCATCTCTTCTGTTGCCTGGAGGTATTGTGCACTGGACTCTTGCTATATATCTATATATATACCCGGGTATATAACCTAAGACGGTTGAGGACTTGCTGGTTGTTGTAGTATTGCTGTGTTCTGAGTATATTGTATATATGTATTATTACCCTGTTGATTCTTATAAAGCTACTGTTATAACCTTATGTGGTATCTGTATGTATTCTTCAGACTGTGAGATTAGTACAGTGATCCTTGTTAAGGCTACTAACTGTACTTCATGGGTAAGTCCCAGGAAGAGATCCTCCCTGTAATACAGAGGCTCTATCCTGGGTGGAGGCACTGATATATTTCATATATGTTCCCACTCTTCCCTTCAGCGAAGGCTTCAGGTCCCATTATACACACAGGTCAGCGCCAGAGTCTGTTGCGGGAGGGATAATACTCATACCCCCCCCCAAATAACCAAAAAAAAATAATCTATCTTCTTTCCCCCCCCCCCCCCCCCCCCCCCCCCCCCCCCCCACCCACCCCCAGCATTTTTTTTTTTTTTAAAAAAAAAAAAAAAAACAGAAGGGGGGCGGGGGGGGGGGGGGGGGGGGAGGGGAGGAGCCCAGCACGGAAAAACAAGTGAGGGGGGGGCGCAAAACCCCCCCTCCCCCTCCCCTCCCCACAAAAAATTAATATGTGTGTTCCCCCCCCCACACACCCACCCCCCACCCCCAAACCCCAGATAAAGGAAAATTTATATATAAACATTTTATGCTCCCGGGCGGGAGAGGGTCCGGCCCCCCAACCCCACCAACCCCGCCCCCCCCCCGCGCCCCTTATAGTTGCCCCGGCGGGTAAAGGACCCAAGGTTGGGGGGCCCCCCCCCCCCCCCCCCCCCCCCCCCCCCCCCCCCCGCCCCCCCCCCGCCCCCCCCCCCCCCCCCCCCCCCCCCCCCCCCGCCCCCCCCCCCCCCCCCCCCCCGCCCCCCCCCCCCCCCCCCCCCCCCCCCCCCCCCCCCCCCCCCCCCCCCCCCGGGATATTGTGCACCCCACTCTTGTTATATATCTATATATATACCCGGGTATATTAACTTAAGACGGTTGAGGACTTGCTGGTTGTTGTAGTATTGCTGTGTTCTGAGTATATTTTATGTATGTATTATTACCCTGTTGATTCTTATAAAGCTACTGTTATAACCTTATGTGGTATCTGTATGTATTCTTCAGACTGTGAGATTAGTACAGTGATCCTTGTTGAGGCTACTAACTGTACTTCATGGGTAAGTCCCAGGAAGAGATCCTCCGTGTAATACAGAGGCTCTATCCTGGGTGGAGGCACTGATATATTTCATATATGTTCCCACTCTTCCCTTCAGCGAAGGCTTCAGGTCCCATTATACACACAGGTCAGCGCCAGAGTCTGTTGCGGGAGGGATAATACTCATACCCCCCCCCCCCAAATAGGGCTACACATAAAACAAAGTAATATATGATAAATTCTTCTTGAAAAGCAAAAAACAAAGCTTTTAGAAAAAAATTTGGCCAATAGGACCCATGCCATTAATATCCCAGTATCCTGATAAAGGTATACACCTGCGCTGCAAAATGATCTGCACAATTGCTGCTTGCAACAGTAGCAGTCTGTGACCCTGAAATATAGCCTGTGTCTATCCAGCCTACAACATGTAAGTTAACCATATGTTGCTATCCTTAGTGGTTAGCACCATTGCCCTGCAGGGCTGGAGTCCTGGGTTTGAATCCAGCCAAGGACAGCATCTGCATGGAGTTTGCATGTTCTCCACACATTTGTGTGGGTTTCCTCCAGGTACTCCGGTTTCCTCCTACACTCCAAAGACATACTGATAGGGAATTAATATTGTGAGCCCTATATGGGACAATGACTGCCAAATTCTGATTTTGGATGGCACATGTCCCTCCTCCAGTTTTTAGATGTTTAGTTCTCAGCTCTGCACTTATGTCAAGAACAGGGGTCCTTTGATTCCTGTCCAATCTGGTGAGTTGACCACTAGCTGTACATCCAGGCAAAGGAAGACTAGCTAGGTGACTTCCAACTAACTGAATGGAGAGAGACACATGGCTACCACTACTTTCTTTCTTCATCTGAATGTAGATGGGAACCACAACTCTCTATTTATGGCATATCCTGTATATACAGTGGGGAAAAAAAGTATTTAGTCAGCCACCAATTGTACAAGTTCTCCCACTTAAAAAGATGAGGCCAGCCTGTAATTGTCATCATAGGTAGACCTCAACTATGAGAGACAAAATGAGAAAACAAATCCAGAAAATCACAACGATCAAACGTTTTCTGTAAGTCTTCACAAGGTTGGCACACACTGTGGCTGGTATGTTGCCCCATTCCTCCATGCAGATCTCCTCTAGAGCAGTGATGTTTTGGGGCTGTCACTGGGCAACACGGACTTTCAACTCCCTCCAAATGTTTTCTATGGGGTAGAGATCTGGAGACTGGCTAGGGCACTCCAGGACCTTGAAATGCTTCTTACGAAGCCACTCCTTCGTTGCCCTGGCGGTGTGCTTGGGATCATTGTCATGCTGAAAGACCCAGCCACGTTTCATCTTCAATGCCCTTGCTGATGGAAGGAGGTTTGCACTCAAAATCTTACAATGCATGGCCCCATTCATTCTTTCATGTACACACATCAGTTGTCCTGGTCCCTTTGCAGAGAAAGAGCCCCAAAGCATGATGTTGCCCCCCCCCCCATGCTTCACAGTAGGTATGGTGTTCTTTGGATGCAACTCAGCATTCACTCTCCTCCAAACACGACGAGTTGTGCTTCTACCAAACAGTTCTACTTTGGTTTCATCTGACCATATGACATTCTCCCAATACTCTTCTGGAACATCCAAATGCTCTCTAGCAAACTTCAGACGGCCCGGATATGTACTGGCCTAAGCAGGGGGACACGTCTGGCACTGCAGGATCTGGGATTTTTGCTCACCTTTCTTGTCATCATTTTGACCCCACGGTGTGAGATCTTGCGTGGAGCCCCTGATCGAGGGAGATTATCAGTGGTCTTGTATGTCTTCCATTTTCTAATTATTGCTCCCACAGTTGATTTCTTCACACCAAGCTACTTGCCTATTGCAGATTCAGTCTTCCCAGCCTGATGCAGGTCTACAATTTTGTTTCTGGTGTCCTTCCACAGCTCTTTGGTCTTCACCATAGTGGAGTTTGGACTGTGACTATTTGAGGTTGTGGACAGGTGTCTTTTATACTGATAACAGGGGCGTAACTACCGGGGTAGCAGTGGTAGCGACTGCCACAGGGCCCGGAACATTACGGGGCCCGGAGCCCTGTGGCAGTCGCTACCGCGAACCCCACAATCACTGCTATCGTTATACTCCGGGGTCTTTTGAGACCCCGGAGTATAACGATCGGGGGCCCAGGGGAGGTGAGCGAACATAAAAAACACTGTAACTCACCTCTCCGATGCTCCGCAGAGTTCGGGCCTGTTTGGTGACGTCCCAGACGTCAGCCGATGTCATTATGCGTCGCGACGCCGGCCTGGATCGCGCGAGATCCGGTCCAACATTGAAGATGGCCGAAGTAGCGCACGGGAGTGCACCGGAGCGAGGAAGAGGTAAGTTGCAGTGTTTTCTATGTTTCTATCCTCCCCTGGGTCTCCGATCATTATACTCTGGGGTCTGAAAAGACCCCAGAGTATAATAATCGTTCATGGGTGGTCCACTATGGGGCATAATACTGTGTGCAGGGGCCACTATGGGGCAAACTACTGTGTGCAGGGGCTACTATGGGGCAAACTACTGTGTGCAGGGGCTACTATGGGGCAAACTACTGTGTGCAGGGGCCACTATGGGGCAAACTACTGTGTGCAGGGGCCACTATGGGGCAAACTACTGTGTGTCGGGGCCACTATGGGGCAAACTACTGTGTGCAGGCGCCACTATGGGGCAAACTACTGTGTGCAGGGGCCACTATGGGGCATAATATTGTGTGCAGGGGCCACTATGCTGCATAATACCGTGTCCAGGGGCCACTATGGGGCATAATACCGTGTGCAGGGGCCACTATGGGGCATAATACTGTGTGCAGGGGCCACTATGGGACATAATACCGTGTGCAGGGGCCACTATGGGGCATAATAGTGTGCGCAGGAATGCAGTTTGTGTGTGGGGGGGTTGGGGGCGGCGGCTTGGGGGGGGGGCCCCATGTCAAATGTTCGCCTTGGGGCCCAGCCATTCCTAGTTACGCCACTGACTGATAACAATGTCAAACAGAAGCCATTACTACAGGTAATGAGTGGAGGACAGAGGAGCCTCTTAAAGAAGAAGTTGCAGGTCTGTGAGAACCAGAAATCTTGCTTGTTTGTAGGTGACCAAATACTTATTTTCCACTATAATTTGCAAATAAATTCTTAAAAAAATCAGACAATGTGATTTTCTGAATTTGTTTTCTAATTTTGTCTCTCATAGTTGAGGTCTACCTATGATGACAATTACAGGCTGGCCTCATCTTTTTAAGTGGGAGAACTTGCACAATTGGTGGCTGCCTAAATACTTTTTTTCCCCACTGTATATACAGGATATGCCATAAATAGAGAGCTGTGGTTCCCATCTACATTCAGATGAAGAAAGAAAGTAGCCATGTGTCTCTCTCCATTCAGTTAGTTGGAAGTCACCTAGCTAGTCTTCCTTTGCCTGGATGTACAGCTAGTGGTCAACTCACCAGATTGGACAGGAATCAAAGGACCCCTGTTCTTGACATAAGTGCAGAGCTGAGAACTAAACATCTAAAAACTGGAGGAGGGACATGTGCCATCCAAAATCAGAATTTGGCAGTCATTGTCCCATATAGGGCTCACAATATTAATTCCCTATCAGTATGTCTTTGGAGTGTAGGAGGAAACCGGAGTACCTGGAGGAAACCCACACAAATGTGTGGAGAACATGCAAACTCCATGCAGATGCTGTCCTTGGCTGGATTCAAACCCAGGACTCCAGCCCTGCAGGGCAATGGTGCTAACCACTAAGGATAGCAACATATGGTTAACTTACATGTTGTAGGCCCGGATAGACACAGGCTATATTACTTTTTTCCCCACTTTATGTGGCACTTTACTATGTCTTCTGATGCCCTAATATTTTTATGTTAACAATTATTATTCATTTCTATAGATCCATCAACTTCTATTATAACAGTTAAAAAAACAAGTGAACCATTGTCTACAAGATACATAACCTACAAAAGCTTCCAATCTATACTAATAAAGCACAGGGCAGAATATCAGATCAGATATCAGTCAGGTTACATACATTCTCAGCACTTTCAATAGGCAACAAGGCAGAGTATCTTTACCTGCAAGGTTGATCATTGCTGTTGCCAGGGGCGCACCGCTAATGAGGCGAGGTGAGGCGGCCGCCTCGGGCGGCACTGTCCGGGGGGCGGCATTTTACTATTTCATGTAAACTAGCCCAGGACAGGCCGCTTTAAAAAAAAAAAAAAAAACAGAGCTGAGCGCGGCCTGTCCTGGGCTGGTTTACAAGACGTCGCATCTCAGCGCAGGCAGCGACACAATGACGTCATCACGCCGCCTACGCTGAGACACAGACGTCGCGGACAAGAGGAGGAGGCGGCGGCGGCTGCATCAAGGCATCGCAGGTGAGTATAGCTTTTTTTTATATATATAAATAGGCCGTTACCTGTTGGAGTATCCCCGGCAGGTAACGGCCTATTTATTTACCTACCCCGCGTCTGCTCGTGGCCGCCCCCCGCTTCCCCTTCTGCTATGGGCCGCAGAAAGGGAAGCGGATGCCGCTGTGAGCGGCCGCGGGCATCGGTAAGTTGGGCCGCGGGCCGCAAATACTACTATTATTATACTCCGGGGTCTATTCAGACCCCGGAGTATAATAATCGGAGGCCTAGGGTTGGTGAGGGAACATAAAAATCAGTGTTACTCACCTCCTGCGATCCGATGTAACTCCGAGCAGGCTTGAGGCCTCTGGTGACGTCATCAGGTCGCGCCGCCGGCCTGATCACGTGACGTGTGTGCGCAATTAAACAGGGCCGAAAGCTGCAAGGAGTGCACCGGTGTCCAGGATAGGTAAGTAACTCTGATTTTTATGTTTGTATTCTCCCCTGGGTCTCCAATCATTATACTCTGGGGTCTGAAAAGACCCCAGAGTATAATAATAGTTCATGGGTCGGCCACTATGGGGCATAATACCCTGTGCAGGGACCACTGTAGAGCATAATACCCTGTGCAGGGGCCACTCTGGAGCATAATACAAGAGCAGGGGCCACTATAGAGCATAATACCGAGTGCAGGGGCCACTATAGAGCATAATACAAGTGCAGGGGCCACTATGGAGCATAATAGCAGTGCAAGGGCCACTATAGAGCATAATACAAGTGCAGGGGCCACTATGGAGCATAATAGCAGTGCAAGGGCCACTATGGAGGATAATACCCTGTGCAGGGGCCACTATGGAGCATAATACCCTGTGCAGGGGCCACTATGGAGCATAATACCAGTGCAGGGGCCACTATGGAGCATAATACCGTGTGCAGGGGCCGCTGAGAGGCATAATCCAGTGTGCAGGGGCCGCTGCGGACCATAACACTGTGTAATACTGTGTGCAGGGGCTGCTGTGGAACTTTATAGTGTGTGTAAATGGGGAGCTATAAACATGGGCTATGGCACCTGTTTATATTATACGCTGTCTGTTTATAGTGACCGTGTGATGTAATTGTAGCCTTGTCACATACTGTAGACATGTACAGGACGAGGCTGCAGTTACATTACATGGCCGCTATGAGATGAATGACACTATGTAAACAGAGAAGCGGTCATGGCGCTTACACAGGTACCATTCAAACAGCTGATCAGTGGGGGTGCTGGGTTTTTGAACCCCACTGATTAGTTTATTAATGACCTGGAAAACCTTTTAATTAGTTAACACCTGGGGTATTATTAATAAGGAGCACTATTTATACAGGGTACACACGGACATTATTAATATAAAGATGCACTTGGGAGTATTATTCATTATGGGGGGTTATATCATATATTATATAATTGGGGTAGCAGCAGGATGGGGGCTTTGTGTACGTGAGGACAATGTGGGTTGGATGCCTGGAAAAGTGAGGAGCCAAAGATGTCTGTGTTGCAACCTTTACAGAGACAAGTCACAGCTGGAAGAAGTGGTCATGGCAGTCCAGAGGGAAGAGACGGGAAATGTTACCGATTAGTCAGAGACGTCACCTGTAAGTCACAGAATGTTACTGCCCTGTATTCACCTAAATGATAGAGGATAAATACCTGATTGATGGGGGTCTGTCTGCTGAGACCCCCACTGAGCCTGAGAATTGGGTTTTTCCCCCCACTAGGTGGGAATTCAGCCTGACCGCAGCCATATATATAGGTGTGTCACTTGGTGGATGGACGAACCCGCGTGGCTCTCATTCACTTCAATGGGAGTGCCAAAGATACCCGAAGTCCAGTACTCAGCTATCTGCGGGGCTCCTATTATAGAGAATGGAGGCCACGTGGGCTCGTCCATCCACCAAGCAGAAGATGTGTGAAGTTACTTTCATTGTTAATGCCGTGTTGTTGATCTGATACTGAAGTAATACAGGAAGAAGAATTCTTAAAAACTGTTTTATAACTTTGTGTATTGTATATTGTGCGACGATAACAGTGTGTTAAACTAGTAGCATGGAAACTCAGTTTTTTTTTTTTTTTTTTTTTTTGGGGGGGGGGGGTCTTTCTATAGTCCGCCTCAGGCAGCAAAGAGGCTAGGTTCACCACTGTGCTAGGATATACAATTTAACATTCCTGGGTTACTATTAACATTGTATAGCCTGGACATTGCAGGTTTGTTTGCAGAGACATTATTCATCTTAGTCCTTGTTATGTCTTACATGCAGTTATTGTCTCAAATATATTAACTGAAATGAAAATCATATTTGTTGTATTTTAAAGTTTCTTCAGTTTTCATGTTTCATATATGATTAGATGCATAGATAGATACACACATGGACAAAATTGTTGGTACCCCTCGTTTAATGAAAGAAAAAGCCACAATGGTCACAGAAATAACTTTAACAAAAGTAATAATATATAAAAATTCTATGAAAATGAACAAATGAAAGTCAGACATTGCTTTCCAACCATGCTTCAACAGAATTTAAAAAAAAAGAAAACTCATGAAACAGGCCTGGACAGAAATGATGGTTCCCTTAACTTAATATTTTGTTGCACAACCTTTTAAGGCAATCACTGCAATCAAACGATTCCTGTAACTGTCAATGAGACTTCTGCACCTCTCAGCAGGTATTTTGGCCACTCCTCATGAGCAAACTGCTCCAGTTGTCTCGGGTTTGAAGGGTGCCTTTTCCAGACGGAATGTTTCAGCTCCTTCCAAATATGCTCAATAGGATTTAGGTCAGGGCTCATAGAAGGCCACTTCAGAATAGTCCAATGTTTTCCTCTTAGCCATTCTTGGGTGTTTTTAGCTGTGTGTTTTGGGTCATTATCCTGTTGCAAGACCCATGACCTGCGACTGAGATCAAGCTTTCTGACACTGGGCAGCACCTTTCTCTCTAGAATCCCTTGATAGTCTTGAGATTTCATTGTACCCTGCACAGATTCAAGACACCCTGTGCCAGATGCAGCAAAGCAGCCCCAGAACATAACAGAGCCTCCTCCATGTTTCACAGTAGGAACAGTGTTCTTTTCAAGATATGCTTCATTTTTCCGTCTGTGAACATAGAGCTGATTTTGTCTCATCTGTCCATAGGACATTCTCTCAGAAGCTTTGTGGCTTGTCAACATATAGTTTTATATATTATTACTTTTGTCAGATTCAAGTTATTTCTGTGACCATTGTGGGTTTTTCTTTCATTAAACAAGGGGTACCCACAATTTTTTTCCACGTGTGTAGATAGATAGATATGGAATAGATAGATAGATAGATAGATAGATAATACTAAAAGAGAAGAAAAAAAAAAGAGAAAAACGCGCTCCCTGTGCAGAACCAATAAAAGAATAGAATTTTTGTGAGCCCACAATATGACCCTTAAGGAACTTGAAGAATGGGTGCTCACCTTTTTGTGTTGTGACAAGCCACAACTGTTCAAAGGGCATCTACCTCCAAAACTGGAGGGCAGAGTTCACTGGCAAACGGCTACCTGGAACCTCCAGAGTTGTAGACAACAGATTACTTTCCGTACGGAGCTGAAGATAGCTCCAGAACAAATGTACCAGGGTACGCGCTCCTCACCAGGACTGTTAATTCCAGATAAAACACCAATCTGATGTATTTTATAGCACAATTTTTATTTTAGTCTTAGATAACATGTTTCGGGGTCTGCCACACTACTCTGAGTGCACCCCTTCTTCAGATCAAAACAGACAGCAACTGTAGCCAAGTTGTAAAGAACAGACGCTTGGCAGCTTGGCTCAGCAGCCGATACACAGAGAATGGAGCAGGAAACAGACAGCTCCATAGGATAGGTCATCAATAATTCTAGCCCAGGAAACCCCTTTAAGTGCTCGATACCTACTGTACATAATGCTGGATACAACAGGCAGCTCTTCCCGGTGCCTCTAGCAATTGGAGTCAGATGGGAAGTGGGGAGTTTTAGGTAAGCTGCAGAGAAGTTATATACTAGCTGGAACATGGCTAATAATAAAGGGGCCATGAGAGACAAGTCAGATGCTTTGATGTGAAGTCTAAAATAGTGACAGGAGATTTGGTAGTGTGACATGCTTGAATTATATTGAGATGACGCCTGCTGGGATCAATAACTAAGCTTTAATAACTAAGTGTTTAAACGGTGGGAAAGACTAACTGGAGATCCACAGAGTGACAACATTATTCTGGAGTGACCAAGTATGGAGGGTTGTCATTAGTGAGAGATGGAGGGAGACCTACTATAAAGAGAGCCTGTCAGCAGGAAAATCGTAATGAAAGTAATGACAGTATCTTGTAGTGCTCTTTACTCACTTTCCAAATATGCCTCTGTTAGTCAGCATTGAAGCTCCATAATCAAGAAAATTGCTGTTTTATTCTTATGCAAAAAGTGCTTTTGGGTCCTTTCTTATGTTCCCTGAACTTTGATCTGTGCTGTAGATTACCCACCCTAACTTCCATCCAGGTGTCAATCAACGGATGGTGGGTTGAAGTGCAAAAACTTTTTTAAAATATACAAATTAATAAATATTAAAAGTTAAAAAAATAAAACAAAACTAATGTTTTTATTTTGGTCGTCTTGCCTCAAAAGAAGGAATGTAAAGTAATCAAAACATCACCGGCTCCACAAAATAACAGCGATAAAAATCACAGTTTGCCCTGCAAAAAACAAAAAACAAGACCTCACACAACTAAATCAGCAAAAAGACCAAAAAAGTAATAGATGTGAGAATATAGTGCGCCTAAGCAAATTTTGTTTGCAAAAAGGGGGTTTGTTTTGTAAAATAGTAAAACTATCTACTTATAAAAATTTGTAAAAAAAAAAAGAAAAAAAAAAACCTATATAAATTTGGTGAAAAAAAGGTACCATGTGATCTTTTGGAAAAACATCCAGCATTGGTCAGGATCTATTAAAAACAATGATGGAGGTTACTCTGAATGTCAACAAAACCTCGACAGCAATTGAGAAAATTATGACAAGTCACATGTAAAATGTATTAATATCTGACACATATTCCTTAATATGTGTTATAAGGGTCACACAAGAGATCATGTAAACAATGAGGGTAGAGCTACGTGTTATCTTTATCGCAGAGTCTACATCATAATAAGGTAAGCCTAAAAACTTACAAAGGAATTGCAGCTTTTATTCAGGCCCCACAAAACATTTATAAGAGCTGAACAAAACATTATATGTACCCCAAAATAGTACCATCCAAAAATATAACTAGTCATACAAAAAACAATCCTTCATACGGTCAATGAAGAAATAAAAAGCTTTTAAAATGCAGAACAATGAAAAAAAAAATCTGCATACGGAAATCCAAAATAGTCCTCCTTAAAGGGTTAAAAGATTGTTTAACTGTATTTCCACATATATTGTGGTGAATTTATATTAATGATTAAATTGCAATTTATTTGGACATAAAAATTGAACATTGTAAATTTGTATATTAAACATACTCTCAGGCATCTTCTCATTTAAGCTATATAATGTATGTGCTATAGATTGTCATTATATTTCCATTAATAATTAACAGATTGCTACAATAATCAATCCTCTTTACCTTTAGAGGCAATATTTTATTTTAGCTTGGTGTATATCTCTTCATAGCCTGATGGTGGCAGCAGAGTGTAACTTAGTTTAATGACAGTATTTCAATGGTCTAATAATGCTGTCAAACATTGCAGGATACAAGTCATATTACTGTTATTAATGTCAATGCTTATTTTCTACCGCACAAAGGTGGAAAATATATATCAGCATATAATATAGAATAATAACATATAGGGGCATAACTAGCAAAGACTGGGACTCCCAGAAAACTTTTGACTTGGGCCTCCCCACGGTATAGCGCCCCCTTTCCTGTCCCCCACACAGTATAATGTCCCATTTACACACACTATAATGTCCCACAGTGACCCCTGCACATAGTATTATGCCCCTTAGTGGCTTCTCCACACTGTATTATGCCCCTTAGTGGCCTCTCCACACAGTATTATGTCCCACAGTGGCCCCTGCACACAGTATTGTGCCCCATAGAGGACCCTCCACACAGTATTATTCCCCATAGTGGCCCCTCCACACAGTAATATGTTCCACAGTGGCCCCTGCATACAGTATTATGCCTCATAATAGACCACCCACGAACTATTATTATACTCTGAGGTCTTTTCAGACCCCAGAGTATAATGATCGGAGGCCCAGGGAAGGCAACAAACATAAAAATCAGTGTTACTTACCTCTCCTGCACTTCGACGCACTCCTTGCTGCTTTTGGCATAATTTGATGCATAATGATGCTGGCCTTACCCACGTGATGTCTGGAACGTCACCAAAGGGGCCTGAAGATTGCAAGGAGTCACGCTGGAGCACAGGAGAGGTGAGTAACACTGGTTTTTATGTTCACTCACCTCCCCTGGGCCTCTGATCATTATATTCTGGGGTCTGAAGAGACCCCAATGTATAATGATAGCAGTATTTGTTGGTTTTCAACAAATACTTTTGCCGCGGGCACGCAGCCTCTTTTACCGATCCCCGCTCCTGCTCACAGCCGCCTCTGCTTCTCCTTCTGTGCTCCAGGGGGCCCCAGCGACATGATATGGAACAGAAGGGGAAGCCGAGGCGGCCATGAGCAGGGAATCGTTAAGTAAATAGGGCCCGTTACCTGCTGGTGTTACTCCAGCAGGTTACGACCTATTAAAAATAAAAAAAGGCATCAGGGGCCCGCCAGGCCCCCTAAGATCCCGGGCCCTGTGGCAGCCGCTAAGGCTGCTATCCCGGTATTTACACCACTGATAACATACTATACCTTCCAAACCAATAATGGTGCTGTGTAGGTCCATTAATAGGATCAGAAACATACCTGTGTGACCAAAGACCTATGAAGCAATGCAGATAGGCAAATCACACTGCAAGTGCACTAGAGGTGGGGCATGATTTGTCAGATTTTCCTATAGTCATCCACAAGGGCTCTGACTGTTCTAGCCATGATTGACATTTCCAGCCTCGACTTGCCCACTCCTGTCTGTAGATGAATCTGCCAAATTATTCCTACTGCCAGTGCACTTGGGGCTGATTTCCATATCATTGCTTCATTGGCTTGTGGCCACAAAGGTATATTTCTCCTCTTATTAAAGCTCCCTACACTATTATTGGTTTGGGAGGTTTTTCAGACCCGATGGACTCCATTTCAGAGAAAGTTTTATTATCTACTTATGGAAAAATGGGAAGTGGGATTGAGGTCTTATCAAGGCACAATTATATATAACATATTAAATAATAGGGATCTTGTGTAGTGTTTCAGTGGGAAAGGTTTGTGTATTTGGCAGTGTATACAGTATCGAAACCGCTATACAGGAGTGTAACTAGCAAAGACTTAGGTCCCCAACCCCTAAAGGCATAGTATTCCCTTTGCTGCCCCCCCCTCCACAGTATAATGCCCAATAACACACAGTATAATGTCCCACAGTGGCAACTTCACCAAGAATAATAACCCACAATGGCCCCTCCACACAGTATAATGTCCCATAGTGACCTCCATACAGTATAATGTCCCACAGCGGTCCCTCCACACAGTATAATGGTCCCATAGTAACCTCCATACAATATAATGTCCCATAGTGGTCTCTCCTCACAGTATAATGTCCCATAGTGACCTTCATACAGTATAAGTCCCACAGCGGTCCCTCCACACAGTATAATGTCCCATAGTGGCCTCCATACAGTATAATGTCCCATAGTAGCCCCTACAATGTTTGTTACAAATATTGCAAAAAATTCGAGTTCAGCCATACCCTAGTTTTATGGGGTCCCCCACCCATCTTCTACAGAGTATAATGAGTGGAAGCCCAGAGGAGTTAATCAAACATAAAAAACAGTGTTACTCACTCTCCTGGACCTCCTCTCAAAACTGAGATGAATCTCGCAAGGTTCGCCCAACAAATACTAATCTTGTGAGGCTCACCCAAAAAATAAATGCTTCGGCCCTACTTACAGATCCCCTCTCCTGCCCATAGCCCGCTCCACTTCCCCATTCAGCCTCCAGGAGGTCCCGAGCGCCATGCTGAATGACGTCAGTGACATGATGTGGGAGTGCTGAAGGGGAAGCAGAGGCAGCTGTGGGCAGTATCAGGGATCACTAAGTAAATAGGGGCCACTGCCTGCTGGTGTAATCCTATGATAAGGATAAGGGTTAAAAAAATAAGCCTGAAGTCTCCTGAGTCTTATTCCTGCATCTACCATCATGGGCACTCCAACCACCATCAGGCTTAGGAAGGTCAGGATTTGCCCTGGGAGAAAACAACTACCACCATCAGACACACTGCATTACTGCATCCAGGAGGAGTGGGTCCAGATCCTTGCCACCACGACTGCAGTAATTACTACTCAACCTCCTGGCTTCCCTCCCAACGGCCTGGTGAACATGGTCTCAAAGACAAAAGTTAAACCAATTTCAATGTACATATTCCCTCTGTAATACTTCCTTAAATTCACTAAATGCTGTTTAAGTGTTTTGTGTACTGCCATGGTGCTGGTATTAGTAAAGTTTCTCTATGAATAATATACTGCTCATCCATTACAGATTTAAAATCTCCTAAAAAGCAAATTATTTTCTAAAAAAGCTGTTTTTGTTGTGAGTAGAAAAATTTAAAAAACTATAAATTTTGTATTGCTATAAATGTAATGTTCCCCACAAATACCTTATTAGAGCGTTCTGAGTTTAGCTGCATGTGATTTTGGTGACAAAGCTAATTTGTGCCCACAAGTTGTGTGTTTGCTTTGACCTACTAACGGCAGAAGTTTCTCAGGCTACCCAAAGCAGGAAAGGACTCAATATTTAGGGGCCTGTTCATGCATTTCAATGAGGAGGGGGGCGTATGAAGGCTGCTTCTGGCTGATGGTATACCTCTGCTATGCAATGGCTGAGGCCAACATGGAAGGGTCATTGTTGGAGGTGGTCCCTAGTAGGCAGCCACACCAAGTCGGTACTGGAGGAGGCTGGACACCATTGAGATCAAACTGGGGGACACATAGACATAAAGACTCTGGGATCAAGCAGATAGAGCTAGTCAAACCATTAGAACCATGCCATCAAGTTACAAAGACCTGGTCCTGTAGCTGCTATAAAGTTCCTACAGTTATGGACAATTGTTATGAGTTTATGAGTTAGTTACCCAGTATTTCCAATTATTTGTGGACAGCCCATTAATGGGCACAACACAGTTGTAGACAGTAAGTAGCATGTTAATGCAGCCAATGCATTCTGGAAGCCACACCATAACCAAGTGGATAATATCCTTACATATTTCCAAGCTGAGGTTGTGAATGGCGCAACCCATAGTGAAGATCCTCAGAAGTCAGTTTACGGGTAGAATCGTTTAGCTCCTATATTAGAACTATTGGTGCCCAGAAGTCCTGCATGTCTTACAAAAAATAGTTTTAAAAACTCCCGTGGCATATGTAAATTAGCTGTCAAGTGTCTGCTAACTGTCTGTATCTACACCATGCGCTAATCCAGCCCCTCTTGTTTGGATTAACCTGGATGATGCTGCCTATCTCACTATACAGTTGTGCTAAAAAGTTTACATAACCCGGCAGATTTTTTGTTTTTTGCCCTTTTTTCAGAGAATATGAATGATAACGCAAAAACTTTTTCTCCACTCATGGTTAGTGGTTGGTTGAAGCCATTTATTGCCAAACTTCTGTGTTTTCTCTTTTTAAATCATAATGACAACCAAAAACATCAAAATTACCCTGTTCAACAGTTCACATACCCCAGTTCTTAATACCGTGTATTGCCCCCTCTAACATCAACGACAGCTTGAAGTCTTTTGTGGTAGTTGTGGATGAGGCTCTTTATTTTCTCAGATGGTAAAACTGCCCATTCTTCTTGGCAAAAAGTCTCCAGTTCCTGTAAATTCCTGGGCTGTCTTGCATGTACTGCGCACTTGAGATCTCCCCAGAGGGGTTCAATGATATTGAGGTCAGGAGACTGAGATGGCCACTCCAGAACCTTCAATTTCTTCTGCTGTAGCCAAAGACAGGTCGACTTGGCCTTGTGTTTTGGATCGTTGTCATATTGGAACGTCCAAGTACGTTCCATGCACAGATTCCTGGCTGATGAATGCAAATTTGCCTCCATTATTTGCTGATAACGTGCTGCATTCATCCTCCCTTCAACTGTGACCAAGTTTCCTGTGCCTTTGAAGCTCACACATGCCCACATCATCAGTGATCCACCTCCGTGCTTTACAGTAGGAATGGTGTTCCTTTCATCATAGGTCTTGTTGACACCTCTCCAAATGTAACGTTTATGGTTGTGGCCAAAAAGTTCGATTTTTGTCTCATCACTCCAAATTACCTTGTTCCAGAAGTTTTGAGGCTTGTCTCTGTGCTGTTTGGCGTATTGAAGGCGAGATTCTTTGTGGCATTTGCGCAGTAATGGCTTTCTTTGGGCAACTCAACCATGCAGGCCATTTTTCTTCAAGTGCCTCCTTATTGTGCATCTTGAAACACCCACACCGATAGTTTTCAGAGAGTCCTGTATTTCAGCTGATGTTATGTGTGGGTTTTTCTTTGCATCCTGAACAATTTTCTGGGCAGTTGTGGCCGAAATTTTGGTCGGTCTACCTGACAGTGTTTTGGTTTTTACAGAGCCCCTGAGTTTCCATTTGTTAGTCACAGTTTGAACACTGCTGACTGGCATTATCAATTCCTTGGATATCTTTTTGTATCCCTTTCCTGTTTTATACAGTTCAACTACCTTTTCCTGTAGATCCGTGGACAATTCTTTTGCTTTCCCCATGACTCACAATCCAGAAACTTCAGTGACTGGAGGAAAGATGAAACAGTCTGTCTGGATCCCAGAAGCTCACTCAGCTTTTATGCACACACTGATTACAAGCAAACAGGTCACAGGTGAGGATGTTACCTTTAGTAGCCATTCAAACCCCTTTGTGTCAACTTCTGGGCATGTTATCAGGCCAAAGTCACTACAGTCAAGCTTCAGACCCCATCACTCCACAGAAACTGCCCTAACCAAGGTCACTAATGACCTTCTAACTGCCAAAGCCAAGCGTCACTACTCTGTCCTCCTCCTCCTCGACCTCTCCTCTGCCTTTGGCACAGTCGACCATTCCCTCCTGTTAGAAACACTCTCATCCCTTGGCATCTCTGACCTGGCCCTTTCCTGGATCTCCTCATACCTCACCAACCGCACATTCAGCGTCTCCCACTTGCACACCACCTCCCCGCCGCGCCCTCTTTCTGTAGGTGTCCCCCAAGGCTCCATCCTAGGACCCCTCCTGTTCTCCATCTACACCCTCGGCCTTGGCCAACTCATAGAATCCCATGGTTTCTGCTACCATTGCTGTGCTGACGACACCCAAATATATCTCTCTGGACCAGACATTACCTCTCTGTTGTCCAGAGTCCCAGAATGTCTAGCGGCCATAGCCTCCTTTCTCTCCTTCCGCTTTCTCAAACTCAACATGGAAAAACAGAGTTCATAATCTTCACCCCTCCTCGCACGGCCCCCCCACCTGACCCATCTATTAAAGTTAGCGGACCCACACTCACCCCAGTCCCACAGGTCCACTACCTTGGGATAACCTTAGACTCTGACCTATCCTTCAAGCTGCATATTCAAACCTTCAACACCTCCTGCCGCCTCCAACTCAAGAACATCCACCGAATCCGCTCCTTCCTCACCCCTGAAACTACAAAGATGCTAGTTCATGCCCTCATAATCTCCCATCTAGACTACTATAACACCCTTCTCCATGGCCTCCTAGCTAACACTCTCACCCCCCTCCAGTCCACCTTAAACTGTGCTGCTCGCCTAATACACCTCCCCCCCCGTTCTTCATCGATCACTCCCCTCTGCCAATCCCTTCACTGGCTACCCGTCGCCCAGCAAATAGAGTTCAAACTACTAACGCTGACATACAAAGCCATCCACAACCTGTCCCCTCCATATATCTCCGACCTAATCTCCCACTACCTGCCCACACTTAATCTCCGATCCTCCAAAGATCTCTTATCCGCTCTTAAAATAAACGTCTCCAAGACTTCTCCCGTGCATCCCCCATACTCTGGAACTCATTACCAAGACACATCAGACTGTCCCCCACAATCACAAGCTTCAAGAAGGCCTTGAAGACTCACCTATTCAGGAAGGCCTACAACCTCCAATAATGCTACTGTCACCACACCACCACCTGAACAGCCTCTCCCCCACCTTCTGTGTCTATCCCTCTTCCCTCATAGACTGTAAGCCCTTGTGGGCAGGGCCCTCTATCCCACTGTGTCAGTTGGTTACTGTTAGTATCATATTTGTTTTGTATATTTTGTGTACCGTATGTAAATCCTCAAATGTAAAGCACCATGGAATTAATATAATAATGTATAGCACCATGGTATTAATGGTGTTATATAAATAAAAAATAATAATAATAATATGCTTATTGATATTTATGGGAACCATGTAGTGCTTCCTGTCCATTGAAGCAAAGGAATTTAAAACTTGCTGACAGATTTCTTTGAAGATTACAGTAAATTTTTGGAGTTTCCAGCAGAAGAACACCTTGTGATCCAAACAGGCCTAAAAGGGTTTTCCGGCTCACAATCCTAGTGTCTTAATGGATGTTACTGGTGGGATGACTACTTACCATTCAATTCAATGTGTACCGTCAAAAAGAGCAAAGGAACAGCACAATAATGATGCGTGAAGTAGTTGATGTCCAATCAACTGAAAACATCACAGATGTAAATTGAGACATAATGATAAGTGATAATGTAGGATGCAAGCATGGATGCAAGTTCAGTGTTCCAGAACTCACAAGTTCCTTTGCCATCCACATTAAACATGAGTCCTAGCCCATGCTGACATGCTATGTTATTACTGCCTGATGAAGGGTTTTTGATGGCAGAATCATTGTGTCATAATTTACGTCAGTGGAGTTTTCATTGGGTTTGAGATAAATTACTTCCAACATCTTTAATGTGCTATTCCTTTGGTCTTTTTAATTTACGCTAGGTTCACAGTAGTGTCTGGGGACTCCGTCCCCCATTCCGCTTAAAATAGGTGGAGAGAAAAGTCCTGCAAACAGGAATTTTCTCTCTGCCAATTTCAGTATAAAATCATCAGAAACCTGGTGGACCCCATTAAAGTCTATGGGGTCCACGGGTTTCCATGGGTATCTGCTTTTTAAGTGGATAGGGTTTCCTTTTTTTGGGTCACTGAGTAGACCCGAAGGCTAGTGTGAACCTAGAGTTAGAAGGGTAAAAACTGGTTTCTTTAAAGAGGACCTTTCACCTCCTCCACCAGCTCCAACTTGGAATTTTTTCTCTAGTCCCCACTGTTCCCTGTTCCCGAGCAATCATTTCTGTTGGTTTCATCACAATTACTGTATGATCTCCACTTACAAGTGGGCAGTACCTGTCTATTTACTACAGCCTAGGACAGCCCACCTGACAGTAGAGAGCCTAGTTAACATATTGGGCACTGAAACTAGCAGCACTGATTGCTCAGGAATGGTGGGGGCTAGAAAAAAAAATTCCAAATGTACCAGAATAAATAGAGTGGCACCTATTGAAGGATGCAAACAGATGGAGTTGGTGTAAGGTCCTCTTTAAGTAGGAAAGAAAGTTATAAATACGATATAAAGATAAACACAACATACTACATAGCAAATGTTGAGCGTGTGACTACAAATGAAAAGATCGACTCCAAATTGTCAGCTGGAGGTTATCTCCAGGATTATACTGATATGGAGAAGGAGTGAATTATAGTCATGCCAGGATATTACAATATGCTTATACAAAGACTCAGATCAGATGTATCAGAATTGCATCACAGTCCTGATGGTGATAATATAAGCCACATTGAAAGAAAACACTGGAAGAAATTAAGTAAATATCCTCAGACTTTCTACTATCATAATGTCATGCAGGCCCCAAAACGGAGAGGCTAGCTATTGGTGAATTAGAGAAATCATGAGCAGAACTTTCATAAAAGCAAATGGTAGTCATGCTTTACCCATGCCCAGTGAATGGGGTCGATTAAAGAGTCTTAAAGAAGCCTTATCTCTCATGAGACACTGCAGGAGTCAGTGGTCAGATTGCAAGTGCATGTGATCAAATGGAGAACCAGATCAGAGCTCCTAAACCTTCAAAAAGTTGGAGTTAATTTAGTTTACTACATTATTGGTCATGTATGGTACAAAGGGGGCTACAACAACAAGAACCCCCGGAGTGCTTCTTTTAAAGTATTCTATGGTTTCAGCTTAATTTTTCTTTTATTATTCAGGCTATATTATTCATATATTGAATCTATTATAACATTTGCCCTTTTGGGTAGGTGTTTTACTAATAAATGTCACGTAAGTGACCAGTGGTCCTCCAAAATTTGTTAATACTTTGTAGAGAGTATTAACTTGGAGAGATGGGTGAAACTTTCAGGATTCATTTAGTTTCGGGTTTGGGTTGCTCCGGACCAAGATTAGTTTCGGGTCGAACAAATTTGGTGTGAACCACAATTTATAATGGTTTAAAACCAGTGGCGTATATACCGGAGTAGCAGTGGTAGCGGCTGCCACATGGCCCGGGACATTTTTTTTTTTTTAATAGGCCGTTACCTGCTGGAGTAACCCCAGCAGGTAATGGGCCCTATTTACTTACCGCTCCCCACTCCTGCTCACAGCTGCCTGCACTTCCCCTTCTGCGGAAGCGGAGGCGGCTGTGAGCAGGAGCAGAGATCGGTAAGTGAGGCCACGGGCCTGCGAACACCACAAATGCTGCTATCACTATTCTCTGGGGTCTTTTCAGACCCTAGAGTATAATAATCGGAGGCCCAGGGGAGTGAGGGAACATAAAAAACAATGTTACTTACCTCTCCTGGGATCCAGCAGTCTTCGCGCCTCTTTGGTGACATCGCAGACATCACGTGGGCCAGGCCAGGGTCATTATGCGTCGCGACGATGGCTTGGCTCACGTGATGTCTGGTTCAACATTGAAGAGGGCCAAAAGTAGCAAGGAGTGCACGGGAGCCCAGGAGAGGTAAGTGACATTGTTTTTTTTGTTTGTATCCTCCCCTGGGTCTCCGATCATTATACTCTGTGTTCTGAAGACCCCAGAGTCTAATAATTGTTCATGGGTGGTCCACAATGGGGCATAATACTGTGTGCAGGGGGCCACAATGGCGCATAATACTGTGTGCAGGGGCCACTATGGCACTTAATACTGTGTTCAGGGGCCACTATGGGGCATAATACTGTGTGCAGGGGCCACTATGGGGCATAATACTGTGTGCAGGGGCCACTATGAGAGACAAAATGAGAAAACATATCTAGAAAATCACATTGTCTGATTTTTAAAGAATTTATTTGCAAATTATGGTGGAAAATAAGTATTTGGTCAATAACAAAAGTTAATCTCAATACTTTGTTATTTATCCTTTGTTGGCAATGACAGAGGTCAAACGTTTTCTGTAAGTCTTCACAAGGTTGGCACACACTGTTGCTGGTATGTTGGCCCATTCCTCCCTGTAGATTTCCTCTAGAGCAGTGATGTTTTGGGGCTGTCGCTGGGCAACACGGACTTTCAACTCCCTCCAAAGGTTTTCTATGGGGTTGAGATCTGGAGACTGGCTAGGCCACTCCAGGACCTTGAAATGCTTCTTACAAAGCCTCTCCTTCGTTGTCCTGGCGGTGTGCTTGGGATCATTGTCATGCTGAAAGACCCAGCCACGTTTCATCTTCAATGCCCTTGCTGATGGAAGGAGGTTTGCACTCAAAATCTCACGATACATGGCCCCATTCATTCTTTCATGTACACGGATCAGTCATCCAGGGCTGTGGAGTCGGTACGCCAAAGCCCCGACTCCGACTCCTCAATTTCCCCTGACTCCGACTCCGACTCCAACTCCGACTCCACCAAAATAGGCACCGACTCCGACTCCACGACTCCGACTCCACAGCCCTGGCACTGCTAAACCTTATAGGTTCACTCAGAACTCAGTCCCATCATTATATGAGGAATAGAACAGACCTTTACAGGACATTTCATAATTTTCAACATTTCATCATTTTCCCAAATTCTTATGAAAATATATTCAGCACATACTGCATTGTACTACTAACTGTACCAATTTATTATATATTTTGGGAGTCGGAGTCGGTCCATTTTATACCGACTCCGACTCTGACTCCGACTCCACCAAAATAGGCACCGACTCCGACTCCACGACTCCGACTCCGACTCCACAGCCCTGCAGTCATCCTGGTCCCTTTGCAGAGAAACAGCCCCAAAGCATGATGTTGCCACCCCTATGCTTCACAGTAAGTATGGTGTTTTTGGATGCAACTCAGCATTCACTCTCCTCCAAACACGATGAGTTGTGTTTCTACCAAACAGTTCTACTTTGGTTTCATCTGACCATATGATATTCTCCCAATAGTCTTCTGGAACATCCAAATGCTCTCTAGCAAACTTCAGACAGGCCCAGATATGTACTGGCTTAAGCAGGGGGACATGTCTGGCACTGCAGGATCTGAGTCCCTGGCGGCATAGTGTGTTACTGACGGTAGCCTTTGTTAACGTTAGTCCCAGCTTTCTGCAGGTCATTCACTAGGTCACCCCCTGTGGTTCTGGGATTTTTGCTCACCTTTCTTGTCATCATTTTGACCCCACGGGGTGAGATCTTGCGTGGAGCCCCTGATCAAGGGAGATTATCAGTGGTCTTGTATGTCTTCCATTTTCTAATTATTGCTCCCACAGTTGATTTCTTCACACCAAGCTGCTTGCCTATTGCAGATTCAGTCTTCCCAGCCTGGTGCAGGTCTACAATTTTGTTTCTGGTGTCTCTTTGGTCTTCACCATAGTGGAGTTTGGAGTGTGACTGTTTGAGGTTGTGGACAGGTGTCTTTTATACTGATAACAATGTCAAACAGGAGCCATTACTACAGGTAATGAGTGGAGGACAGAGGAGCCTCTTAACCCCTTAACGACGCAGGGCGTAATAGTACGTCCTGCGTCGCATGACGATGTATGGAGAGCGCTCAGGAGCTGAGTGCTCTCCATACACCGCGGGTGCCGGCTGTATAATACAGCCAGGACCCGCAGCTAACAGCAGCGATCGGTGCCTGCACCGATCACGGCTGTTAACCCTTTAGATGCCGCGGTCAAACGCGACCGCGGCGTCTAAATTGCGGAGCCGACAAGGGCGCCGCCATTTTTACCTCATCGCCGCCCTCCGGAACGTCATCGGAGGGCGGCGCTTGGTTGCCATGACAGCCGGGAGCCTATTGAAGGCTCCCAGGCCTGTCATTTCAGTATAGCTATTACACGATGCCAGAGGCATCGTCTAATAGCAGTGAAGGCATTTTGCTATTCACTGCGATACAGTAGTATCGCAGTGAATAGTACGATCGATCAGACTCCCTAGGTTTCAAGGTCCCTAGGGAGTCTGATCATACAAGTAAAAGTATAAAAAAAAAAGTTTTTAAAAGTATGTAAAAATAAAAAAAAACACAAAAGTTCAAATCACCCCCCTTTCCCTAGATCACATATAAAAGTAAATAAACAAAAGTAAACATAAACACATTAGGTATCCCCGCGCTCCAAAATGCCCGAACTATTAAAATATTAAAATATTTATCCCATACGGTGAACGGCGTAGCGGGGAAAAAAAAATCAAAATGGCCAAATAGCGTTTTTTTTTCAACACTTTGTCTCCTATAAAAAATTGAATAAAAAGTGATCAAACCATCAGATCTTTCCCCAAGTGGTATCAATAAAAACGTCATGTTGTCCCGCATAAAATGGTGCCTTACCCAGCTCCATACATGTAAATATGAAAAAGTTACAGGTGACACAATATGGCGATGCAAAGTTTTTTTTCTATTTAGCAAAGTTTTTAATTTTTTAAAAGGTATCAAAACATTACAAATACTATATAAATTTGGTATCGCCGTGTTCGTACTGACCCACAGAATACAGGTAACATGTCATTTTTACCACACAGTGAATGGTGTAAAAATTAAACCCATATGAATTTGGTGCAAATGCAGTTTTTCTCCAATTGCACCTCATTCTGAATTTTTTTCCAGCTTCCCAGTACATTGCACAGAATATTGAATAGTGACATTACAAAGTACAATTTGTTTCGCAAACAATAAGCCATCATGTGACTCTGTGACCTGAAAAATGAAAAAGTTATGGCTCTTGGAATGTGGGGAGGGAAAAACGAAAATGCAAAAACAAAAATTTCTTAAAAAATCAGACAATGTGATTTTCTAAATATCTTTTCTCATTTTGTCTCTCATAGTTGAGGTCTATCTATGATGACAATTACAGGCCGGCCTCATCTTTTTATGTGGGAGAACTTGCACAATTGGTGGCTGACTAAATACTTTTTTCCCCACTGTATCTATCTATCTATCTATCTATCTATCTATCTATCTATCTATCTATCTATTCCATATCTATCTATTGCACAATTGGTGGCTGACTAAATACTTTTTTTCCCCACTGTAATTTTTTTTTTAATTCCATCCCTCATAGATTGTAAGCCCTTGTGGGCAGGACCTTCTATCCCACCATATTCTAGTTGGTCATTGTTTGTTAGTATTGTATTTGTTTTGTGTACACCATGGAAATAATATAATAATATACAGGACCATGAATATAATATAATAATGTACAGCACCATGGATATAATATAATAATGTATGGCACCATGGATATAATATAATAATGTATGGCACCATGGACCTAATAATGCTCTAAAATAAATAATAATGATAATTCTTCACAGTTCTAACATTAACTGTAAGTGATATTACCTTATCCAGTTATTATATTGAAGTTTTAATGCAACATGTATAATATGTTACACTCATTTTACAGATATTTTTGTATTGTTGGATGACAAACACAAAAATCTTGAAAAATAAGTCAGTTCAAAGATAAATGTGTCTGTGGTCACTGTACGAGGAAATGACTAGCATTTTGATAACCATAGTCACCAAAAAACCATTTATGTTTAATACATTTTTTGTTGGTCATTTTTTTTTCAGACTTTCTTTGTTGCCAGCAAAGATGATCACATATGTATGGTTACTACCCAACACTGAGAGGAGCTCTGGGTTATTAGGTCCTTGGCTGCCATGTAATGTCATCGGCACTCACCCCATGATCATGTTCCTGGTGGTATCGATGAGGGTGGAAAATGTTAACATGATACGTCCACTATTCAATGCAACATCTAAAGCAGGGGTCTCAAACTCAATTTACCCGGGAGCCGCTGGAGGTAGAGTCTGGGTGAGGCTGGGCCGCATCAGGTTTTCCACACCGTTAATATGCTCCATATTGGCCCCTGCACACGGTATTATGCTCCCTAGTGGCCCCTGCACACGGTATTAAGCTCCATAGTGGCCCCTGCACTTGTATTTTATTCCCTAGTGGCCCCTGCACTTGTATTATGCTCCCTAGTGGCCCCTGCACTTGTATTATGCTCCCTAGTGGACCCTGCACACGGTATTAGGCTCCATAGTGGCCCCTGCACACGGTATTGTGCCCCATAGTTGCCCACCCACAAACTATTATTATACTCTGAGTTCGGGTATAATAATAGTAGTATTTGCGGCCCGCAGCCTCACTTACCGATGCCCGCGGCTGCTCACAGCGGAATCCACTTCCTCTTCTGCGTCCCATAGCAGAAGGGAAAGACTGGGCGGCCACGAGCAGACGCCGGGTAGGGAAATAAATAGGCCGTCACCTGCCGGGGATACTCCAGCAGGTAACGGCCTATTTATATAAATAAAAAAACTTATCCTCACCTACCTGCGATGCCTTGATGCAGCCGCCGCCTCCTCCTCTTGTCCGAGACGTCTGTGTCTCAGCGTAGGAGGCGCGATGACGTCATTATATCGCTGCCTGCGCTGTGATGCGGACGTCTCGTAAGCCAGCCCAGGACAGGCCACGCTCAGCGTTGTTTTTTTTAAAGCGGGTTGTCCTGGGCTGGTTTACATTGGATAGTAAAAAATGCCGCCCCCCCCCCCCAGACAGTGCGCCCCTGGTGCCATTCGTATCAAACTCGGGCCACACTAACATTAAACTTTGATATTGAGGTGGGGGCCGCAAACTATTGTCCCGAGGGTCGCAGTTGGCCCGCGGGCCTCGAGCTTGAGACCCCTGATCTAAAGGGTTTAGTATTTAGAATTGGGGGCTTTCCAATCCTGGGCATTAAGAGCAGGTGCCCAGCTGTGCGTTTTTGGTGAAGCACCAGCTTCACCCAGCATGGAAGACCTGTGCTGGGCTCCAATACATATGCATTTTTATATATTGCATATGTATAAGGCCCCATAGTGACTGTTGTAAAAAAGGCATATTGGGTTCACTAAGGGGTTAAAAAAGCAATATGGTTGGCATTGTCACATGACTTACTCTTGAATTGTAGTACAGCGGCAAGTTGTATAACATTGTCTTACCTCTGGAATTCTCAATAAAGTGACTTTCAAAAGATAATGTGACGCTCCACGGAACATGTTCACCTGGGACTCTGCCTGCAATAAAAAAAAAACAAAACAAAAGTTCTGTTCCTCCCCAGAACATCCATGGGAGAAATGGCATGTCAAAGATACACACATACACAAAACAGTTCACACAGTTTGGGTCACCTCACATACACAAAGCTATATAGAAATACAATTAATTAAACATATTTCATAGTATGCAACTATACAGAATGCAGGTGAGTAGTGAGGTCTCTATCAAAAATTATCCTAAAGGAACCAACTTAAAGCACCTAAAAGGAGATGTTTCCACACCTTAGGAGGAAGCCACAGGAGTGGTGATAATAGGGCTGGCCAATTAAGTGGTCATGTGGGTAATGCGACATTGAGCCACGTGACTTGGCCTTAGCGGTCCCTGACATCAGTCAGAAGCACCAAAGACAGCAGGGAGTCGCTCCAGAGTGAAGGAGAGGTGAGTAATACTGTTTGATCACCTCTCCTGAGCCTCCCCTGTATTATACCCTGGGGTCTGAAGAGACCCCAAAGTATAATAACAGTATAGGTTTGGCCGTGTTTGGTCTGAACAAAACTGCCGGGTGAAGGTTTGAGACGAATCTCACACAGTCATATAGTGAAAGGGGCGTGGTTTAAAAGGGGCGTAGCCTAAATCATCCTCATTAATTGTAATCAGGGCAAAATGCCCGATTAATCATGTTTTTGATTTAGGTCATAATCGCCCAGGCCTAGTTGATACACATAGATTACTTTCTCATGTTCCTCCATGCCACTTTATTTAGGTGTCATTTTCTCTGCATTTATTAAAGACTTTCCATACTTTTGTCAATTGGTTAGCATATTATTGTTCACTGTCATGACATTTTTCAGTCTATTTGGCTTATTTGATTTCCACTACACTTGCTTCTTTAAGGTTGTTTATGCTATAATTCTCACTGTACACTGTATTATAATTCACATTGTGCTTTGTGACTTTGTGTACCAGGAATTTTTTCCCCTGATATCAATTGTTCATGCATACTGATCTCTTATTCTCTATATATTAGGCAGCATGTTGTATGTTCTGCCCACATTTGCATGGGTTTCCTCTGGGCACTGCAGTTTCCTCCTACACTCAGGCATACTGGTAAATTGGTTTACTATGAAATTGACCCTATAGTGGGTGTTGGGGATTTGTGTGCCAGTCACCGACTTCCCTGCTTCACATCTCTCCCTATACTTTGAGTCCCTTATGTGAGAAAAGGATGTCCATATTTTCAGATGACACTAAATTCTGTAAAGTAATCAAAACTGAGGATAGCAGAATATTACAGGGGGTCGAGGGAAGCTGGAGACTTGGCAAATGGAGTTTAATGTAGACAAATGTAAGGTTATGCGCTTTGGTCGAAGGAATAAAATGTATGATTAATGACTGGGTAAGACTGCCACTGAAAAAGACTTGGGGATTTCCATGAATAGTTATGCATAGTTATACAAATCACTGGTATGGCCACATATAGACTATTGCGCGCAATTTTGGGCCCCAGTGTACAAGAAGGACATAACTGAACTAGAGAGAGTGCAGAGAAGGGCGACCAAGATTATTAGGGGAATGGGTGGATTGGAGGACACCAACAGATTAACAAATGGGGTTATTCAGTTTAGAAAAAAGATGGTTACAGGGAGATCTAATAACAATGTACATGAAGGGGCAGCATACATTCATTTCTAATGATCTTTTTACTCTTAGGCCGATGATAGTGACAAGGGGATGATATTTAAATTAGGAGACAAGGAAAGGCTGAGGAATGTGCAAAAGGAGCTGAGGCGTCAAATCCGGGAGGGAAAAAACAATTATAAGGGGAAAATGGAACAGCAAATGAAAAGAAAAGACATTAGGGCAGTCTGGAAAGGTCTTAAGTCAATTTCTGGTCACAGACAGCCAGTCTGCCAGATAGAAGGAAATGTTAATTGGCTTAACGAACTAAATCTATTCTTCAATAGATTTGATCACACACCAGCTCCTCCCACCCTAGCATGTCATTCAATCCTCTCTCCCACACTGACCTTACCTCCTGCTGTCAATTCTCACCTCCATTTCAGTAAACCTAGTAATCAGTCATCTACCTACAGTCTGATCTTCACACATGCTCAGGTGACAAAGGAGCTGAAAAAGATCAAGGCAGGGAAAGCCTCAGGACCAAATGGCATCAGTGCAATGCTAATTAAGACTTTCGGGGACCAGCTGTGTGGTATTATTACATACTGTATATGTTTAATATGAGCCTGAATCTGGGAATGGTACCACAAATGTGGAAATCATCTTGTGTGGTACCAGTTCCAAAGACACCTCATCCGATGGACCTTAACGGTTACAGACCTGTAGCATTGACATCCCACCTGATGAAGATCTTAGAGAGATTGGTTCTCACACATCTCCACTCTCTAGTGAGCTTGGCTATGTACCCTCTCCAGTTTGCTTATAGACCGGACACTGGGGTGGATGACGCCATCATCCACCTTCTGTACAGAGATATTTCTCACCTGGAGAAACCAGGGAACACTGTGAGAATAATGTTCTTTGATTTCTCAAGTGCTTTTAACACCATACAGCCGAGGCTACTGAGAGACAAGCTGGGCCTTGCTGGAGTGGACCACCACCTCTCCAACTGAATCCTAGACTAGCTCACAAACTAACCTTAGTATGTGAGATCCCGGGACTGTGTGTCAGACACCGTGATCTGTAATACGGGGGAACCTCAGGGTACAGTTCTTGCCCCTTTTCTCTTCACACTGCAGATTTTAGGTACAACTCATCTAGCTGCTACTTACAGAAGTATTCTGACGACTTCAGAGTACAGATTACTTCTGTAAGTATTTGAGTACAGAGAATTGAACTGGGATTTTGTGGATTGGTGCCAGCGGAACCATTTTAGGATTAATGCTGGGAAGACCAAGGAGATGGTGGTCGACTTTCATAAGTGCAGATGCCCTCCTAAACCTGTGGACATCCAGGGGACGGACATTGAGATTGTCAACACCTATAGTACCTAGGGGTGTTCCTCAATAATAAGCTGGACTGGGCAGATCACTTGCATGTCCTGTACAGGAAGGGCCACAGCAGGCTCTACCTGCTTAGGAGGCTGAGAGCCTTTGGAGTCCAGGGGGCACTTCTAAGGGCCTTTTACAACTCTGTAGTGGCATCAGCCATCTTCTTCAGAGTGGCCTGCTGGGGGAATAGAATATCAACCAGGGATAGGAATAGACTCAACAAGCTGATTAGAAGGGCCAGCTCTGTCCTGGAGAGCCCCCTGGACCCAGTGCAGGTGGTGGGTGATAGAAGGATACTGTCCATGGTGAGCTTCATGCGGGAGAATAAGTCCCATCCCATGCATGAGACAGTGATAGCGCTGGGCAGTACTGTCTGTGACCGACTGCTCCACCCTAAGTGTGAGAAGGAGCGCTATCGGAAGTCTTTCCTCCCCGCTACAGTTAGGCTGTACAACCAACACCGAGCTAAGCAGAGATCATTCCATACTGAGAACTGAAAGATCTTTAAGTTGTGGTATCCCTTCTACTGCTTTTTTACCTGTACCTTTGTATATGTACCTACTGTCACTGTAATGCCTCTACCTTATCTTATCTTATTTGACCAGCATCATAGGTGGGGATTCTTTACTTTAAGAGCAATGAGGCTATGGAACTCACTGCCACAGGAGGATTCATTGAACAAGTCCAAGAAGGGCCTGGATGCTTAATTTGAAAGGAAAAATATTACAGGTTATGGGTTTTAGGCTTTAATGAAGACAAGTTGATCCAGGGTTTTATACTGGATTTGGAGTCGGGAAGGAATTCTTCCCTTGACATGGCACAATTGGCATCAGCCTGATGTTTTTTTTTTTTTTACTTCCTCTGGATCAACGCTGTATGGTTATAGGTTAGACTTGATGGACTTGTGTCTTTATCCAACCTCTTCTACTATGTTACTATGAAATTGTGCAATTTTTTTGTGTATTTTGTGCTCAATTGCTGCCGATTTGCATAGATTTTTCACACCATAAATGTTTAAAATCCCGATCACAATTTACACTGTGCAGCATGTGGATGAAATATAGTTACTGTAAAATGCAGGAAAATTTGTGCCTGCAGTATTCACATCCCATATGGACATATCCTTAAATTTATCATTTACTGTATGAAGATAAGGCATTTATGTAATTCTGTAGTATAGTCTGAAAATTGCACTGAATTGTGGAGATCTGATGAAACATGAAGCACTGACATAATAAATGTAACTGTGGCAAATTTCTACATTTACCTAGTAAAGTGTTTTTCTCTCCTTTTTTCCCATTATATTTTCTTAAGCACTGGCCTTAGAGTAAACTTTGTAGTAAATATTGCACTGGCTGCAGGTCATAAACCTCAATTCCTGATTCTGTGCCATATTCCCAGGATTTATTAGCGGATTAATGTGTATTTCTATAAGTTATTTGCAGCATATGGTAAACATCTCTAAAGCTCTCATGTAGAACACTGAGCAGTTCTTCACTTCAGGCTTTTTGCTCTATACATAAAAGGTGCAGTGAAACTGCCATTCTCATCAGCCAAATTCCTGCAGAGCAAATCTTTTGTCTGCATGTCTACAATATGTTGAAAGTCTGGGATCAGCAGTGTTAGATACAGGGAATTGTGTCTACCAAGCAAAAATGTTAAACCTTCTATAGTTGCTGTATTGTTCCATGAGGCTCGCGATATCAGCCCCTGTCTGAACTGTGATATATATTGGAGTGTCCAATTTTTCTGCTTGTCACATTTGTTGGCTCCTGCGTTGGCTTGGACACTGTCCAGTGCAAAGATGTCTCAGTATTCTGGAAAAGTAAGTAAATGGTTTTAATTCAGCTATACACACACATACATAGACAGACACACATATGTAATATTTTATCTGGTCTATGGTAGCTACTGCTTTTTACTACCAGCACTACTGACAGGCTTACAACTATTACTACTGCTTCTACAACTACTACTGTAAGTCTTACTACTACTACTACTATTACTATTACTGTAAGTCTTACTACTACTACTACTTCTACTACTACTGTATGTCTTACTACTACTATTACTACTACTTTAAGTCTTACTACTACTACTATTACTAATACTGTAAGTCTTACTACTACTACTGCTACTACTACTACTGTAAGTCTTACTACTACTACTACTTCTACTACTACTGTAAGTCTTACTACTACTACTACTACTACTACTACTGTAAGTCTTACTACTACTACTACTACTACTACTGTAAGTCTTACTACTACTACTATTACTACTACTGTAAGTCTTAGTACTACTACTATTACTACTACTGTAAGTCTTACTACTACTACTATTACTACTACTGTAAGTCTTACTACTACTACTACTACTACTGTAAGTCTTACTACTACTACTATTACTACTATTACTAATACTGTAAGTCTTACTACTACTACTATTACTACTACTGTAAGTCTTACTACTACTACTACTATTACTACTACTGTAAGTCTTACTACTACTATTATTACTAATACTGTAAGTCTTAGTACTACTATTACTACTACTGTAAGTCTTACTACTACTACTACTACTACTACTGTAAGTCTTACTACTACTACTATTACTACTACTGTAAGTCTTACTACTACTACTATTACTACTACTGTAAGTCTTACTACTACTACTATTACTACTACTGTAAGTCTTACTACTACTAATATTACTACTACTACTACTGTAAGTCTTACTACTACTGTAAGTTTTACTACTACTTCTACTACTATTACCTCTTCTACTACTACTACTACTACTACTACAAGTCTTACTAATACTTCTACTACTATTACTGCTTCTACAACTACTACTGTAACTCTTACTACTACTACTACTACTACTATTACCTCTTCTACAACTACTACTGTAAGTCATACTAATTTTACTACCATGTCTATTGTAAGTCTTTCTCCTTTTAATAGTTCTTCTGCTACTACTATTATTACTATTTCTACAACTACTATTGTCTTATTATTACTACTACTGTCTTCCCAATACTACTACTACTACTGTAAGTTTCACTACTATTACTACTGCTGCTGCTGTAAGTCTTACTACTATTACTACTACTATGTCTACTAGTTCTGTATGTCTAACCACTATCATTACTACTGTAGTAAGTATTATTACTATGACTACTACTTCTACTACTACTGTTGGAAATCGTATTACTATTACTACTACTACTTCTACTACTACTGCTGCAAATCTTATTACTATTACTACTACTACTTTTACTACTACTGTAAGTCTTACCATTATTATGCTACATTCACATATACACTGTCCTATGGACACCAACAGATTGGCAAAAATTTTTTTTTTTTTTTTATGAAAAAGTCATCTGGCGATTTCTGACAGATCTTCACCAGACAGACACCTGGAGCTGATATAAATGTAGCCTTACTACTACTGCTATTTCTGCTAAACTGGTATGCCTTGGTTAGATGGTTTAAGGAGCTCAAATATATTCTTATGTTTGGTGGCATGAATCTGAGACGATTGGGTATGTAAACACTGCTGCTTATGTACATTTATATTATATATTTTGGATATTTTCTATCTAAATGTGTACAGTCTGCACTCAAGGTGCTCAAAATAAGACTTTAGTTTCACATTGGCATGTAGCACCCATATTTAGCAGCCAGACCTTCATGACTTTACTTATCATCGTACAGCTCTCTATGATGATCTATGTTCGATTCAGTAGAAAAACAGTGGCACCAACAAATCTGATGATTTACTTTATTTTAGCTTTCCGTGTACAGATATAGTTTAACTTGACACTTTCCATAAAATATCACACTGAAAGTCATGTTATCTCTGCCATCTGGACTATGCTACATATGAGCTGTACAGTTGGGTCCTTTTACACAGGCACTGATCGACCATATGTGAGCTGATCAATGCTCTTTTTTTTGTAATTCATTTTCAATTATGTGCAATGATGGTAAGAAGAGAACAAGCAATAGTGATGGCAATAGTAATCCCTCTCCTGATATATATGTTATACTATACCTCCAGCATATCATCCTGTATTGTGCTGCTGACAAACAAGCATTTTTTCGGTCATATAAAAGACACAAGTAGCCAACAATATGCATCTGCTTTGGCAATAATGAAGAACAAACATTCCTACAACTGTTCATTCAGTTGATCATTTTTCCATATAAAAAGCCCTTAAATCCCCCCTGCTTCCCTTATTGTTACATAATCTTAGGTGAACTATAACATGAAGACTTCTATACCTTCATTTTCAAACTACTTTCCAAAAGAAAGAGCAAGTTCTCCTTATTCCACCAAGAAGGAATTATTTACATATTCTTTTCCTAGAATTCTTTCAGGGTATTTATGGTCTATAAGTCTAGAATAGTCTCCTTAATGAGACATATTACCCCTTCTGATCCACATCCATGACTCCTCGCTCAACTACTCAGTACCCTGCTTCATAACCCCAAAACAGCTGTCTGCAGATGGCTTCCTCTTCCTTTTGGGGAGGGGTGCATATTCTGGCTTGACTTTAATCCCAGTCAATGTCACTAGGTTTAATTTATTTATTATGCTTACTTATATAGTGCCATCATATTCCACAGTGCTTTACAGACATTGTCAGTCACTGTCCCATATAGGGCTCACAATCTACATTCCCTATCAGTATGTCTTTGGAGTGTGGGAGGATACCGGAGGAAACCCACACAAACACGGGGAGAACATACAAACTCCTTGCAGATGTTGTCCTTGGCAGGATTCGAACCCAGGATTTTTTTAGGAGGATCAGGCGTTGATCTCTAGGGAGATACCTTCTAAAAGGTGACGATAGAACAAGTTCTCCTACTTACACCAAGGTGGACATATTTGCATTTACTTTTCCAAGAACCCCTAGCAAGGCATGTATGGTCTCGGCCCAACGCAAGGTGTCCTAAAAAGTCAACACTCTCCTTAAGGAGACAGAGCAACCCTGTCATGTCTATTCAGAATGGCACACTCTTGCCCTCTGTAATAAGCAGCAGTCTGGTGTCAATAACTCTTATAATCACATGATAAAATTTTATATAATAATAGTTAAATTTTTTGGGTCCTCCGGCAATTTATCTAATTATTACATTTTTTTGTAGGGACATCTGAAATAGCAAAAAGTATACTATAACATCTAAAGCCCATGAAGCTCCTAATCCTGGTATTTGCAGGAAAAGCAAGAGAACCCATTGAGATCCATACTATACCCTGTGGGGTATAGTGCTATAGAAGGGGCAATAATTTTGTGAGCTAGAATCTTGCTCAGTACGGCTGTCACTTTCCGTCCTATCAGACATGCTTCTCATTCAATCACACATGTATACTTCAGATTACTCAGCATGCAAATCTATGCTTCTATGCTGTGGAAAAATAGAAGTAAATTCCATTCTTTTTTTTACTGGCTTCATTCTTGAAAATGTCTTATTTTTTAAGCTAAGTTTTTATGTTCTGAAAGAATTTTTGATATATATTTTTTTTAACTTTTTTATGTCACTATCTGTATTTAAAAAGTACTATATCCTGCAATTTTAACTCTGGCCACTAAGCCTAATAATAAACAAACATTGGTCAATTCTGTAGGGATTTTCTTTGCAGTAGTCAACCCATTTGCATCACAAACAAGATGGATGGCATAACAATAAAAGATAACACCTCTGTGGATAACACCCATACTGATCCACCATTGCATTCACTACTTATGATGTCACAGTTTATCTACAGAGCATGCCTAGAAAACTCTTCTATGAACTTCAATGAGTCCACTCCAAACTATTGCTACCTATGGGCATGACACTGCTGTAAAGCATATCACTAAATGTTGTTAACAGCAAGAGAGAAGGTCAGGCAAGATGGCAGCCCCCATAGTTATGTATAGAAAATAGAAATAAAAAATATGCAATCTGAAAATAATAACAGATTAGAAAATGTGATGTCTTTCACTATCTGGTTTTAATAGATAAAAAAATTGGCGATGCATTCCTTTTAAAATGTATTTTATCATTGGTAATCTCAGTTTTGACTGGAATTGCTACATGGGTGTCCCATGGGTCATGATGAAATACATAGCAAGACAAAATTCTTATAAGACATGATGATATGACTAATAATGACTATTTTCTGAGACATTATGTGCACTTAAATGTTGCCATTTTCCTCCTAATGTCATGGAACTTTCCAACGTGAGCTCATGAGCAGTGATGGGGCAGACATTAGTAATGCAGCATCATTTTATTAAGATCTAAGTATATAAGTAGATACATATTTGGATTTTGGCGATTTCTTGGGTAAATCCTGCTGAGACATTGGGACGTTTTATTTGACAGAAGCATCTGCAAGTCATTTCCTACTAAACAAATCTTCTTTGTTCACAGATTCACTTTATATACCAATCACATATATCACATTTCCACAAGACGAGGAGTCAGTGCCACCTTCTACACTCTTGGCTGTATATGTAAGGAGATTTTCTCTCTTCTTGTTTTAGATCATATTCTATGAGGGAAAATGTTTCACGGGAAGGAAACTGGAGGTCTTTGGAGACTGTGATAACTTTCAAGACAGGGGATTCATGAATCGTGTCAATTCCATCCGCGTAGAAAGTGGAGCTTGGATCTGTTTTGATCATCCTGACTTTAAGGGACAGCAGTACATTCTGGAGCGAGGAGAATATCCAGATTTCCATCGTTGGAATGGGCACAATGATCACATGGGCTCCAGCAGACCAGTCAGAATGGTTTGTTACCTTTCATACTTTTACTTTGTGTAGCATTTTTTCTATTACTCTTTCCTGCTCATGGTCCAGATTTATAAGATAAATCATTAGTCTACATAGGGAAGGTTTAAAGGGCACCTGCAACATAAAAATCCTGTACAATCTGTAAGCGTCATGTTATAGAGCAGGAGGAGCTGAGCAGATTGATATATAACTTGTCATTTATCCACTGAAATATCTGCTCTATCTATGTTGAGAAGTCTAGGAGGCGGTCCTGTCAGTGATTGACAGCTGATAGGACCGCCTGATAGGACCGCCTCTTAGACTCCTCAACATAGAAAGAACAGAGATATCAATGGATAAATGACAAGTTATACTGAATCTTTTCCCACAAAACTATATATCAATCTACTCAGATCCTCCTGCTCTATAACATGCTGCCTGCAGATTGAACTGCATTTTCCATGTGACAGGTTCCCTTTAAATAGGCTATCAGCAAAAATAGCCACCTTAGATGTCTGAAACCCCAGGTCATCACCATACATATCGCCATACCCTGTGAGGAATAGGTCAGGTCCAACAAAGTGGGGGCTACTTTTGCAGAGACGCTCTCCACTCTGATTTATATTGGGGTGTACCAAGGATGGGATCCCCTCTGTGATGTTCATAATAGGGTATAAGGACTGCACACATCCCTTTAATTCTCTCAAAGAAGTGTAAATAATGGGACCCCATATGGGTAGTCATAGATAGGGACGTATCAGTGAGATTTGGCTTTTACATACCAAGTTGGCATATTGTCTATATTTAGACTAAATGTCTGCCCGTACTGTACTCCCATTCTTGTATTGTGTGCTTGTACATCATACAACAAATCCAGATTTGTATAGTACTGTGCACTATAACTATTGTGATGCTTTTTATGATACATCTTAGATGTTTTCCAATTTGCATGTTGAATATAATAGCATAATACTCCATGACTTTCTATAATGAAACAAAATTCGAGGAATTCATGAAGATAGGCGTATTGTATGTTCTTGATAATTCCTACCCCACCCGAGTATTAGCCTGATTTATGATGAGGCACATACTTTGTCATAGATCAGGCGCATCCTCCAGTGTGCACTGTGTCTAACTGAAATCTGCTGGTATAGATTTCAGGCATCATTTATGCCAGCAAGCTTGGGTAAGCGATGATGTATCTGGCAAGGCCGATGCCCTCACCCACAGCATGCCCTAACCACCCCCAACAATTTTTGTCACAAGTGCTGTTTAAAAAGTTGAAAACCCCAATTTTGTGACTTTTTAATATCAACAGAATTACCCATACCGACCGACCACAATACATATATAGCTGTAGCTGTGATCGCTGCTATCTAGTTAGTCTAGACCTTCGCTTTTTCTTTGAAGTGCTTTATATATATTTTTGTTAATATGCTTATACTGTATATTTAACCACAGCTGCTATCTATCTGGAGCCAAAATCTAATATAACATTTCTGGTCACATGTACTAGACTGCAGATATGATATGCGATAAATGCTGTTATCTCAAATGTAATGCAAATTACATATATTGAAGACATGAATCCAGAGGCCATACACCATCAGTAGTTGTCAGATGTGTGTTTGGTCATCAGTAATTCCCTACTGTTTATAGCTATCTATATAGCCTGCATGTGTTCTTTATGGGGAGAGGGATATAAGCCTTTAAAACACCCCTGACTGTGGCTTATCTCCCTGGAGAACAATGGGATTGGGCATGTAAAATTCAACATGCCCAGTCCATCTTGAAGTTGGGGCATCTTAATCATTTTGCTGCTTAATGCAAAAACTGAAATGGAGTCCATCTCCCCTTTCCCAAATTGAAGGTGTTGAAAAGTGCTTCATCAGAAGGGCACAGTGAATAATGGATGGTGCTCCCCTGATTGAAGGTTTACAACTTAACAAGTACACTATGAGGTGTCCATAAACTTGGTGGTCCTGGCTATTTTGGTGGCGTCTCTAGACACTGTATTGTCTACTAAGCCCTTGTTTAATGGCAATTATGAAAGAAACATATAATTTCCACACCACATCATGCAGTTACCTATGAGAGGCCCCATGGCCATTAAATGTTCAGCTTGGTGGAGCATCAGTAACGTTCGGAGCTGACAAACAGTAACAAACTCAGCTCTGCTATATTGACTCAATGCTCTGCTGTGCTATATATTAAATCACATTGTTCTCTATATGTTCTAGCATGGAGAACATTACAGACTGGAACTGTTTGAGGGATGTAACTTCACTGGTCAATGTATGGAGTTCTGTGAGGATTGTCCCTTCCTCCAAGGACGAGGCTGGAACAAGAACTGTGTGAATGCCATCAAGGTCTATGGTGATGGAGCGTAAGTATCACCTGAGTGGTGTAGTCTTCCCAGGCTCTAAGAAACAAAAATGGTGCAGGAACCAGTGGACTAGACCATATCCATCAAGTAGAGCTATTTAACTGAGGAGGCTAACAAACGCAACTCAAAAACACACAAAAAATACAGCAACATATTGTAGAGTTCCCCAATACACATGCAAAGATTTAATATGTGATGTTTAAGCTGCTTTACTGCTGTAGTCACTATCTGTGTATATAAATGTGCGGTTCTTGATGGGCTCTCACAACTTTGTCAAATAGTTTGCTAAGAACCTCACAGTAATATACACAACAGGAATGCAGGTTAAATTTCATATACTTTGCATATAACATAGCCCTTTTTTGTTGTTTTGGTTGCTTGGATTTCAGCCATAGCAGTGTGCACCTGTTTACATTACCTTACTATGGAGGTGCTGTCTGATTTTCCAGCTTATATACACTCATTGACAAAAAAAATAACGCATCAAGAAAGAGTTGTGTGAATGTACTGTAATGATGATATATGTAAGTGTTTACATAGATGTACAACTGAAGGGCGGCTCTAGTATCCTGTCGGGCTGCCTCTAGCCTGGACAAGAGATGAGATACAATTGGGTATGATCGAATACAGGTTCATAATGGTATCCTGTGGCCCATTTGCAAACAGATGTTGCAGCTGTAGATCCTGCACACATGTAGGTTGCCAAAGATGACATCCCAGCTGGTCCCATAAATGCTCAATTGGCAATAAATCTAGCGAATGGATAGGCCAAGGAAGTGTTGCAATCTGGTGGAGACTTTCCTGGGAAATCACTGCTGTTTGTGGGCAAGCATTATCTTGCTGAAAAATGCCAGTTGGAGGCCCTGCCATGAGAGGCCACACATGTGGCCACAAGAGGTCACACTGAGCCATCAGAGTCCTACAAGAGATACCGACTCATATGCGATGACTCCCCAGATCATCACGCCAGTAGTTAGGGCTGTGCGTTGCTCCACAGCAAAGGCAGGAGTAAAGTACTCACCACGAGGCCTCCATTATGGAACCCATCGTCAGATCCCAAAAAGAACCTTTCTTCGATAAAGAATATATGGTTCCAGTCCATAGCAATCCAAGTTTCTTGATCATGACACGACTGCAAAAATGGCAAGACATGTAATAGGCACTGTGACCCCAAATATCCTTCTACTAAGCACATGGAAATGGATTGGGCAGGCAAGGGTACAGAATGAAGGTGCCACCTGTGTCTGGATGGTGGACAAGGAAACTGTGGGAGCTGCTTGTCAGAGGACAAGGAAACTGTGGGACACGCTTGTCAGAGGATCAAACAATCCTCTCTACTAGTGTCTGGGCTCTCCGAGCCTGTCCACTGTGTGTGTATGCCCTTCTCACATAACCACAACATTCCCAAAACTTCCTAACAGCTAGGAAAGAATGGCCTAGATGGTGGGCAATTTGTCAAACTTGCCATCCTGCTTTTTCTCAGTCTAATGATGTTCCCCCAACTAGCATAATGTCTTTGAGTGTGTCGTACACCACTTCTACTCCCTCTTGTGGCAAGGCCCACTGTCAAATTGGATAGATACCAAGTTTTGCAGCAATCTGACATTTCTATCTGGGTGCATTATTTTTTTTGTCAATGATTGAAATAACATTTAAAAAATGTACAAAAAAATTGAAAAAAAATGTACCCAATATTTGGTGCATGTTCCATATCTAATTTTTTTTTATTTTTATTTTTGTTTTAGCTGGGTGCTGTATGAAGAGCCCAACTACCGTGGACGTATGTACATTGTGGAGCGAGGAGACTACCGCACATTCAATGAATGGCAGGCCCAGAGTGCGAATATCCAGTCCATCAGACGGGTTGTAAACTACTTCTAAGTGCTGCTCAGTAAAGGGACAATCGAACACTCAATAACATTTACCTCTTCTTTATGAAACATGGTCAATAAATTCTTAAATAGTCATATTTATTGTTTTTTTTTTTTTACTTGAAAATATGTTTTCTTTAAGAACAATCCCGAGCAGATTGCACTGTGTGATATTTGGCCATTTCCAGGATTATCTTGCTTTACAATGACTCACATTATAAATGTCAGTATTCACATTGTTAAGTGGTTAGACATGGATCATAAGCTTCACGCTAGCATATCGGCCTAAAGTGCTGCAAAATGTTCCATTTCATCCTGCAAAACTACATAACAGAAAACTTTTCTGCTTTGTTATCATTTTGACACTGCATTTGCAGTTCTGGTTCAGCTGCTTGATGGGGTCGATGGTGGAATCATTACCAAAAAAACGAGCGGTAAAGTAGCCATTAGCTGAATGTGACAATACTGTCATAATAGCAAAGGCGCCATGAATTTCCTTCCCACTATTATTGTATTTCTTACTGCTTGCCCCTATATCTTCTTTCTCTTACCGAATCACCCATATACAGCAGTTTTCTTCATAGAATGGGAAGTTTAGGGGAAGGACACATGTTCAGGTTTTTGGCACACTTTTAAGTATACTGAAATAAAGAGGAGAGGTATTATCTGTCCTTCATAGGTTCTCACTCTCTATGAGCCACATCTGGTCTTGGCTTCAAACGGTGTATCAAAAAACCTGAACGTGTCCAGACCCTTAGGCTGAATTGTCACGTTGCAGTCATATCACAACATTAACAAACATCACAGAAAAACTGTAATATAACTGCAACATGTGAATATAGCCATAAAGGGAGTCTGTTACCAGCACTCAGCATATCAACCCAGCCCTGCGGATAGATAGGTTAGGGTCACCTGAATCAAACAGTGTTTTTACCTTGTAAATCGGTGGCTCTTTTGCAGAGATATCGCCATTTTTTTTAACAATATGCAGATGAGCTATTTGGACCAATGACGGCACTGTTGATGCTCAAAATAGGTAAGCAGCAACACCCTCACTGCTCCAAAAAGCTAATTTGCATATTGACAAATTAATCAGCAATGGAGGGACCAATTCACAAGGGGAAAACACCATTTGATTCAGGTGACCATAAGAGTTATCTTTGTGAAAAGTAGAATAAAGACTGACAGTCATATTCTGGAATACCCTATAGGAAAATGTAACTTAAAACATAACTTAAATTCGGTATGGGAAATTCCTTTCCATTTGCTCTATTAGGTGAGATATGATCGGCTCTGAAAAGAGTGGCTATTGCTCTTGGGGATTCAGGACCAAAGGTGTAACATGAATCTTTAGGGCCCCAGTGCAAAATCTGTTCCAGTGCCCCCAACTATAATGTATCATTAGAGATGGGCGAACTGACTCGTACCAAGCCGGGTTCCACCTGAATATTCTAAATTATTAGATTTATTTCATATGAACCCGAACAAACGGAGATTTGTCTTGGGTGAACTAAAATGGCTGCCCCATTGTACTCTGGAGGCCCAGGGAAAGTGAAAATAAAAACAAAAAACATTCATACTCACCTTCCCTCACCTCTTTTGGGTCTTCTTGTGGCGTCCAGTGTTCTTCTGGTGATGTCATGTGCCTGGGGTCACTGGTAAGGCTGTGATTGGGTCTCAGCGGTGACAAGGGCACATGGAGTGCCATGACATCATGACCCCAGGCGCATAAAGTCACTGAGGAGACAAAGAGAAACCGCTGGACGCTGTAAGAAGGCGCAAAAAAGGTAAAGGAAGGTGAGTATGAATGTTTTTTTATTTTTTACACCTTCCCTGGGCCTCCATCTATTATACTCTGGTGTCTGAAGAGAGTATAATAATGTCACTTGCACTTTGATATAACTTTGGCTGTGTTTGCCTTAGAGAGCTAGAAATTGGATAGATAGGCTCCTAGGAGTCCTGACAGTGTTATACACAATGTTTTTAAGCCATTTTAAGATCTGGTTAGTACAGAACATGTTGACCCTTAACAAATCTGGAATCTGAGCCACCCAAGGCCAAAACAAAACGAATCCTGAGAGATTCGCCAGTTTCTATATATCATTTATAGTACTGTTCTTCTCATATTGGAAATAGACACGTTATGGGCCGCCTAAAGCTCTTGGGCCTGGGTGTGACTGTACCCTTTGTTCCCTCTCAAGTTACACCCCTGTTCATCATATCATACATGGTTGCTAAATTACTTTTGATGAGATGTATGTACAGATGCATCTCAATAAATTAGAATATCTTTGAAACGTTTATTTCTTTCAATAATTAAATTAAAAAAGTGACCTCCTATATTTTCTAGATTCTTTACACACAGAGTGTTCTATTTCACAGGTTTTATTTCTGTAAATGTTGATTATGGATTACAGGTAATGAAAACCCAAATCTAAGAAAATTAGAATATTGTAAAAAAGTTCAGTATTGTAAATTCAGTGTGTCACCAAGGTTTCCTAAGCCTTTAAATGGTCCCTCAGTCTGGTTCAGTAGGACACACAATCAGTGGCGTAACTAGGAATGGCTGGGCCCCAAGGCGAACATTTGACATGGGCCCCCCTCCTGAACCGCCACCCCCAACCCCCCCGCTCAAACCTACACCCCCAACCCCCCCTCCGCATAAACCGCATTCCTGCACACACTATTATGCGCCATAGTGGCCCCTGCACACAGTATTATGCCCCATAGTGGCCCCTGAACACAGTATTATGCCCCATAGTGGCCCCTGCACACAGTATTATGCCCCATAGTGGTCCCTGCACACAGTATTATGCCCCATAACGGCCCCTGCACACGGTATTATGTCCCATAGTGGCCCCTGCGAACTGTATTATGCCCCATAGTGACCCCTGCACACAGTATTATGCCCCATAGTGGCCCCTGCACACAGAATTATTCCCCATAGTGGCCCCTGCTCACAGTAGTATGCCCCGTAGTGGCCCCTACATACATTATTATGCCCCATAGTGGACCACGCATGAACGATTATTATACTCTGGGGTCTTTTCAGACCCCAGAGTATAATGATCGGAGACCCAGGGGAGGATACAAACATAAAAAACAATGCTTCTTACCTCTCCCTGGCTCCGCTGCACTCCCGTGCGCTACTTCGGCCATCTTCAATGGTGGACCATATCTCGCGTGAGTGAGGCTGGCGTTGCGACGCATAATGACGTCGGCTGACGTCTGCGACATCACCAAACAGGCCCGAAGCCTGCGGAGTGTAGGAAAGATGAGTTACAGTGTTTTTTATGTTCCCTCACCTCCCCGGGCCTCCGATCATTATACTTGGGGCTTTCAAAAGACCCCCGAGTATAACGATAGCAGTGTTTGTGGGGTTCGCAGTAGCAGCTGCCACAGGGCTCCGGGTCCCGGGCCCCATAATGTTCCGGGCCCTGTGGCAGCCGCTACTGCTGCTACCCCGATATTTACGCCCCTGCACACAATCATGGAAGACGCTGATTATGAATTATATTACTGAATTACTGAAATGAATGAACATTCCAAAAATATTCTAATTTATTGAGATGCACCTGTAATATATTATTAAATTACAGTATTTCTGCTGCCAGTTGTGTCAGGACTAGTGACTGACACCCATACAACTACAGAAATAGCCAGGATCAGAGAAAATGCTGATCTCAGCCATTTAACTCTTGATGTCCTGCTTTCACTTAGTCTTGTATAACAAAGGCCACCAAGGGATGTCTAGTTTAATGTATGCTTTAACAAATATCTGTGTATTTTGCCGCACCGACACTTATATTAATGTTACGAAATTCAAATAAAAGTGCCCTAATAAGACAACAAAGTTACAGCAACATTATGCAGCAATACAAACTAATATACTAAAATATACTCAATTTAGTAAAAATAATTCCATTTTATTAAAGACGGGATATTGAGTTGATTTCAGTTTTAGTTGGGAACAAAACCACACTTTATTTATAGAAACAAATAACTGTTTTAGTGCATTTTTTACATGATAGTTGGTGAATTTCCCAGCCACACTCAGCATTGTGTGTGAACTTGGCCTAAAGGCTTGTTCATCCAGCTACACTTTTGGTTATGTTTTGTCCACAGATTTCTAGCCAAAACATGAATGGACCCCAGAGGAGAACAATAGGATAATGATTTTCTTTGTCAATTCTCCTGAAATGCATTCTTATTTTTCCATAAAAACACAATAAGGTTAAAAAAAGGATAAAAGTCTATTTAGTTCAACCTATTATCCTGCAGCGTTAATTCTTATGAAGCCAGGACAACCCCGCTGAGGTATTCACTAATGGACCTAATGTAAGAGGAAAAAGTTCTCAATTCCAAATATGACTAGAAATATGAGGAGCAAATATGAAGATGTGAAGATGGAACACAGACTGACAATCTGGAAAAAAGCTCTTAGTACATTGTTTCATTTAGTTTCAGTCTTAGTAACATTCACTTAATAAAATTTTAATTTTTGTCAGTTGCTCCTCTGGAGATCCCTCTTTATTCACAATTCTATGGGTAATCCAAAATGATAGTTGCCCCCTTTGTGCATGTACACAGTAAAAATTACCCTTTCATTCAGCATAATGCCTCAATTATGTCCTCCGTTGGGCTCTCATGCAGTAATATGCCCCGTTGTGCCCATTTTAAGTAATAATACACTCTTTGTGCCCCATTATAATAGTGTTCTTATTTGTGACATGTAATCCCAGACAGACTAAATGATGGTAAATATTGATTTGATTTATTTTTTTATTTTGTTTATTAACTTCATATTGTTAATTGGCAAAAATAATTTATTTATTATTATTATTTATTTTTGCACACCTTAATGTCACCCAGGATGGCGGAAGAGGCCAAAAGAGGACCTGGAGAGAGTATCAGACAGGTGAGGGCCAGAAGGGGTGAGGGAATATAACTTTTTATTTATTGTTTTTACACTTCCCCTGGGCCACAACCTATTATAATTAGAGATGAGCGAATTGATTCTGCAGAAGTGGAATTCGATCCGAATTTCAGGAAATTCGCCACAATTCCGGATTTCCTGATGCTTCGCAGTAATGAATATTTAGTAAGGACCTTTGTGACATCAGACGGTCACAAGATATTCTCTAGTGATGTGATTGGGTAGGCATGTCTTTGCTTGTTAGCAGATCCTTCCACATGAATAAAAGTTGTCCGTGCTGGAGACAGACATGACCGCGGCATCCAAGCGCTCCTGCCATTTTCCTGCCCAACCCGGCTCTCTGCAGCCTGGAAATAGCTGTTTATTTGCCGTGAAGTAATTCGGATTGAAGCAAATTTTTTTGGAACTTCGAATCGAACTGCCGAATCGAACTTTTGAGAAATTCGCTCATCTCTAATTATAATGTGGGGACTGAAGAGACCCCAGAGTATAATGCTGTGGCCATCTGGTCTGCGGATGACGAACCCCCATAGTTTTGGGCTTGGGTTGAACCCGAAACCTTTGTAAAATTTGGTTCTCTTAGTGGAACTTTACTGACAATGATGCAACAGCAAACCAAACAGCTTCCAGATGTGCAGCAGTGTAATGGGAGTTCCATGGTAGGATGGGAAGGAGCCAGGTCATGGGTTCTCAACCAGGGATACCAAGATATCTCACTAGTGCCCGATAACTCCATTTTTAATGTCTCTCAATCTCTGAGCTCAGGGCTGTACTTAAGATGGCACAGCTTAACCTGTGGGAAATGACAGCAGTCATATAATGGGCTAGGCTGCCTCTATCATTCTTAGCAGGTCATCAGCCACGTCTGCTCTGTGTGGCTGATAGATGATGACTGGTTTGACGTGACTTAAAATTTTCTCTCCTTATTCCAGGCAACCATGGGTTGGGCTGGGCCATAACTCAAAAAAAGGAGGGATGTTCCTCCATCCCTAAGGAACAGCCAAAACATAGGAGAATATACACATTGAAGCATATAAACTATAGTACATGTGGCACAGGCACAATGCATAACAATATAAAACAAGGCAAAGTGTTTAGCAGTGTCCACGGTGGATGCTGCAGGTGGATTAAGCAAGTGGCAGAATTGAAGGTGGGCTGGAAAGGAGCAAGAACATTTGTTGGGAGGTCAAAAAGAAGGATGTTCCAGTAGTCTAAGCAGGAGATGATGAGGGCATGGACTAGCATTTTTGATGGTTGAGGAAAGAGCAAATTCGATTAATGTTTTTTAGTTAGAGGTGGCAGGAGGTATTGAGTGCTTGGGTGTGAAACTTGAAGGACTGGCAGAATCAAGCCTGGATGTGACTAGTGAAATTGAACTCCAAAATGTGGTTAATCCCAGATAATTAATGTGGGGGGGGGGGTGGGCAATAATTTTTTTCACATAGGGCCAGGCTATTTGGGATAGCTTTTTTCCCTTACTGGACCTAACAGGGACATTTATTTCTGCATTATACTCTACAGTGATGTTGCTGAGTGCACTGCAATAAAAGAATCTAACCACTTTGTCTTGGTTTATTTACTTATTTTTTATTTTAATTACCTGGTTACTTTTATTTACATATTTCTCTATATTTATGACATTATATTTTAGTATACACATTCTTAGTACATTCATTACTAGTAGGTGCGGTGGTATAACTTAAGGCTCACAGGCCCTGGTTCAAAACCTCAGCTTTGGCCCGCTGTGCAACTTCTCCTCACAACCAAGGACCATGTCCTATGCGTATATTTTAGCAGCAGAGACCAGTGATTGGCTGCAGCGGTCAACTGAGCCTTTCAATGCCGGCACTACTCTAATTGGGGGATACAACCCGAGAATGATGGACCAGAGGCAGATTATTATCACTTTTTCATAATTTTACCCTGCATCTGGCCCCAGGGAGTCTATTTATGACATAAAATTATGCTACATGAATATATTATACTGTGCCATAAGTTATGTGTCTATGTAGGAATTTTCTTATAGTTATACTGTAAGTATAAGGTTTTTTTTTTAGTTTATAAGGACCTTTGTTTATTGTCTGTGCTAGAGTCCCTGTGTAATTAAAATGCACAATCTATGAAATCCTGTGTAATTGGTATCGTAATGCTATTTCAATTAGTTGTCTTCTAATTAGCAAGCCAGAGGTACTGACCATTGCAGACATGGCGGCAGCAGACCTGGCTGATCACAAAAAAATCTATATATTGAGCAAAAAAAAAAAAATGACATCACAGGTGGGAAGTTGAAAGAAGTAGCTTGGAGGTCAGGGATCAATAAATATGAGGAGGTTCATGATTTCAGTTGTCATGTTCCTTGGCACTAGTGCGAATCCTGTCCCAGACACCAGGTCTGTAAAGTTATTCCCATTTATTTTATATTAGTGGTATGTATTCGTCTTAGTGTCATTCCATCTTTTTATTTTAAGGAACTGTACCTTTTTAGATATATAAAATCTAAAATTTAATAACATTGTCCTTTCCCTCTAATGTTTGCCCACTTTCGAAGAGTGAATATTGCTAGCTGTGTTACCCTGTTGAGTGCTAGTTGTGCATGGTGTGGGCATACTGGTGTCTCATTGTACCATAAGTGGAGAGTGGTGGCAGCTTTGTGTGGATGCATGAGTGTAAGAAAGGGCTCTTCACTCCTGTGTAGCCTGGTGTGATAGGTGAGTTAGAACGAAGTGTGGAAGCGGAGTCCCTTTTATGATTGCATCAATGTCAAATGTGTGTTTGTGATGAGTAAGGTGAACAGATAACCCCCAGAATTGGTATACAGTAAGTGGATATATCTGTGGGTGTGACCTCTGATCCCTGACAAGCATACTTACATTTTTTCATATTGAGCTACTAACACTTTGTAAGAACTGTTAGTTGTGTTTGAATTTTCCCTACATTCACTTTTGTGTAGGCCAAAATCCTCTGTGCACCCGCGCACTCCATGCCTTACATCCATTGTTATAGACTAGTGGGGGCTGCCCTTATCTACTTGCTCCTTGTACATGTTAACCATGTGATGGTTGATTTTTTTTTTCTTTTTTACTTTTTTTCTCTGGAGCTTTATTTTAATTCTTCTGTTTTATATAAATTTTGCACAGTATTTGTATAAGCCCTGGCAATAAATAATACATTGATTTTGCAGCTTAAACAGATCTCACTTCTTATGTTTTCTCGTACACAGGAAATGGTGATTAATGTTCGGAAGTTGAATTAAAAAAAAAAATTGAAAATATGGGGAGAGTGAACTATGGCCTGCTAGTGTTTGAGAAGCCCTGAAATAAACCATGTCCAGTTTACAGTTGTTTAATGTGATAAGCCAGTAATTGATGTAATAGTGCAGTGTGCTAAGTGTTCTTCAAGACTATTTACCCCAGGCCGGAGTTATTTATCATACTATGTCAAGTATATTTGCTTGTTTTAAGCTTTTGTAATCAGTCTAATCCTTCGGGGATGTTCACATCTGTTTACGACAGTAATTTTCAGATTCCTGTAATAAAGCTGGTTAATGTTAACCGTAAACTCATCCTACAGCTAAGGGTTTATTAAGAGTTGAAGAAAGCATCAAAGTGTGAAACATGAAAACTCTACAGGCCGATATAACAATACAAAGTAAATACAGATCTGTATACATATAATTGTACTGGTGTCTTATGCAATTGCATTGAAAGACGTGGCACGAGGCTTAAAGAGGGTTTCCGAAACTTAGGTCATCAATACGTGATTGGTGGGGTCCAACTCAAAAGCCCCCATCAAATAGCTGAAGGCTGCAGCATTTGGGTGAGTACTGCAGTCTCTTCACTCTGCACTGAATACCAAGCACAGTGCTGTACATGTCATAGAAGCTGTGCTTAGCATTGCAGCTCAGCCCCATTCACTTGAATAGGACTGAACTGCTGTTGTACCATGTGACTGATGAACATGACGTCATCAGCATACGAAATAAGCCACAGTTCTTGGGAATGCCAGGAGCTCTGCAAACAGCTGATAATATAATAATAATAATAATAATAATACATTTTATTTATATAGCGCCAACATATTCCGCAGCACTGTACAACTTGTAGGGTTCAAGTACTGACAAAAAAGATACATTACAAAGAAATAGTCAATTCACACACTGGGACTGAGGGCCCTGCTCGCAAGAGCTTACAATCTATGAGGTAGAGGGGGTGACACAGGAGATAGCAGGGGCGGCATCGGAGGTAGCATTGCTTATACAATGGTCAGACAATTTTGTAATAGAGGTTACTGTCATTACACATATATAAAGCTGTATGAGCTGTCCAGCGGGGTCCCAGGTGTCACCCACCAATCACATATTGATGACCTATCCTAAGGACAGATCATCAATATAAAAGTCTTAGACTTAGCTGGCAAGCCATTTTTATATATATATAACTGCCTATGCCTATCTATTTTTATGCCTATTCAGAGGATTTAAAACTCTATAAAGCCGCTAAAAAAAAATGTTCAGAAATTACTAATTATTTTACAATAAAGGCATAATGCTATGCATAGGTACCTCCTATTCCCAGTCTCCTCTTTATTTCTGTAAATTTATCTCCAGCTTCTCAGACTACTCTAGGTGCATTGAGCTTTGTAGTCTGAGACACTCCCGCCTGCTCTGGTTTATTCCATCGAAATGCAGGGAGGAGTGTCTAAGGCTAAATTCACATCTGCGCCGGTTTCTCCAACATAGACTCCGCCGCAGAAACCACCGAAAATTGTCAGAGAGAAAAGTCCAGGAAAGAGGACTTTTCTCTCCGCCGCATTCATTATGAAAACAGCGGACACCCGGTGGACCCCATCAGAGTCAATGGGGTCCGTTGGTGTCCGCGTGTAACCGCTGTTTTAGTGGTCTGGCTCTACGTCATTCAGGTCCCTGGCGGATCCAAGCGACGGAGAGCCTGGCACAGATGTGAACCTAGCCTAAGACTGCTGAAGTACAGTATGCATAGAGTAGTCTGAGAAGCAGGTGCTCATTTGACTGACATGAAGAAGGGACTGAGAACTGGAGGTACTGCACCAGAAAGATTAAAAAACAGAGCACCAAGGGAACAACGTGAATCGTAAATATATATACATACTTCATAAACAGTGTAAAAAATCTTAATAAATATATTTAATTATGTTGTAAGGATTTAAACATTAATGTACAGTACTGTGCAAAAATTTTATTCAGGTGAAGAAATGCTGTATAGTAAGAAAGCTTTCAAAAATAGAAGTGTTAATAATTTATTTTGTGAATTAATAAAATTAAGTAAATGAACAAAAGTGAAATATAAATAAAATCACTATTTGGTGTGAGTGTCCTTTGCTTTACATCAATTCTTCTCGGTACACTAGCAGATAGCTTTTGAACTAAGCACAGATCTTCTGTGGATGTAGGCTTGCTCCAATCCTTCTGTCTCTTCATGTAACCCCAGACAGACTGGATGATGCTGAGATCAGGGCTGTGTGGGGACCATATCATCACTTCCAGAACTCCTCCTCCAAAGGTTACAGCAAATATTGATGTGATTTAGATTTCTCTTTTATTCATTCAATTAATTTTATTAATTGACAAAAATAAACTATTAACACTTCTATTTTGAAAGCATTCTTCTTTTGGAGAATTTTTTTTCCACACTTTTGCACAGTACTGTATGTACCAAAAAACAAAAAAACAATATAGAAATATATGAAAGGAAATTGCTGTAGTGTGAGGTCTTCTCATACACATTCTTTATATATGGCATCACATTTCTGTGATTATGTTGTATAGTGAAGATATTTTTCATCCTTTTGCACAATCCTAAACAGACAAATAACTTTTTATAAATGGTCCTGCAGTGACTGCTGGGAAAAGCAGAGAAATAATATGGAGGCAATGAGTCAATGTTCTGATCTAACTTATTTATTCTCACATTATAAATGCCTGATAGCAAACACTCTGCATGTGATTATCTTAATAGACTTAGTAACAGGCCAGGGCAATGTCTTACAGGAACAATTTATCTACAGAGGTTTTCCAGAAAGCACTTTTTTTATTTGCTTTTAAAAAATGTGCCAGAATTCTGGAGTAGATGCCTCGCACCACATTTTTTATATAGTTCATAGTGTACAGTCATGGCCAAAAGTTTTGAGAATGATACAAATATTAATTTTTACAAAGTCTACTGCTTCAGTTTTTCTAATGGCAATTTGCATATACTCCAGAATGTTATAAAGAGTGATCAGCTTAACAGCAATTACTTGCAAAGTCAATATTTGCCTAGAAAATGAACTTTATCCCCCAAAACACATTTCAACATCATTGCAGCCCTGCCTTAAAAGGACCACCTAACATCGTTTCAGTGATTGCTCCATTAACACAGGTGTGGGTGTTGATGAGGACAGGGCTGGAGATCAATCTGTCATGATTAAGTAAGAATGACACCACTGGACACTTTAAAAGGAGGCTGGTGCTTGCCATCATTGTTTCTCTTCTGTTAACCATGGTTATCTCTAAAAAAACACGTACAGTCATCATTGCACTGCACAAAAATGGCCTAACTGGGAAGAGTATTGCAGCTAGAAAGATTGCACCTCAGTCAACAATCTATCGCATCATCAAGAACTTCAAGGAGAGAGGTTCCATTGGTGCCAAAAAGGCTCCAGGGCGCCCAAGAAAGACCAGCAAGCGGCAGGACCGTCTCTTAAAAGTGTTTCAGCTGCGGGATCGGGCTACCAGCAGTGCAGAGCTTGCTGAGGAATGGCAGCAGGCAGGTGTGAGTGCATCTGCACGCACTGTGAGGCGGAGACTCTTGGAGCAAGGCCTGGTCTCAAGGAGGGCAGCAAAGAAGCCACTTCTCTCCAGAAAAAACATCAGGGACAGACTGATATTCTGCAAAAGGTACAGGGAGTGGACTGCTGAGGACTGGGATAAAGTCATTTTCTCTGATGAATCCCCTTTTCGATTGTTTGGAACATCTGGAAAACAGCTTATTCGGAGAAGAAGAGGTGAGCGCTACCACCAGTTTTGTCTCATGCCAACTGTAAAGCATCCTGAAACCATTCATGTGTGGGGTTGCTTCTCAGCCAAGGGAATCGGCTCTCTCACAGTCTTGCCTAAAAACACAGCCATGAATAAAGAATGGTACCAGAATGTCCTCCAAGAGCAACTTCTCCCAACCGTCCAAGAGCAGTTTGGCGCTCAACAATGCCTTTTCCAGCATGATGGAGCACCTTGCCATAAAGCAAAGGTGATAACTAAATGGCTCAGGGAACAAAACATAGAGATTTTGGGTCCATGGCCTGGAAACTCCCCAGATCTTAATCCCATTGAGAACTTGTGGTCAATCATCAAGAGACGGGTGGACAAACAAAAACCAACAAATTCAGACAAAATTAAAGCATTGATTCTGCAAGAATGGACTGCTATCAGTCAGGATTTGGTCCAGAAGTTGATTGAGAGCATGCCAGGGAGAATTGCAGAGGTCCTGAAGAAGAAGGGTCAACACTGCAAATATTGACTTGCTGCATTAACTCATTCTAACTGTCAATATAAGCTTCTGTTACTCATAATATGAATGCAATTCTATTTCTGTATGTGATAAAAACATCTGACAAACACACATAAAAACCAGAGGGCAGCAGATCATGTGAAAATATAATATTTGTGTCATTCTCAAAACTTTTGGCCATGACTGTAGGTAAAAATAGCAAACTTTGAAATATACTTCTACTCCACTTATTTGCTTCCTTTTGCCACTGATCAAATGTGTACAGCAGAAGTCTATGGAGAGGGGAAAAGGTAAGAAGCAGAGAGACATCTACTCTATAGTGAGATGGTTTCTTTCACAACTTCACTGGGGTATGAGGAACTATTATCCTTCTCCTGTCAGGAGTCATTCAATGCTGCAGACGGCTTCATATCTCTGTCTCTCTTCTCTTCCTCCTTCTCTATAGACTCTATTGTAAACCGACTTGCTTGTGTATGGAGTACAGATTGAAATCACCCAGATAAGAAGTAAAGACAGGAGTAATAGTTAAAGACACAGACACTTTTCTTTAGTGAATTATATTGCAAAGTTTGTTTCTTCACCTGCACTAAAACAAAAAATAAATAAAGTTTACCCACAGTTTAAGAATTTTTAGACATTTTTGTCTAACCCTGATAGGGAAAAGGTAGCATGTGATTTAAGATGAACCAATGTGCACCAAAAGTTTTTTGTAAAATTCAGGTGCATATTAACAGGTGGTATAAATGTAGCGTAGTCAAAAAATACACCCAGTTTATCATCCAGCATCAGCCATTGTGATAAATATGACTCTGTTATAGACTGTTTAGTCTAGGTTTGTCTAAATCTTAGACAGGATTCTTAAAAGGAGTCTATGAGCAGGATAATTAGTATCAAACTAATGACAGTACCTTGTGGGGCTGCTGCATTTACATTTCACACATTGCAGGAAAAAGTCTGCAGCAGGAATGCTGATATTTACAAAAATGCTTGCCTCAAGCAATGGAGGAGGAGCTGGACAGCAGTTGGGGGGGTTATCTAGAGCAGGGAGTGAACCTTCAACAGGATAATAAAATGCTGATTTTCATGAAAATGGAGCTGAAATGTATAATTAAGACATATTTGGAAAGTGTAGAAGCTGCCTCACAAGGTACTATCATTAGATTGATACCGATTTTCCTACTGATAGACTCCCTTTAAATCTGCCCCATTCTTAATAGCTTGCACTCTACTGTAGATAAAGCTGGTCAAATACATATAATAACTGTTGGCCAAATAAATATTCCTCCTAACCTCTGCCATTCACTTGCACATTTGGCATAACCAAGCGTGCATGTGCTTTTATAAGGTTGCAGCTTATCTCTGGTGCCCAATTCAACATGCCCAATCCTTCTCATAACATCATCTGTTGGTGAAGCGTCAGCAAGTTCCATACACCTAAGATAGTTGGCCGGTCCCACCAAAATCATTGGGTTCTGCTTATTTTAACAGGTCACTCTCACTTCAGCAAAGTTTCCATAAATCAATAGTACACGTACATTTAAAGTGTACCTCCAGTTACAAATAACTTTTCATAAATGAATAATACAGCTTAATATATGAAACTTTGTAATATATCTTATTTAAGAAATATGTTTTCTTCTTCACTTTTCAGGCAGTTACTTTCTACAGATTAATCTTTGAAGGGGGGGGGGGGATAAAAAAAACACCCTTTATAATTGTTGCTGCTTTGCTCTATTACTCTATTATTCAATTTTAACACTACTATGTTTGTAGATAAGAGGCTGCTAGAACACAGAATGAGGCAATAAATCAATCAACAGGCTGCAGGAAAGCCTGCTCCACCCCCTCCCTTCTCTATAGAGTTCTGTGTGTGTGAGGCTGAAAACAGAGACAAATATAATGTAAACAAGCAGTCAGATTGAAGATAAGGAGCAGGAGAACAGCTTAATAAATAGAAAAAGAAACCGATCTTCTTAATAAGATATATTACAAACGTTCTAATTTTCACCTGTACTATTCGTTTATGATAAGTTTTTTTGTAAGTATTCTTTAAGAAACTTTTGTAATATATCATAAAACAATACTTATTTTTCCTCTTATCAGATTGTTTTTCTCTGCCCCCTTCTTCCCTACTAAACTGACTTTCACCCTGGAATCTCTGCTATATCTGTATTGAGATGGGCTGTATGTTACATATATCAGATTAGGCACGTCCTTGGGTTGTTTCTCATTGACAGAGAGTTAGGGAGCAGATTCTCCTCTACTATGCAGTGTTTTGCAGCTAATCTCCATCCACCAGCTCAGGGAAAACTGCAAAATCCAGATAGAGCCTGGCAGGGTAAAAGTGCTAAAATTGTAAAATATAAGTCATATAATGGCTAGATTTACATGAATAACTTAACACATGCTTACACTGTCCAATAAGTGTTAGTATGTGCAGGGATATACCATACTCCATTGACAAAGGGAATGATAACACCCAGTTGACCGGTCCTCCCTAAATAACTTGGTTATGGCAACATTTCAGATTCCATCCACCCCCTCTATTCATTTAGGCTGCAGCTGGCCGTGACAACCAAACTGACCCATCATGAGACACTTGGGAAGTCCCCACCAAGCTGTCACCTAACTGGATCATTGGCTTTATTAGACATTCCAAGGGCTCACATTAATGTTTTAGAGTCATTTTTTTAAGTTTTGCAAAAAATTAAAATAGAGATTCCCAAAAAGTGTGATGTTAAGCAGCGAAGAGCACACTGAAGTGATGCATGATCGCTTAAGGAGAAATGCATTTAACTACTTTGCTACTGGAACAACTTCTGAGAACAATAAATGAAAGTAATACATCTATAACAATGCAAAAAAAGGCGATCAGTTTACAAGCGGCTTGGCTCGAACACTCAATGATGAGTCAGGAGGATTTAAGCCAGATGGATCTTGCTTTGACCCCTTGCATCCCTTAGTGTACATTTTTCCCAGTGGCTTGGCTAAGAGCTCTGTAAATAAAGCCAGACCCCTCTCATTCTTACAGCAATGCAACCCTCATATTTCTTGGTGAGCTGGGTATTACAGAAAAAAAAAACATCCGCACTCCACCACAGCAGAGAGCCTTGTATACACAGTGCAGACTACTGTAGGTGCATGCTTTACACAAGAGTAGATCCTAAACATCTGACTCATACTGTACTGCACTTCTCATTTCCAATACAATTGCCGTTTAGGCTAAATCAAAAACTGTATAAATATGAAATTATGGGATAAGGAAAGGGTTAAGTCCCGCTTCCTTGCTTGTTCTCCATCCTCAGTTCAGTAGTAGTTCTACCCAAGTTGAAGACCAGGGTAATATGATCTAGATTGGTTAATACCTTATTATAATGTAGTAAGTATAAAGGGCGCAGAGGTACAATAGCACCTGAACCCTGAAGTATGAGCAAGCACAATAGTCCCTCTGCAATGGGAAAGGTTGTATTATTAATGGTGCAATTTAGGTGGTTCCTTTTTAAGATTTTGCATTGGGGCTGGTAGGTGTCCTTCTGACACCTTGATCATAAGACCGAGTGACCACTTATTGTAGTTTGGTTTTAATCCCAGATCATATCTCTAGGTTTCTTGTAAACCAGTCATTGACCTATCACACAGGGAGCTACCTTCCAAATGGTGGACCTAGGGAAAGTTTTCCTTTTTCCATCGCAGAGAACTTATTTGCATATTCCCACAATATAATGCAGGGGCCATATGTGAGTCTCTGTCCTTGCAACAATCATATGTTCACGACTCATTTAGATAGTCCTGGATACCAGGCACTGTTTTGGAATAATAAAAATTGGGACTAAAATAATAAATCATAAATTGCTTTTACCAAACAGAATTCTCCACCCCATTCCACTGTAGAGTGTGGAACAAGGAAAAATAGGGTAGAAAGCAGTGCAGGTCCATGATGTCAAACAGGGCAGCTGGTGTGTGGCAGATTTTTACTGTGTAGGCTCTATAGTGCAACTATTTTGTTATTATTACTGGTATATGTTTTGGACAATTCTGCCTGGTGGTCTCTGCAGTATAGGCAATTGTGTGTCAATCTTATTGTTACTGCGCTGTCACTACTGTTTGGCCTTCTCTCCTATATGGACACCACAGGGTGGAATACCTGTAAGGTAGCAGAACTGTGTAGGTACTAGATCAAGAAGCTCTTTTAGGAGCACATCTGAAGTGACAATATGTTAGCGAACCCCACTAACGGGAACATATCAAAACATGATATATTAAATATTATTTTGCATTGTATTCATTCATTACATAATTTTTTAAAAGTTTTTAAAGGGATTCTATCATTGGGAATGACATTTTTCAATAACACCACGTCGTAATAGCCTTTAAAAAGACTATTCTTCTCGTACCTTTATTTTTCTGCTCCGCGCCACCATTTCTGAGAATTTTCTTTTTCTTCTGTATGCAAATGAGTCTTCAGAAAGCACAGGGGGCTTCCCATTGTGCTCAAAGAAGAAGAAAAAGAAAATTCTCAGAAATGGCGGCACAGGGGCAGAAAATAAAGGTAGGAGAAGAATAGCCTTTCTAAAGGCTATTCCGAGGTAGTGTTATTGAAAAATGCCTTTCCCAATTATAGAATCCCTTTAACTTTACCTATATAGAATTTTCCATGTAAAAAAATTGCCAGTAAATATTCCACTTTTCCCAATAGAGCACACAAACTATTCTAATATTTCCTATTTATAAAGCTCCCCAGCCTGCTTTGTTGTGTAGACTGGGACAAGATCAGCAGAGAGTGGGAATTACAGCTCTGCTGTTCTGCTGGAGGCCTAGATAAAGTTTTTTTTAATAAATAGCTAAGTGTAAATGGGTATTCTAGTCTCAGTTAGTTATGTCATATCCAGAAGATATGCCAAAAATATCTTATTGGTGCAGATCCTACCCAGTCTTGTGAGAAATGGAGAGGTGGCCATGCATATATGGTTTGTTCTATTCATTTCCATGGAAGTTCCAAAAACAGATGAGTAAGTATTCAGAAGTTGTGTACTATCTATAAGACATTTTATGGTATATCCTGTGGAAATGTCACAAATGTTTCAGATGCAAAAATTAAAATGACAGTTATGATAAATTCCCTTTATAGAGGATCTTTCATGTCCTCATGAAAGTGCGGTTTTATATACCGCTAGAAAGTTAACAGTGAGCTGCAGTACCTAAACATTATGCTACACTTTGTATTGCGAGTGAGCAGCAAGGCTTCCGACATGTAAACATTACCAGGAACCCTGCTGCTGTGGTACAGCTGGTCTGTGGCGGTCCCTGGGGGCAAGTATTTCAAATTTCCCTGAGTGCTTGATATATTGCAGTAGTACTCATGCATGGTACCTGCTACATTCACGGGTCTGGCGGGATGGAGACAGGGGTGGGGGGACAGAGATTGACATCCTGCACTCAAGGAACACTTGCGAACAATGGGGGATCCTGTGGTCATGCCCCAACGATCAGCCATTTGTCTTCTATCTTGTGAACGGTGGTAAATGTTAATAATGGGAAACCCCTTAACTGTTGATAATACTTATACTTAGCAGCTTCAAAAATAAGGAAACTATTAAAGGTACAATTTAGTAGCAATTGATTTATTTCGTTTTTGGACCTTGACACATTCCCTTAATTTTTAATTGTTTGTGTAGCAAGTATTTGCACACTAGATTTCTATTAGTTGACTGCTCCTATTTCACTAACACATGTTTTAAATTGTTTGCGGGAAGCCTTATACTCTGTGGTCTGGATTTCACAGACTGACTTCCTAGCCTTATTCCGACCCACTTCAGCTAGTCTGCTTCACAATGCTCGTCTGGAGCTTCATTCAATACTTGACCAAAAAGAATCCATTTCATGCTACAGCGGAGTGCGATAAGGTGATTGTTTCAACTTTTCCATAGTCTAGTAATGGAATCTATTTAACCAAAACGAAAGAAGAATAAACACAGAGGTATATTTAGAAAATCACAAGCTAAATAGTGAATCGAAGCCACGAGATCAGGGCAACAGATTAAAAAATGAAAAACATTTGTAAACAGTTTCTAGGGGAATGAAAGGATTTTCCAGTTTCCCAGAGAAAATGTAGGATTTTCACAGCATCTTGTGTCCTCTATATAATTTATATTTATGTCATTTTAATAATCTTACAAGCAATTTAATATATCTTTTTACTCACTGACCCAAAGTTTGGAGGCGATCATTGTGGTCTACCAGGAACAGACTAGACATGGATCTCCATTGTAGTCTGAGTTGACTCATTGTGACCTAGTCTTTTGCATTTGGATACACAATGCAAAGTATTTGCAACCATTCTGACTAGAATTTGGGTAAAATTCCAATTACTAATTCTGTTCACCAATAGTATTTAATGCAAATATCCTCCACTTCATTCCAGGTAATTCCCAAAGCGCACAAAAAATGTGCGGACTTTTTTCATACATGATGACTGATCTTTAATTTTTGGTGCCATTTAATAGGACGTGTGTCTTTTTTCAATAAATACCACATTGTGAGGTATTTGTGCCCCCCAAATAACCAAAGGCACTCACAAAATCAAACTGACAACAGCTCTAATATTCCTGTTTTTGAAAGAAGTATATTGAGCGGGCCCAGACAAGGTTTAGGTGTTGTTTTTGTCTCACATTTTCAGGGAATGTTTTTACATTAGCTGTTAATGTCATCTCCGTAAAGTTCAAAAGTCCAAAATAAAATGTAACTAATAGAAGCTGACAATAAAAAGTACAAAGTAAAAAGTACAAAAAATTCTCCACAACAATAATGTAGTCATTTACAGGGCAAAAAGGATGACCATGATGGACTACAATTAAACTCCTTCAGTCTGGTCAATATTTCAGACTGTCATAGGGTGCATAGTCTGCAGACATGGGTGTTACTGAGTATTGAAACTTATTAGCTAGGTTTTTGACCCAGGCTAATGGCTATTTAAGGGCAATTAAAACTCTCAAATATTAAAAAGCATCTTAACACTTATCTCCAATCCACAATAGGGAATGAGTGTTTGATCACTGGAGTCTGAACAACGGGACCCCAGCGATCAAAAAAATGGTGTCTAAGTGCCTCTTAATACGCATGTCTGATCTCTGCTTCATTCAGTTCTATGGGACCGAATGCCCCATTTTGGAAGGCCATAGAAGTTATTGGAGTGATGGTCAGATATGCATACTACTACTCAATTCACATGGGGCACTCCGGGGACACTTGTGGAACCCCATTCTCTTGTTCGATGGAGATTCCAGCAGACGAACTGCAAGCTATCACAGTTATTCCTTATCCTGTGGATTGGAGATAATCTTTTTCAGTACCCAGCTACTTATTTTTGTTATTTCATCATTCCATAGCTTTACTTTTCTTCCATTGACATAGAGCTTGTTTGTTTATGGGACAAGTTGCATGTTCTTGTTGCACCATTTAAAGGTACATAAAATTTATATGAATTAAAATAGCTTTTAATATTTTTTTTGAGGGGAAATAATAATAATACATTTTATTTATATAGCGCCAACATATTCCGCAGCACTGTACAATTTGTAGGGTTCAAGTACAGACAAAAAAAAAAAAACATTACAAAGAAATTCACACAAAGGGACTGAGGGCCCTGCTCGCAAGAGCTTACAATCTATGAGGTAGAGGGGGTGACACAAGAGGTAGCAGGGGCGGCAACAGACGTAGCATTGCTTATACAATGGTCAGACAATTCTGTAATAGAGGTTACTGTCATTACACATATATAAGCTGTATGAGCCGTCACCAGTCATGTCCTTTAACGTGCAGACGGTGCCTGGACATATAAAGTTAGTCTGATACGGCATCATATCCTGTGAGGTAATGTGGGAGCGTGAACAGAGGAGGGTACGTTTTAGGGAATCTAACTACGGAAATAATTTATTCATGCTATCTTCCGTTTGGTATAAATAACATGGTAACTTTACTCCATGGGTCAGTTTAAATATGAAATAAATATAGTTCCTTAACCATAACTTTTTAAAGTTTTCCATCATTGTAGCCATATAAGGGCTTGTTTCTTGTGGGATGGGTTGGATAATAATCAGAAAGCCAGACTTTTCAGTGTGTACAACCTCTTTCAATGCACTTTGACTAGACTGTATAGACTGAAAAATCTGGTTTTATGTTGAATATCCATCACTACCCATGTCACTTTGCTAATACTGTATATTATATTATGCCTGGTACCTATGCACTTTCCTAACAGAAATTAGAGAGTGCTGTGGAAATTTTATTTTGGTTGTTATGTTTTAAGATAAATACATTTTTTTTTTTGTAAGAAAAAGTGGTTTATTTTTTATAGGGGACTTTTATTTTTTTATTTTCATTATTTTTCAATAATAATAAAGCTGTCTTTGTACAATGACACAATTGGTGACACATTTCACAAGTAAGGGATCATTCACACTACTGTTAGTAGTGACTGTTGCTAGCATCCGTTACAAAATATTAACACTGTAATGAATGTTCACTTTGACATAAATTCAACTATGTTTGCCTTAGAGAGCTGGGAATTGGATAGATATGTTCCTAGGAGCCCTGACATGTTTTATGCCAATTTAAGCTCTGGTTCATACCGAACTTGTTCAACCTGAAACTAATCTTTGTACTGAACTATGCAAACCCAAAATGAAATGAATCTTGAGAGGTTTGCCCATCTCTAAATATATATGCACTTTACTCTGAATGTTTATGAGGATCTCTGCTCAGATCTTTTGGAATATCTCATTGGTGCGTCCAAAGGGTTTCAAAACTGGAATGAATTTCTAAGTTCCATAAATGTATTTTCATAGATACGTCTAATGTCTGATCTAACTTAGATTCATGAGGCCCATTGCAGTGAAATAAAATAATTCAACAGTTTTGACTTTCTAATGCAGAGAGGCACACAGGTGGCTCTTTTGGGTTGTAGAATTTCGGAAGTCGGCCTTGAAGAAGGTCTGTTTAGTATATTGCTTTGTTCATGGGTAAAATGCCACACCAGCTAAACTGAGAATGTTTTTCTTCACTTCCCTGTTTGTTTTTGCATCCTACCAATGAAATGTAAATTGATATTTTTACTTACTCAACATCTGGTCACTGACCACAAACTTTGTTGATTCAGAAGTATGGTACTTGAGAAATCCTTTGAATGATATATCAGCTCTTATGCTGCAGTAAGTAAATGTTCCTGCATTTATGGGGAACTCATCCATTTCCAGTTCGCTACCAGAAACGGACTTTGTGATCCAAAAGCAGCATCTGAATCCCTGCAGAGCCAATTACCACTGAAGATATTTGCTAAGAAAAGTCTAGAACAGTTTGGAAAAAAACAGTATTCACTTGGAAAATTTACAATAAAAATGTCTTTGCCCAAATCCATCTATCTATTTGCAGGATGCAGATAGAAGAATAGATGCTCAATCAGTAATGACGCCAGGAACATGGAAATATCTATAAAAAAAAGTCTCTGGGCAAATCTGAGTAACTCTTTAAAACATTATATTACTAGCAGTTGTACAAAAGATTACGGAATTTTTTTTTCCCTAATATTATATTTATTGCAAATGTGAAAGGTTGACTTGCAATTGTGTACTTTGCCTGGAATCCAGCTAAAATGGACATTAAGGCTGAAGCCCCATGTTGCGAAACGCAGCAAAAAAATGTTGCGGAAAAAAAAGCTACGGAAACGCATTGTGGATTTTTCTGCAGAGTTTTTCTTTGTGTATTCGCTGAGTTTTCCTCTGTGGACTTCCAGCCCTTATTATACCTATAAGGAAAATGTCAGTGTTTCCGTAGGTATAATTGACATGCTGCTATTTTCAAAAGCGGGGGCGTTTTTGAAAATGCAGCTTTTCTGATGCAGATTTTTTCTGATGGGATTTTCCAGAATTCACGCATTCACTTTGCAGGTACTGTAAAACGTAGCGTTTTCGCAACGTTGGGCTTCAGCCTTAAGAAGACTATTGTGAGCTGCAATGAGTGTCCAGCCATTCTGATTGGCTGAGAGCAGCTGGGCTCTTCTAAATGCTTCTCCAATAAGGTTAAATGTATGTGGTCAAGTGTTTGCTAGAGCAGTCTTAATCTCTGGTAGTGTGAAATGTGCCAAAATTATTAAGAGGTGTACGTCTGTTGTACGTCAGGTAGTCCATGTGCCTGAAGCGGACATTTATGTGAGCTAGGGGCTGATGTAGATTTCAGCCATTATTTGGGTGAGTTTTCTGGTGAAATTATTAGTATTATTATGTTAAATTTGTCCAGTTAAGTGAAGTGTTAAGGCCATTAAATGAAGTGAAAAGTTGAAAAAGTTGCTGTTTTTGGCACAAATATGGCCACATGCCAGAACTTCTGACATACAGTAACTAGTTTTTGACATAAAATGTATGACAAAGTCTCCTCAGGTCACTTCATTGCAGATGCGGCCGTTGGCCACGGTCACAAAACTCAAGGCCATGAGCCTTGTGTTTGACACCTGTGGTCTATAGGGAGCAGATTATATGAGAGGAAGAGGAGGAACAGGGAGGCATTTTGACAGATCAGGGAGGACAGAAGAAAAGCGGGCAGGACTCGATGAATCTGAGATCACAAGTTAGCTCTCAATAGTATCTGCAGACATCAGAGAGTGACCTCCCGCTTGCACAGTAACATATGCTAGAAAAAAAGGTCACACTGTGATCATCTGACTTATTGAAGAAGGTGAAAGCATAAAAAGGAAAGACACTGTGAAGAGACAACTATTACTATTGAGGGGGTGGTCTTTCAGATAATATAATGAAATCAAACCAATCATCAGACTATCTATGTCCACCACAATTGCTCTTTGGGGCAAAATTCTGGTGCATTGTAAGTCACCTTACTCTTGTTATAAACTCAGTCTACACAGTGCCATTTAGCATCCAACATTGCGATAAATCTGTATAAAACTATAAGACGGGATGAATAAATCTGACCCATTGACTGACTGTATAAAACCTACCAAATTCTGGACTATCCAAAATACTTCTTCGAAAATTCTGTTTCGCCTCTTGCATTGGGGCTTCCCTCACATTAACCTTACTGCATCTAGACTTCTATGTTCCCAATACAGAGGTTTTTTGGTCTGTCCTGGCATCCTGGCACTTGCATCACGTACAGTATATGTAACAAACTTTTAAACACTGACTTTTCTTTACATGTTTTGCCTTAGAAGAATGCAGGTGAAGAAATGGATTTACTTAGGCTTCGTCCTTGGCATGCTCAGAATTGTAGACTTTCATGATATGCTAAATCTGTACAAGGAATTTTCTGCATAGTATGCCGCACAGAATAATCCAGCGTTCCTTTTCGTTCCATTTAACTCACTTGACCCTCACATCCAATTAGCTAATTCTTTGTGATGTAGCTAAATATTACATTCAATTAAGCGCTAATGTCCATGTCATGTCATTCTCTACATCTGCTCCACAATGTTTCAGATCGTTTGTTTGGAAATGGTTTATTCCGTCAGTCGTTGTTTTCCAAAAGCCTCTGATATTTTCCTGTCCAGATCGTGAAGTTGTCAGCTTTTACAGCATGATTCAGCTATGTATAAACAGGCAAACAAAGAAACGTTTCCATATGGCCCGGATCATGGCCAGCTCCAGATATATGTTTATTATTCCTCTGTCTTTTCCAACCATGGCAGAGGATGAGCTGGCTATAAGAGTCGCTATCCATGCAGCCTTTCCATTTACATTACATTAGTACTAATAAACACTGTTCCTATAGTAAAGTAGTTTCCGATTTCCCACCAATTTCATTTAATAGGCAGTACCATCCATGTCCGAGAGACTATATAGAATACATACCCAAATAAAGTCTTTGTCCCAGAACTGACTACATATAGTAAGACTAGCATAAGTCATATATGTACTTTATTTTTGGATACTGATCACTAATATTGCTGTACAGGATTATAAAACTTGGCTTGGGCTTTGTCTGGTGTTGTTACTCTGTAAATTCTGTTGCAATACCACACACAACCAGTGAATAAGTATGGCACTGTTTGCAAAAATAAGCATCCTTGTTTTTCTAATCGTATGCCTTAAAGGGACTTTCTGTTGTACTCACCCAGGGGTGTAATGATTGTGGTTACAAGGAAAGCAACCACCAAACATCCCCAAAAGGGGAGCGGGGCCACCACATGGTCAACCAAGTAACTTCAGTCTTGTTTCCCTCTCAAACACAGTAAAGTGGTAAATCATGTTCATTAGAGGTGTTGTCCAGTTTCAGTGAAATGTTATTGTTTGTATAATGAAAAGTCGTACAATTTTCTGAAATACTTTCTGAATCAATTCCTCACAGTTTTCTAGATCTCTGCTTGCTGTCATTGTTTACTTCCAGTTTATAAAAATCAGTCCATGGTCATGTGATGGACACACAGGTGTACGGCTTGTTACAAGACAGATAATTGTGCTATGACTGTCACACACTGCAGTACATGTAGATCACAGCTAGTGGGTCCTTCACACAGAGTGCTATACACGTATGGCACAGTATTGGCGTAGGCCCTGGAGCTGAGCCAGTGACATCAGCAGTGGGTGTCCGCTCGTCCTGAGGAATGAGATCCTGCCTGTGCTCCAGTACACCGCACAGGCTTGGCCCCCACTGGCAACGGTGGCGCGGGCCATCACCAGGACTGTCTTCTACTTCGTTTGGGGCTCCAAGATGGACCGGGTGAAGCGGAGCATCATGTACAAGGACCGGCTCAAGGGAGGTAAGAATGTCCCTGATATTCCAACCCTTCTAAGATCGGCTTTTGTTTGTGATTGTGTTCGCAGAACCCTGAGTACAGTCAGCGGATCTGCGGCGAAGGCCATGTCTCGTTTGTTCCTGCTCCTCCTCTGGCGAGGGCTCGACTGGGAGAAGTGGGACAGCTCCGTCCCTTACAACTGGACCGTCCCGTGGTTCTACAAGGATGTGCCCAAGTTCGTGAGGGAGTTCCAGCTGGAGGGTCTTAAACCGGATCTGTGGAAGCCAAAGACCATCCACAAGCTCATCCGAGCTAGGGATGGCATGGAGGAGGTTCCAGGACTCACAGCGGACGCCACGAAGGTCGTTTGGGAGAACGTCTCTTCACGTCTGCTGACCAACGGGCACAAGGATCTGTCGTGGATGGCTAATCGAGGGGGGCTGCCCCTCAGGTCGTTCATGCATGCCCGCAACTTGAGCAAGACGAGGTACTGCCCACGGTGCCCCTACAAGGAGGAAACATCTTTGCACGTCTTTTGGGAGTGTCCTTTTGCTCAAGGCCTGTTGGACGAGCTGGAAGATGACTTTGAGGACTGTGTACCCAGGAGGGGCCTGACATACCACGCGGTATTGTATGGGCTCTTCCAGGGGACTCACAGAGAGAGCGACATTCTGGAGGCCTGGCGACTTGTGAACTGTTTCAAGGACGCTATCTGGTTCGCCAGAAAGAGACTCACTTTGCGAAGAGAGGACATCACTTACCAGGATTGTTGCAGGCTTATTCACAGCTTGCAGCGGGACTATGCCATTCTGGATAGCCTGGCCGGTGAAGAGGAGGGAGAAGAGGACTGAGTCTTCGGCGACGTCTGTTTTTTCCCTTACCCCGTCCTCCCTTCATGTCTGTTGTGTTACTCAGTAAAGCTTCGGGCCTTGTGATCATCCCCTCCCCTTTCCCTCCTTCCTCTCCCCCATCCCATCACATGTTTTGATGCTTTTGTTGTTTAACTCTCTTGTTTAGCGCCAGGGTAGGACGTAGGGGTAGTATAGGGAGTATATTATTTCCTGTATTTTACCTGTCCTCCCTTCATGTGTTGTTTATTGCCAGGGTAGGAAGTAGTGGTAGTATAGGGAGTATATTATTTCCTGTATTTTACCTGTCCTCCCTTCATGTGTTGTTTATTGCCAGGGTAGGACGTAGTGGTAGTATAGGGAGTATATTATTTCCTGTAATTTACCTGTCCTCCCCTCATGTGTGTTGTGGTCAATCAATAAAGCTTCGGGCCTGTGACCTTTCCTCCCCTTCCCCCCTGTATTGTCACTTGACTGTGTTTATTGTATTGACCAAAAAGTATGTCAGTTAGGTTTGTAGTGCAGCATGTAGTGTTAGGATGTATTTCCTGTCGCCGTATGCCGCGCCGCATCCCTTAAGGATGAATGATATAGTCTGAATTGTGGTATTGTAATACAGTCATGCGCTGCGTCGCAGTACCTTTGTTATTTTTGCTTGAGACTTGGATGCAAATAAAAGCTTTTATTCAATCCAAAAAAGCAGTGGGTGTCCGCTACGTCATACAGCTGACACCCTGCTGCAACACGTTTGTCAGTGTTCTTTAATGCTTTCCCCCTTTGGCCTGCTCATGTGTTCTCATGACAGCCAGGTTTCTGATTAAAAATAAAACAAATAATGACCTGTACTATAATATTAATGCATTATTTATTCTAAATGGTGCATCTGTGGTGCAATGATTGTGATGACACTGCCTTATACACAGGTAAGTAAGTTAGTCCAACTTGTTGGTAGTTTCTGGTAGGGCTTCAGGGATGTGCTGCAGTACCAGACACAGCCATATGGACTAGAGTAGTGTAACACCAGCAGTTTACTGCCCCTGTCTTTCCTCAGTGTGTCCCGGCTCACCTCTCTGCCTATGTCCTGGCACCTTGCTCCTCTCTGCTCTCATCTCCCTGTCTCTGAATGTTGACCGTAAGGTGTGCATACTGGTGCTTTAAACTTCTTAAAGGCCACACCAGTAATTGACCCCTCTGGCCAATGCCTGCTGGTCCATACCTTTATAATGCTGCTCATTCCTCTGCCCTGGGCTGAACACTAAGGGTCTAGTATGTTAGACTGACTTTAGGAGTGCCTGTTATCTGAACTGTTCTGACCATTGACCCTTTGCTTGTTCCTTTGTTCCTGTCTTCTTTTCCTCTCCTGTCTGATATTTGTGTCTGAGCCCGGGCCTGCCCTGCCCATCTGCCTGGACCTGACCACTCTCTCGTCTGACCACTGGTTATTTGCATCAGTGTCTCTTGGCCCACTAGGCCAGTTGCTACCACCAATGAAACAATCCCAGGAGGTAGAGCCCTGGCAGCCTTCCTACAGTCCACATCTGTATACAGGGGTTAAAGGATGAATACCAGTGAGACTGCTTAGACAACATCCTGAGAGGTGGCTCAATGTCAAACCAGTTTGGTTGCATGGTGGGTCCACAACCCGCTGACCATGAAAAGAAGTAAAGTGTCAGGTACTTCCATGATCAGTACTTTCTAGTGATCTGTTGTAAACTCAGGGTGTTAGACCTGCACCATCTCAAACTGATAACTTCTCCGTAGTCTATGCTATGTTGCATACAGGACAATTTGTTGAGGAAATACAGTAATTTCTTCAGAATTTCTTCCTTTGTAAGCATGATCTGGTCAATATTTAACCAGATAAATCACATGAAAATCAGACTCTGCGCAATTTCCCTGTCAGATATTCCACACACCCCTGCCAAATTATTACTGGGCAGTCCAGCTTCAGCAGATGGATTCATTTATGTAAGGAATGAGATGCCTATTAGAGTCATTGCTAACATAAAGACCATATTAGATACTCTACCCCTTGAACAGCCCACTAAAGCACCGACCAGGATGTGTCTATGTCAGCTGGTTAGCTGTGAGAGATCTTGTGACCAGATCCCCAACTTATTTTCAACAATTGGGTGATCTGGACATGCTAAATAACTTACAGAGGATGATTTCTTAGAGCCCCTCCCATGAGGAGTCCATGCCATGGATGCATCCATTATCTACTCTTTGAAGAACATCAATGGATGCCCTAATATTATCTATTTAGGCAGCGGTTCTTACAATAAGTATAGTCTTGTTATTTGGATGTAGGTTCCTCTTTATCTGTAAGTTATTCTGCCCTGCTAGACCGGGTTATTGTATTCGTTGAATACTGATCTCTGGTTGTGAATTGATAGATTTATTTTTATTACTAACATTTGTACCATTAAAAAAAGATTTCATCAGTTTATTCCTCAGTGTTTTCCTGTAACAATGTTGTCTGTGTCCACTTAGTGGCTGGGAGCTGTGTGTGACGTGACTAAATCACTTTAATGCGAGAGGCTTCTGGTAAATACATACAGGACGGCTAGGCTGCAGTCATTTCAGCATCTGGTATTAATCTGGTCATGCAATGTATGTGGATCTTCAGTATTCGGAGATTAGTTTCAGCTCAGTTCATTAGAAAGCTATATTCTGTCTATTTGCTTAGAAAAACTCTAAAAGATGTCTTAATGTGATAAAATACAGGTTTGAAAAAAATATTAGCTGACTTAGGCTACGGCTATATGCCAGCTTTAGCTGTGACACTGTCGCCTGACCAAAGATCGCCATGTCACCCTGTGATTCTTTCACTATAAGTGCTGCAAACTGCAACTCAAAGTGACTCCATTCTATTACATTGCTCACAGAGCGACAAGGTGATCTTTGGTCGTACAATGGGAGCCCCAGCAAAAGTCGCCATCGCCATGTAGCCCTAGCTTTAAAGGAATTTCAGGTTTCTGCAAGGAGGCTGGGGAAGGAGAAAAAAAAAAACATACTGACTTGTCCCCAGTGCTCCAGTGTCTCCCACTGGTGGCACCACGTGGCTTGTTCCTGCGGAAATCCTCATTGCACATGACCACTGAGGCCAATCAGCGGCCTCAGCAGCCTAAGGAAAGGAACCTGGACTTCACATGTGACATATGTGAGAGATGTCCTGTTTCCTTTCTCTAGGGTTGTGTATGTTTTTTTTTTATTTATTTTTCACCTTCCCCAGCCTCTTTGCAGAAACCTGAAATTTGTGGACAACCCTGCACATGTCGGAGAATTGTGATCTGATATGGGATGCATTCAAATGGGCGATTGCGTAATAAATTAACTTGCTGAGTCCTTCAGAGCAGCAATAGCAGTACCTTTGTTCCCTGCTATTTAGGTACCAAGGGGCTGAAACGCTGCAGATTTCCTTTTTGCAGCGTTCCTGGTCTGCAATGTATGGGACTGCTGGAGTTAGCCAAGGGCTGTAAATGACTGTCTTCAGCAGTCTCATAGACTGTGAATAGTGTAGCATCATGCATGTTTTACTGCTGCTCCATTTAAACCGGGCACTTATCACCTATCAGCATAAACAAGGAAGTTTTCATTCCATGACAGCTAGCAGAGATTTTGAAAATTGTCGGGAACAGAGTAGATTAGAAAATGTCACTATACAATGATTACTTTTTTTTTGTATAATATGGAGAAACCCATTTAACACATCTGACACTTGAAATCTACAGTGCAGGGTTTCTATAAGAATACAGCTTTAGAAATAACAAGAATTGCACCAATAGCCCTGACCAGACACTACATTGTGTCACTACATCCATCTTGTAAAAGTATCAAGTATCTTATTCTGACATTTTTGGTTGATAGATGATAGGTAAATCGGGCGATAGATAGATAGATAGATAGATAGATAGATAGATAGATACAAAAAAGCACTAGGCAGCACAGTTAAAGACAAAATGGGTGCAAATCCAAAGAAGGTGGCTCCTTCTCAATATACAAACAGATCAAATCGGCAGCACTCGAAGGAATGTGAATATTCAGTGTTTATTTCAAGGCGACGTTTCGGTTCTCACCTTTCAAGAAAGGTTCTAGGTGAGAACTGAAACGTTGCCTTGAAGTAAACAATGAATATTCACATTCCTTGGAGTGCTGCCGATTTTATCTGTTTGTATAGATAGATAGATAGATAGATAGATAGATAGATAGATAGAAGATACACCATAGATAGATAGATAGATAGATAGATAGAAGATAAATAGAAAGGTATGAGATAGATAGATAGATAGATAGATAGAAGATAAATAGAAAAGTATGACATAGATAGATAGATAGATAGATAGATAGATAGATAGATAGATAGATATAAATATTGTATAGTGATGACAACATCTGTGGAATATGTTGGTGTTATATAAGTGAATAAAATAAAAACAAAATAAATGAATATGATAGATAGAAGGATACAATATAGATAGATATGAGATAAATAAATATGAGATAGATACATTTTATATAGCTTGATATGTAGGCAGATATATAAACAGATGATATGAGAGAGATATGAGAAAAATAGACTGACAGATAATTAGACTTGAGATACTGTAGATACAAAGATATGATATAGATAGCAGATAGATAGAAGATAAATATATTTTAAATCGATAGATAGATAGATAGATAGATAGATAGATAGATAGATAGATAAATAGATGTGATATAGTTTTTTTTTTCTTTGTAGTAAAATCTGTTGGCTAGTCTTTTTATGATTATTGCTCTTACCCATGATAATATGGTTCTGACTATAGTATACTGCATGTATAATCTTTGCAGTCTTTAGTCTGCATGTATAATCTTTACAGTCTTTATTCTGCATGTATAATCTCTACAGTCTTTATTTTACATGCATACCCTTAATACCAGAAATACATCAGAATTGCCTTTATCCCTATGTCAGCCTTTAGAGTGTAAGCTTCTCTGACCAGTAACTCCATATGTTACACATTTCCCTGCCCTCACAGTAACCTGTAAGGACTTCTGAAATTGTGTGAGTAAATCTGCAATATATTTAGGCATTTAGATAAAATTGCACTGAATTGAATTTTCTGACTCCACAGAAGAAAGAAGTAATTCCCAGCACATGTGGAGACAGATGACCTGTGTGAGGGCACTGATGTGATCAGGCAGTGATGGGCTACTGTGCCAGTGCTGGGAGAGGGGGGCATCTCCAGGGGAGGGGGTTAGGATCATTTGTGCCAGCACCGCCCCCCAGGATAAAACCTAGTGCAGCTCACTCTCCTTACACACATGAAGCTGCTGCACAGAGCTCCTACTGCTATCAGCTAGTCCAGCACATGTATCCTGCAAACAGAGCTTCCAATCATTAGCAAGAAGTATCTCAGCCGCTGATCATTGGATACATATTCACACAGGAGGTATCCCCCCTGCACTGTACATATGTGACCCATTAAATAGGGGGTGCAGCCTCAGACAGCCTCAGCTGGAAGCGTTTCCATACATTACATGGGCAGAGGGGACTCCGGCTACTGAAATGGAAAAAGAGTCCTACTAATTGGGAAAACTTCAAAGACCTTCACATTATCTCCTGCTGAGGAATCTGGAGGTAAATAGTCAAGTACTGTTAGCAGATGTGTGTATGTGAAGTGTCTTACCACCTGTGGCTGGGATCTTGTGTGGTCACATTTAGCTTGTTGTATATTGTGCTATTATTATTACTGTTATTATATCTTATTTATTTAGATCTTATTCTTTTATATTCTTGGTGCCTGCTGAACAGAGAGGATAGCCTAATGTTATTCTGGCTAGCAACAGGCTGACTACAGAGCCAATTGTGCAATGAATAGGAAGGGTTAGGTAGGGTTACTGTATGGTCACACATAGCATTTTTGGTATATAGATCAGTACACATCAACTTGCGGCAACTCTTGCAAGGCTACAACTTCTAGCATGCAGTGATATCCTTATGCTGGGAGTTGTAGTCACTGGTGTACAGTAGGTATTACATTGTAGTGAAGGTGGTATCCAGAGCATGCTGGGTTTTTTGTAAAACCCATATACCCTTTAACTTGAATCTGATAACTTGCTGCAAAAGCCATTGTAAAAGTCAAGTTAAGGTTTGCTGTAACTGTAAAATCCTTGGTTGCCGATAAAAGTTTTTTCATCTCATTTGAAGACCACTACCAAAACAGAATGTCATTTATGTTGAAAGTTTGTGGTGCGGTAGATGGTTTGGCCCTATGTTTTAGGACCACTTTCTAATGGTGAATGGTGCCCTGTTGAGCCCAAACTCAGCCTTTGAATACAAAGATGCCGTGTATATTCTATCGCTCTTTACAGTGCTTTCAACTTGTTCTAATAAAGTTTTTATTGTGTTGGAACTACAAGTCCCAGCCTAGTTTCTTAAACTGAATGCTCACATGTTGCTGACCTCTGGAGCTGCGAAACTATTCCGAGCACTTAGCAGGGGCTTCAGTATTGTAGTCACAGGAGAGCTCCAGTGTATGATTCTTGGAAAGCTGAGATTGGGAGCTGTGCTGACTCTGCAGTTCTGGCCTCCCAGCCCCCTGCATAGATAGCATTGTTCTGTAAACTCTTTCCCCGGGGCAGAACAGCATAACCATGTACTCTGTATAAACTGCTGCCTGGCCTCTGCTGCGTTCAGCTTAGGGCCGGTCACTTATTAAGACTGAGATACATGACTTTAATAAATCGGAGTCAATATTGTAGATATTCATATAATCCACATAGGAAGAGAAAAAACACATTAGTATGCATTCATCTCATTCCAAGACAAGAAGCATATGGACGTCACTATACAAAAGAAACACAGCCATATCCTCAGTCACAGTCCATAGGATTTGTACTCCGACATCACATTTTCAATGTATTACAATATTTCATTTATTTATTTGCTTACTATGATCCTAGTAACCACACTTTATAAAAGTAGATATCCCCTTTAAAAGGGTTGTCCCATCAGAGACAACCTCTTTCAGAATACTGCCATGGGGCAATGAATTAATTGCCCCAGATCGTGTTTGTGGCACCCCAGGTAAGAGCAAAATCAGCTGTAGCTCTGGCCAGCCATGCATTTCCCCTGTAATATTATGAAATGTGCCCTGTTATATTACATGTTGCCCATTTAGATGAATGATTAATTGCACCAGAAGAGTAATATTATTTTTATTATTATTATTGTTTATTTATATAGCACCATTAATTCCCTGGTGATTTACATTTGAGGGTTAACATACGGTACACAAAATATACAAAACAAATACAATACTAACAGTGACCAACTGGTACAGTGGGATAGAGGGCCCTGCCTGCAAGGGCTTACAATCTATGAGGGAAGAGGGATAGAGACAGAAGGTGGGGGTAGAGGCTGTACAGGTGGTGGTGTGGTGACAGTAGTGTTATTGGAGGTTGTAGGCCTTCCTGAATAGGTGAGTCTTCAGGGCCTTCTTGAAGCTTGTGATTGTGGGGGACAGTCTTATGTGTCTTGATAATGAGTTCCAGAGTATGGGGGATGTACTGGAGAAGTCTTGGAGATTTTTGTGTGAAGAGTGGATAAGAGCAGAGCGGAGTAGGAGATCTTTGGAGGATCGGAGGCTACGTGTGGGCAGGTAGTGGGAGATTAGGTTGGAGATATATGGAGGGGACAGGTTGTGGATGGCTTTGTATGTCAGCGTTAGTAATTTGAACTCTATTCGCTGGGCGATGGGTAGCCAGTGAAAGGGTTAGCAGAGGGGAGCGGCCGATGAAGAACGGGGGGAGAGGTGTATTAGGCGAGCAGCACAGTTTAAGGTGGACTGGAGGGGGGCGACAGTGTTAGCTGGGAGGCCATGGAGAAGGGTGTTACAGTAGTCTAGGAGGGAGATTATGAGGGCGTGGACTAGCATCTTTGTAGTTTCAGGGGTGAGGAAGGAGCGGATTCGATAGATGTTCTTGAGTTGGAGGCGGCAGGAGGTGTTGAGGGTTTGAATTTGCGACTTGAAGGATAGGTCAGAGTCTAAGGTTATCCCAAGGCAGCGGGCCCGTGGGAGTGGGGTGAGTGTGGTTCCATTAATTTTGATAGATGGGTCAGGTAGGGGGGTCGTGCGTTGAGGGGTGAAGATTATGAACTCCGTTTTCTCCATGTTGAGTTTGAGAAAGCGGGAGGAGAGAAAGGAGGCTACGGCTGCTAGACATTCTGGGACTCTGGACAACAGAGAGGTAATGTCTGGTCCAGAGAGATATATTTGGGTGTCGTCAGCATAGCAATGGTAGCAGAAACCATGGGATTCTATGAGTTGGCCAAGGCCTAGGGTGTAGATTGAGAAAAGGAGGGGTCCTAGGACGGAGCCTTGGGGGACACCTACAGAAAGAGTACACAGTCCTACAGAGCAGCTCTCCGTTCTGGCTCATAAAGGGGGTCCCTAGCTACCAATCCCACTCTGTAATGTACATATAACGAGGCATACAAACAGGGGTTTAGGTAAAATTTTAGGTTTGGCAGCCTTCCTATTGTCAAAGCAGGCATAGATAATGTGCATTATATTATCCCAATGGAGAAAGCCTTGGCCACCACACCTGAAGTGGAGTGTAGGATTTGAGTCCACTAATACAGGAGACACTCTATGGACCCACGTTGCAGAAACACAGTGGAACTAAATGCAGCAAAGCAAATGAGATTTTGGTTATTCTCATCCATACATTATGGGGAAAAAAAGCTTTGGGAAAGTAGCTTTTTAAAAACCCATGCATTGTTGCAAAATGCAGCGTGTTAATTTTTACAGGTAGCTGTGGAATCGCAAATGTTTTCTCTATAGATTTAATAAAGGAAGGAAAAAAGCAGAGAAGAAAGCTGCAAAAATTCAATGAAAACACTGCAGGAAAAAACACAAAGTGTATTTGCTGTGTTTTTTTCCGCAGCCTTTTTTTTAAAGCTGTATTTGGCCCTACAGACCTTTTTTTGTGGTGCATAGAGGGGGTCCCAAGCAGGGAACTCCCTTGTATGGTTTGTATGGTGTCCATACTTTTATTATTATTACTTATGTTAATACAAGCTGCTCCAGTCTGCTTACGATTTGCTTCTATGGAGCCATAGACACTTTGTCTGCTCTCACAGACCACCATATTATGGCGGCATTCTTGGGAATGCTTATAGAAATGAATATCTTCTTAATATGACATGCTGTGGAGCATTACAAAGTTTTATTATGGGTCCTATAGTATGGCTTTCTACAAACTGGAGCTTGTATACTGTAGGGCCATAATATAACTCTATGCAGGATACCTAAAAGATAGCCAGTTATAAATAAAAATATCAGGGTGATGGATTAATAACAGGTTGTGTCACCTGGTGGAAATGGAAGAGGATTTCTATTTCTGCTCCTCCAGATTTCCTCTACGACTTTCACCCACTGATGAATAGTCCTAGTAAGTAGAGTGGCTCCCATCACGAGTTCTGCAGCTTGTTTTTTTAGCATCTTGCTTCAATCTCTGCCTCCAATTGAATACAACGGGAGGCAGAATCAGGGCAGAATTTGGTACTGGTTTTGAGACGGAATCCACCTTAGAATCAGCACCAAATTCCGCAATGTGAATGGGCCCTGAGCAAGGATAGCAGTGAGCACTGTGTATACACTAGTGGAGTAAGTAAAGGGACTGAACATCTTGCTCACATCCGATCCTTCTGCATATGGTCGCCCAAAAATCTGATAAATGAAAACTTTGTACTATTTTAACAAACTTAGATTACAAAAATAAACAACGTCTCAGGGCAGTGCAGTGTACTGTATTGAATGGACTACTTCTTCCATCATCCTTAGATGGACAATTGGCTTGTGCTTTGAGTTACTGAAGCAGAACTAAGGAGTACTAGTGTTCTCGAATATCCGAGCAATCAGTCCTCTGTTATGTTTATGTTCTGCCAAGTGTCATGTAAGCCTCGAGTTATACGATCAGGTCTGTAGAGCTAGTAATGGAGAAGCGAACACGACATTGCATGGGGCTGATATAATAATATACTTTATGTATTTATACCAATAAACACGACAGGGAATGTTTGCGTTGGCTTCATAGAATGACTCCATGTTTCTTTAAAGCATCTCCATTAACTTGGTCTTTTTTATCCGTCTTTAGGTACCTTCCATGAATTTTTCACGATGTAGAAGACGCAAGTAAATTGTCCTGCTCCTTTGCACCTGAGTGGTGAAACCCATGAGTCCTCCTCCCTTTGCCACTGCCCATGCTGGGCTCCAGAGAATGGGGAGCGGAAGCTCCAATTGTGGCACAAACAATTCTTTGATCAAAGTCTGCAGAGATCACAAAGGGGGAATCAATTGGCTTAGTCTGAGCCCAGATGGGTTCCACCTGTTGACCGCCAGTGAGGATTGCACAGCTCGCTTGTGGAAGACATCTGACCACCAATGCTGTAAATTACTGCAAGGTAATTCTCATAAGCATATTTTTAGTGGGGAAAGTATTTGTGTGAAAAATAATGTGCCAGTCCCTACAACACCCAAAAAATTTTGACCTAAGAAACATTGGTCAATAAAACTCATTATTAGATTAGTGAACCTATACATGATAACCATAGCCAAACAATAATAAACGGTACAATGATGTCTTATTGTCCCCAACACTTTTAGGCTGGGGCTCCGCTTTGCGAAAAAGCAGCGTTTTGGCCGCGGCAAAAAGTACCTGCAAAGTGGATGGGATTCTGGCCAACGCCATCGACACATTGCAGAAAAAGCTGTGTTTTCAAAAACACCCATTTATTTGAAAATTGCAGCATGTCAATTATACCTGCGAAAAATCTTTTGGCTTCTAGGTATAATAGGGACAGAAAGTCCGCAGAGGAAAACTCTGCGAGATCGCAATGTAAAACACTGCATAAAAAAAAGTGTGATGCATTTCCACAGCATTTTTTTTGCTGCATCTCGCTATGTGAGGCCTCAGACTTAAAGTGGTTGTCTCATGAAGACAACTCCTGTCTCTCCATATGTCCTCATTGGACATATGAATGTCATAAAGTTGTTTCTCTGTTTGGGATTTTCAGAATATTGTCTAAAAATAGGAAATTTAATAAATAAAAAAAGACATTACTCGCCTGTTAAATTCCCCAACTCTCCAGTGGTCCCTGCCAACCCCACAGCAGTGTTGTCACATACCATATAAAATTTATATGACCGCTGCAGTCAAACACTGGCCTCATCGGTGATCTTTGCAATTATGACTGCTGAGGCTAGTGGTCGACTACAGTCATGTGACTGATGGATATGATGTCACCACTGCAAGACTGACAGGGACCACCAAACTTAATGGGTGAATTATATTTTATTCTTTTTAATTTTCTACTCTTAGAAAAATTTCTGAAAATCCCAGATGACCCCTTTAATGCACACGACTGCAAGAGTTAGAAATAAAGGCGCTTACTTAGACACGTAACCTTCCTGCATGCAGAGCTAGAGGAGATGGACGTGATAATGTCAGGTGACCGCTCTATGTCCCATCAGATAGGCCACTTTTTCCTCCAGCCATATTGGTAGCATACAGTGGAAGGTATTCAACAGCTAGGGGCAAGATTACTACTGTATATACATTTTAACTTCTCAGGCAATCTAAGAAAGAACTACTGTCTATGGGGGCACATACAGGACATGCAGCAGTTATGGAACGTCTTGTGATCCGTGGATTGGATTGAGAAGCCCTGGGAATTCATTGCAGTGATATAAATACAGTATTATGTTAGTAGCCTTCATGTGTTCCAGTAGTTCACTGGTGGTCTAAATCCTATTATGGAAATAGGTAGCACTGTGAAGTATTAGGAGGCTACACTGTGGATTTCTCATTACGTGGGCACCAGACAGTCTCATTTTCCTCCAGGGATTAGCCCTGAAATTGAGTTTCTTGATAATACTTCCACAAACTGCATATTAAATACAGCACCTTATACAAGGCAAAGACTTCAACCTGTCCTGGTGCCAAATCTTACTCTTTTCCCTGACACCAGAGCGCAGTTTGATGAATGAGCTTATGCTACAATGTAGCTCCAGTGATATTCCAATCATCAGCGGCTCAGAAGAGAGCAGGCAAGGGTTGGCACATACCAACATGTAACTTGGCAGTAGTGTAAAGGGAACAGATTTATAGGAAAATAAGCATGACTTAAGTAATTTGCTGTTCTGGAGAATCAGCACACTGCTTGATGCAATATTTGGTAAGAAATAAATACAGTATATATTTCATATTACGTTCCCTTTAGTGAACAGTCCAAGGCACAAACCTCACTTATATAGATCTGCTACTTAGGAGGGAGAACCGAATTATAAATCGCTGCTTTGTCTGTTTTTTTCTGGTGCCGGACACAAAGTGCAGTACTGTGTATGTGCCATGCAATTCTTGTGTGCCAAACATACAAGATGTGGGGGAGATTGCAAGAGCTGGGCCATGGTGACAGCTCCGAGCAGGGAAAGGGGTGTTTGAGCGGTACTGGTGGTTAAGGACAGCCCCGAAGCGAATTTCCCCCAATGCACCATTAGGCTACATTCACATGTGGCATCCGACGTTTTCAACGACCAGTTGACTTTCAAGGGGAAAGTTAGTTCCGTGGAAACGGAGCCATGTTTCCAATCCATCATATAGCAGAGCATACTCTACTTTTTCACAGATCATGGATATGACTCACCCGTGAACATTGTTAGACTATATTCGCATCACCGTGCTGATTTTTGGCTGCGTTTTGCCATGGCTGATTCAGCACCAGTGTGGCATCCTATTTTTTCACGGACCTAGTGACTTTCAATGGGAGAGTCAGGTCTGTGAAAACGGGGCCATTTTTCCAATCCATCAAAAAGTTAAGCATGTTCTACTTTTTCACAGATCACGGACATCCTCTCCTGTGAACACCATTAGTGTAAATAGAGCCTAAGTGTGAACAGAACATTAACCTGATTTGCATATTTGTAAAAACATCTTTTTCTGCAAATTGATAGTTTCACCTGAAATAACAAATGTATGTTAGTAAAACTCTGAGTGCCCTATAAGCCACTATAGTTAGTGTATATACAGTTAGGGAAGTGGTGGACTCCCTTTACATCACTTTACATTGTTTGGTACCATCTGCACAAATTAATATATTCCTGTATAAGATCCTTTAGGCCTCATGGATGTGGACATATGAGGTCCGTGCCATTCACATACAGCACTCCATTGCGCTCATTTGTGGGTGTTGTCTGAGGTTGATCTGTGAAAAGCGGATCAACTTTTTTTTTTTTTTTTTTTTAACTGTTTCACTTCCTATACTTTATATGTCTCTGGGTCCGTAAAAAAGGAATGACACATGGATGTCATCCAATTTTTTTACTGACCCATAGACTTTCATTGATGTGATTAATTGTAAACCTTATTAATTATATTATTTATATAATCATATTATTTCATTGATTTACTAAGGGCGGGTTCACACTACCATTTTTCAAGCAATGGACTTAAATGGCGATAAAGCCCCCTCCATCTGCGTCCGTTCCCATTCACTCTAATGTAAAAAAACATGCTGGCTGCTGTCTTTCATTATGTTTGTTTACATTTGTAATAGAAGATAAAGTCCTACAGGAACCATTTTTTCTTCTGTTGGAAAGTTAATAATCCAAGAAAGAAAAGTAAGAAAGCACTCAAAATAATAAAAAATACAAAAGGAATTTTATTGAAGTACAAAAACAGTATAAAAATACAAGACAGAAACAACAGTACAAATACCTATGTCAGCATATGTAACACGAAAGAGGCAGAGGCAGAGGCCAAGCAATACAAACAGCCTTCGTCTGGCTTTGTGTGCCGAAACGTGCGTTGGGCTTTGTCAGCAGGCAGCGGCATTTGTATCATGGGTATGTTTGGACCTTATACCATGTAGCTTACTCTGCAGGATGCATGTATAGTGTGATACATTGGGCATTTATATAGGGGTTTTATATATGCACTTGCTTTGTATTAACCATCAGTGCCCTCTGTATTTATACACTGCTATATACTTTATGCATGGGTGTATGTTGTCTCCCTCATATTTGTTTGTATTGCTTGGCCTCTGCCTCTCTCATGTGTTTTGTCGGCAGGCAGCGGCATTTATGTCATGGGTAGGTTTGGATCTTATACCATGTAGTTTACTTTGCAAAATACATGTATAGTGTGTTACATTGAGTATTTATATAGGGGTTTTATATATGCACTTGCTCTTTACTAACCATTAGTACCCCTTGCATCTATATACTGCTATATATTTTATGCATGGTTGTATGTTATCTCCCTTATATATATTTATACTATTCAGCCTCTGCCTCTTTCGTGTTACATATGCTGACATAGGTATTTGTACTGTTGTTTCTGTCTTGTATTTTTATACTGTTTTTGTACTTCAATAAAATTCCTTTTGTATTTTTTATTATTTTGAGTGCTTTCTTACTTTTCTTTCTTGGATTATTGCTATTTGTTGGTAGTAAGAGCATGATTTGTAGAGGGTTTCACTATGATAGATTTGGAGACAACACTTGTTGTTTATAAAATTTTCTCCAAGTTTCTATCTTCATGTTATGTGCTATGAAGTTTGTTTTGTTGGAAAGTTAAACAAACATGACGAAACCAGAGCTATCTGCATCTATTGGCATTTAAGTCCATTGCTCTGATCCTATGATGTATAAGAGCAACAGGCTTAAATAACAGTAGTGTGAATCTACCCTTATATTAAGGACTCATACACAAAGAAATATTAGGCTCAGTATAAGAGCTTATTCACATAACAGGGTCGTGTGCTTGAAAAGTTTTTCTGGGCCGAGTGTACACTCAAGGGTAGTCCAGTTACATAGATCCCTCGTAGACTTCAGTCAATTCAGGGATCTGATATTTAGGATATTTAAAGGATTTATCACACCTCAGTCATGTGAATAGATCCATTATTTTTATATACGGCTGTGTGCTGTCCGTTAAAAAAACGGCAAGCACATGGCTGCCAAAGCCTGCTGTGTGAATAAGTTCTAAGCTCTGAGATTTATGGAGATATAACACAGCACCTGAAGATGTTCATAGAAGCCATCTGTGCCCCTTTATGCCACCAATTTCATTTGGAGGCCGAAGGAGGTTTCTTCTGTTACATCTGATATGAATCCATCTGCGAAAAAACTGGCATGCGACATTAGAAGAAATAACTGCTATATGGTGCCTTATGACGCACATAGACTTTCTGCGGGTCAATGAGCGCCATTGACTTTGTTGCCTCTTTTCACCTTCTTAACTGTGTTTGAAGTTATCATAGAAATAATATACTATGGTATTAGCAATATTGTGTTGTATGGGATAAGGTGGCTACTCATATACTATGTAGATACCACTGTTTACAATAGGAGATCTCATTACAGATTTCTGTTTTTTTTGCAAACAAATGGCCACAGGACATAGCAGCTACATTACGTTTTGTCACCTGGAGAATGAAGCCGCTTTCACATGCAGCGCTGACCACACTGTGAGAAAATGGGAGGTGTCGACAGGTCAGTGTCTGACTGTGTACACTGGACACACATCCATTGTCAACAGGTGGGTGATGGCTTTCCTTGGATATTTCCTATAGTGACTGTAAGTTGTGGTCCTGATACATTCTTCACGTTTGTTCTACTTTGACCAATTGGTCTGTGACATACGTCTTCCACTTCGCACAAGAAGCCTGATAAACTTCCAATATGGAGTGCTGAACTTGGTGCCCTTCCAGTTTTTACATGAAATATTAGGTAATTGTATAAACAGGAACTTCCTAATATATTGTTATTAACAGACGTGTTACCATTAACAGCAGTAGCAGGCCAGATGTAGAGCAACAGTCTATACAGCTGCTGGTCTGGCAGGCAAGACATAGACATTTCCCTTGCTGAGCTCTTCTAATATGGAGATATCCTGTTATACAAATAGACATTTCTTAATGCTTATATTCCATCCAGAGAAAATGTGATCATTTGCTGATCATGGGCAACTGATCTGCACTGATCTTGACATCAGTCAAGTAAACTTTGGCATTCTTCTATGCAAAGGCCTTCTAGGTATTCTCAATGTAGAATGGGTTCCTTTGATCCTGTTTAGAAGTAGAGGTGCAATAGTAAGAAGGGTATGCTTGCCCACTGTCCATGCTGGGAAGAAATAGGTGGCCGGAGGTCCATCATTCTACCAAGCAATGGGGGTCCTGATGGTTGGACCACCACCAATTTACTATGTACAAACCTCTATTTGGTAAATGGCACATTTGCCACAAATTTCTCAATTGTTTGGGGCAGCATAACATGATAAAAGTAGGAGGTCCTGTCAAGGCTACTACAGTAACACTAAAACTAAATGAATGAACAAAAGAGAAATCTAAATTCCATCAATATTTGGTGTGACCGCGCTTTGGAGGAGGAGTCCTGGCAGTGATGATATAGCCCCCACAGAGCCCTGATCTCATCATCATCCAGTCTGTCTGGGATTACATCAAGAGACAGAAGGATTGGAGCAAGCCTACATCCACAGTTCTCTGTCAAATTTGGAACAACCCCCTGCTGGGTCCCTTCAGGAGCTGCCTGCAAAGGTACCTAGAAGAATTGATGGAAGGCAAAGGGCAGTCACACCAAATATTAATGGGATTTAGATTTTTCTTTTATTCATTCACTTTACTTTGTTAACTGTCGGAAATAAACTAACACTTTTATTTCTGAAAGCATGCTTATTTTGCAGCATTTTCCACACCTGCTTAAAAACTTTCGCACTTCATTGTCCTTTATACTGTCTTGCTTATCTAATGAACAAGTCTCTTGAATTGCTTGCAAAATCTCTTCATTTCACAATCTGAATTTTCAATGTAAATCTCCCCCCACAGGATACTTGTGGTCAGGAACTTGGTCTTCAGTGGATCTTATGACAGAACTGCTCGCTGTTGGGACACCGACTCTGGGAGATCTCTTCAGGAGTTTCAGGGTCACCGAAATTGCATCTTAGTCTTGACTCATTTTTCATCCAGCAACATCCTGGAGGAATCGGATATTGAAGGCAAGGAAATGAAGGAATTCCTGGTGACTGGAAGTACAGACTGCACAGTGAAAATCTGGGAAGCTTTTAGTGGGTGCTGTTACCAGACATTAAGGGGGCATTTAGGCGCCATACTGTGTATAGTGCTGGACACCCCCAATAGTGAGCTGTATTCAGGCAGCACAGACTACACCATCCGGAGGTGGAACATGGTCACTGGTGACCAACTTAAAGTATTCAGAGATCACCAAGGATCTGTAATATGCCTAGAGGTAGGTGGTATAATAATTTCATAGTAAAGTTAATCCTTCAAAGGTCTACTTCTCACTTCTCGTAACAATTGACATAAGGACCATTGGAATCGACCTTCAGGGTAGGTATGTGGAAACACAGGTAAAATTAGATGTTGCTTTGTATTATGAACACATCAAGATTGATGAAATGTTAGATTGGTGGGGATCGGAAGGCTGGGATGCCCACCATTTGCTGGAATAAGGTGTTCCTACTCAGTTCTTTCTGTAAATCGCCATAGAGTTGTATGTAGCAGCAGTGTATCTGCTTGGCTATCACACCATACAACTGTATCCACCACAGATGTGCTGGTGAGGAAGGACGGGGGTGGGGGGGGGACTTGAGACCCTCATTCTGAAAACTAGAAAAACTATGAGGACAAAATGACCTATTGCAACTAATGAAAGTATCTCCATAAGGCAAAGCATTAACCAGACCTGTCTATAGATTATTCTTAGCTGTCAATTTCTTATTTTTGGCTAATGTTTCAATAAGGTAATCTTTGCTATGCTAAGTTAAAGGGCTCCGTTCTGGTGACTTCTTTTCTTAGTGATAGAGAATTAGAGGTGACATTTTGTAGCGTACTCTAGGAATATAGAAACAATAATGATTCACTACCGGTGGCATTGATGGATTAAAAGACTCCCATAGGTCCAATGTCAAGCTCTCCTGATGAAGACACTATTACGGCCCTGGTACATGTTGATAATTCTTGCACCTGATAATGTATGTGGAACTTGTCATCTAACCCATAGTATTGGAGTCATTTTATTCAGCAAGTCCACCAGAACTGATCCTTCATTGTACAATATCTATGGTACCAGGTTGCCTGAGATTCAAGGACCTGGAGAAGGAAAACTCAGCTAACTACTTGTATCATGTGCAGTGTTAGAAACAAGTGACAACCAGGTTACTACTTATAAAGTTTGTCAACATGGTGGAACATTTGGATAACAGTCCCCATCTGTAGACACCTGGCTTGTGCAAGGGCAGTCTCCCTCTCCTTGGTACTCCTCATCGGCTGAGCTCTCCAGTTCTCAAGTTAGACACCTTTCTTTGTGCATGCATTGTTGACTCCTGCTGCGCTCATACCAGATTCCTGGGCAAGAGCTTGGCCATCTCTAGGAACACCAATTAGGCCTAACTTAGGCCAAGCTCTCGGGTCACACAGCATGTCCTTCCTGTCTGCTGGCTGTGTGCAAACTGAACCCACGCTTCTCCAAAAGTCAAGTGAAGACCTCTTGACCATAAAGGCTTGTGATACTGCTGGCCCGGGATGAAAGTTTTCCATGTCGGTCTTGGTATCCATCAATCCCTGATCCAATGGAGTTTGCTTCTAATTTATGACAAGGTACAGAAAAATGATGTGAATGATGGTAAATCTAAGAGGGGCAATGGCTGCGTCCCACCACAACCCCATTGTGATGCCTTTGAGGAAAGTGGAATGCAGAGTTCAAAACTTGAAAAGTCTCAATTTGTGCACAAAGATTCTGACTTTTTTCATGGCCTGTATGCAAGTTTTCTAGCACACAAGCCATGATAAATCAAACTCTAATGTTTTTGTGATTGGGTTATTTGATGTATGCTATAGTTGAGGTACTTCTACAGTATATGTTTCCAGTATATACTTTAGATTTTTTTTTCCTGCCCATCCTATATCTGTTGCACACAACTAGTCGATAACAAGGATATTCACAAAGATTCTCCTTAGAGGGTCAAACACAGACAACATTTTATCAAACCCAATTACAGTTGCGAATCAGGAAACAAAAATAAATCATGGAGGGGTTGTCATCCCAAAAGGGTTGAAAACATCTGGTGTGTGCTGGGGGATGGGTTACTGTAAAGCCTGGTGTACAATTACTAATATGTACCAGAGTCCACTGGCCTCAGAATCTCACAAATGCAATATACAGTATATATATATATATATGTAGCATTGACAACACTATTTATTTACCTTCCTAGTTTTTTTAGTATTTGAACTCAATAACTTTTAACTTTTGCCTTTTTTTGCTTTTACCATTTTGCAACATTTTTTTTAACAATTTCCATTTATGTAACTTTTTTAATTTTTTAAAAGCCGTTAAAACTGTAAAAAAACAAAAACAAAAATCTGCTGGTCATTTTTAATTTTCCATATTACTATCTTTAGTTTGAAAAAGTACTAAATGCTGTGATTCTCACCTTGGTCCATAAGTATAGCCTGAAGACTAATAGCCTGACACTTCACAATTTTGTATGGGTTCTCTTTGCAGCAGTCACTTCATTTACATCACAGACAGTATACAGTAAAAGATTACACCTCTATAAATAACACACCGGAGACATCAATACATCTACTGATATCACAGTTTATCTGTTCCCTTTTCCTGTACAGAGTCTAGAAAATTCTCCCATAAACCTCAACGAGTCGGCTTCAGTCTATTCCTGCCCATGGCTATTATTATGCTATAAACTTTATCACTAAATCATGTACAGAAAATTGAATAAAAAAGATCGACAATCAGAAAATAAAAACATGTTAGAATAAATTTATTCTAACATCTGGTTTTAAGTTTAAAAAAAAAAATAAAAAAAATAATGGCAATTTGTGCCCATTAAATGAACCTGTTAAAATCAGCTGGAATTTAATTTCGGAAATCTTGAAGATGTTTAGTCACTCATGCAAGTTAGTCTTACTGTGTAGTAGGAAAAGTGTCAGGATAACTTTCCCTATAACTTGTCCTACAAGTAATTTAAGCTATGGAAACAATTAACGTGACTGCTGAAATGGGATTTCTTCTAAAAGTCTAATTGATTTTGACTTGCTGGTGCCAGAAGCGCTATAGCCTGGTTTAGTAAAACTTACATGATCATAGTTAAGATAGACATCAGTTTTGTACTGCTGTATATTTTACCATCCAGGAGAGCATATCTTGGTCACTACGCCAAGATTTTTCTTTGATCGTCTCCGCCAGTAAGGTACGTAAAGGATGTAGAGCCCCGTAGAAAAAATGAAACATTAACACAATCACACTGCAAACCACGTGGGTCAAAGGGCCAGCTGTATTTTCATGAGTCCTCCACTTCCGCATTTGCTAGCACCTGTGGAGGTCAGATCCTAGAGTAGGTTCTCACCATTAATAAGACTAGGACAAGGTCAGCCTAGAATGGGCCCCCTCTGTTCAGTGGCCCCAGTGCAGTTGCAGGAACTCTCAGCTGTTATTTTTTTCTAAATACATTAAGGCTACATTCACACATATCAGAAATGGCAGAGCAGAAACAAATCGGCAGAGAATTTTGGACTACAAAGTGTTGACCATAATTTTTTACTTCCTGGTCTAATTCGGGAAACCCAGTTTCCTATAATTTATTAGGGAATTTTTATAAGCATGTGGAGTGGATGGTCTCTCACTTTGGAGGACCTGTCCTGTCCTGGATTACACAGACCACCCATTGATTTGAATGGGTGCTGTGTAATGATTAATTCCGTCTGTGGTGGTGCTGTGGGGAAATGGAATGCGTTCACCAGATTTACTAACATATTCCAGACTAACCATCCAGGCATTGTCATGCATTATCTGCTTATTTTCAAGAGACCCTTCCAAAAAGTGTGGATTGTTGAAAGCAGACAATCCTTTAAGGGGCTGTTCGGTGACAGGAAGTTCAAAACAGGTTACCCCCTATCCACCAGAGAGGTGGCAACTTATTGATCGGTGGTGGTCCGGCTACTGGGATTACAATGGGTCACAAAACTATGGAAATATGGGCCAGTGCTGCGTTCATTTCAGTGAGAACATATAGTCAAAGTACAATGCCTCAGTTCTCATGATGGGTTGGGGTCCCAGTGGTCGGACCCTATACTGTACATAGGGGTAAGTTGTTTTGGATTTCTTGTGACCAGACAATCCCATTAAGTCATTTTCTATACACAAAGAAAACATTTTTTACTCAAAGATGAAATTGCTGTATATTTTAAGACCATTTAAGGCTGAGGCCTCACGTTGTGGAAATGCAGCTTTTTTGTTGCAGATTTTGTTGCGGTTTTTTGAGCCAAACCCAAGAATGGCTGCATAAGGAATGGGAAATATATAGGAAGCTCTCATTCTTCAACCCTCTGCTCAATCCTCTCCTGGCTTTGGCTCAAAAAAACGCAGCAAAATCTGCAAGCTGTGTTTGCGCAACGTGGGGCCTCAGCCTTAAAGTTTGATTACTAGGTTGAAAATATATTTTTTGCTATCGAACCCTTGTGTGGTTTGGTATTAGATTTTGGATGTCTTCTGCTTTTTATCAGCTCTAAAATGACATATTTCATGAGATGTGGCTTTAATCGATAAGTATAATTGTGTCTCTCTCTTCTGATACATTTGATATATTGTAAGAACATTCTTTTCTTCCTTTACTATCTTTACATCAAGACAATGCTGAAATAATTATTTTCGCACAGACTTTGATGGAAACAGGCTGAGGTTTAGTTACTTTCATAGGGGAGGTTAAGCCCGCCATGTGGAACTTCTCATCTTAATGTACATTGATCTCCTCTTGTATCTTGTGAGGCCAATGGACTCTGGGGAGACTATTTCAATTCACGGATAGTTAAAGGGAATATGTCTACTTTATTTTAAACTTGAGATTTCTAAAAACTAATGAGACTTTAATCTTGAACATTTCCCCTCCTGAAATATTGTTCCATTTTAGCGATTTTAGTTTTTGGATACAGTGTCTAGTTATTTCTTCTATTTATACATAAAGCTGATTGAAGAAAGAATTTGATTTGTGCTGACTCCCCCCCCCCCAAAAAACATAAAAGTTGCAGATTTTCTATATTAAAAAAAAAAAATGTTCTCACTTTTCACGGGCGCTCTGTTACAGCAATGCTTGGTCACTGCCGTTTGTGGTCTTTGATGGCCCAGAAGTGCTGATGTTCTGTTTGTGGTCAGGTGACCACCACAGCCAATCGCTGGCTTCAGCAATGACCTGAATACCAAAGGACATTTCAATATCACACAACTTATGCATGAAAATCAATAAAAAGTCCCAGGGCTCCTTACAGTAACTTGTAATCCTACAGTGTTGATCCAGAAGAGGAAAGAAATGTTGCTAGGGCAGTCACGAATTGCCTTATATTTGGGGTAAATTTCTTCCCGATGCAAACGAGGCAATAGAAATAAATCCCTTAATCAATAATCCGTCTCCCAGTAATGAAAATGATTGGTTAATAAAATATACTATTAAAGGGATTTTCCCTAACTTTAGTTTGATCACTTGGCCGTCTTATAGTAATGTTACTACCCAGTATACGCCAATCACATTGTATACATAGGGCAGAGCTAGTCACTTCCAACACATGCACTTAGCACTCGTACATGGCTAAGAGGTGAATTGTGTGGGTATAGATAGAACAAGGAGGTTTAGTGGCTGAGTACTGAGTATACAAGGAGCTGTAGTAGGTTGGTGGAGATGGTAGGAATGACACAGTGTAAGACCAGTGCCCCACGGTGCAAAAACGCAGCGTTTTGGCCGTGGCAGAATTGCTACGGCAAAAAAATGCGGCATTTTACAGTACCTGCAAAGTGGATGAATTCTGGCTAATCCCATCCACACACTGCAGAAAAAATTCAGCCTGTGTTTTCAAAAATACATTTTGGAAAATTGCGGCATGTCAATTACACTTGCGGAAATGATGGAGGAAAAGTCTGCAAAATCGCAATGAAAAATGCTGCAGAAAAAACTGTGATGCATTTCCACCTTGTTTTTTTTTCCACTGCGTTTTCTTGCTGTGCTTCGCTATGTGGGGCCTTAGCCTACAGTGGGGATTGAAATAAGCTACACTGGCAATACAGCCATATTACAGAGGTGACAAAATCCAGGCAGGCCAAGAAAGTGTTGCAATCTGGCAGAGACATTCCTTGCTGTGTGTGGACAAACAATATCCTGTTGAAAAATGTCAGTGGTCCGCCCTGCCATGAGAGGCAACACATGTGGCTGTAGGATGTCCTGCACATATCGCTGTGCTGTTAGCAACCCCATATCACTACTAGGGGTGACTATGATGCCTCCTCAGATCATCACACTAGCAGGTGGGGCAGTGTATTCATTCATAGCCAAGGCACGATTGAAGTGCTCACCATGGGGCCTCCAAACTCGAATATAATCTTCGTCAGATCCCAAACAGAACCTGGATTCATTACTAAAGATGATATGGTTCCATAATGGTCCAGTCCAGGTTTCTCGTTCACAACACCAAACGAAGCTGATGGTGGAATGGCAGGAATGTAATGGGCGCTGTGACACCAAATTTCCTTCTGCTTAGCACCTTTAAATGGTCAAGGCAGAGTCAGGGGTGTGTAATGAAGGTGCCATGTGTGTCTAAATGGTGGACATGGAAACTGGGGGAGCTCCTTGTGCTTGTTGGCAGATCTAAAAATCCTCTTTACTGGTGGTCTGTCTGGGCCTTCCAGAACCCGTTCGCCATGTGTGCTCCCCCAAGGTAACCAGTGCTCACAAAATTTCCTAGCAGCTAGATCAGAACGGCAGTTCATCAAAATGACCATCCTGATTCTCTCAGACCAATAATGTACCTCCTCTCAAAGCCTGTCAAATGGGAAATGGAGGCATATGTAGCTGTCAATGATCTCTTACCAAGAGGTACACTACCCAAAAGTAGCCTCTGAGAGCCTTTGTATAGGGCAGCTGGGAAGCACTTTTATGCCCTCTTGTGGCAATCTTGTGTCTAATCAGTTGACACCTGTAATCATTTACATATCTGCCTGAGATATAACTGCAGGCCAAGTTTTTCAGCAATCTGAAATTCCTATCTAATAAAGAGCCTGGTAAATACAGTATACCGTACCATTTCTAATATTACCGAGAGATACTTTGTAACTGCTCTAATGAAGAATATAAAAAGTTTGCCTCTTTGGACAATAGAAACCATTCGTTTTATTGTAGATCTTTCCACAGGACACTTACATTTACATCAGAAACTAGTTTGGCTTTTGGGAGCTGTGACATTTGAAAGCAATATGTGTATGTGTCCAGCATGGAAAATGTTTGGTAATTCAATTCATTTTACAATGTGTCTGGATGGTTTTATAGTTACATGGAATTGTAACTTGGTTACTTGACACCCGTATAATGAAATGCCTTGAAATGATGTGTAATGTAATACAAATTGTGCAATTATTTTCCGACATCAGCCTGTTTACCCCGTACAGGATCAATGCTGGTTGAATTGCAGATTATGAATGCACCTACTTGTAATGCAGCATGAATTGTGTGTGGCTCACCCCGCTGCACTCAGATTACCATAAATCTTCATGTTAATTGCACTTTTGTCAAATTCTCGGCCCCCTTCTGGTTATCGGGTTAAAGTTGTGAGTGAGCAAACATCACTCCTCCGAATACATTACAATATACCAACATGAGAAACCCCCTAGGGACATGATCTGTTTTTGTACATAATTCTTGTGAATTTAGATTTCTTATATTTGAGATTAGCAATTCTCTCTCCAACAGATCTGGGCATGGAAATTTTGATTTTCCCCTTTGGTTGTCAAAACAATACATCTCATGGTTATTTCCCTTATACTTTGTCTTTTATCTTCTTTTTCCTACATTTTGGTTTGCAGTCTTGGTGTTTCACTGTACTATATACCATTAGGTTTTATGGTTCATTACTATGGTGTTGTAACTTAATGGAGATTATTTTGGCATTGCTCTGTGTAGTAAATGAGAGAAGTGTATTACAATCTAATGTAATATAGATCTATATCAGTTGCTGGTCACTTGCACCTTAAAGAGGACCTTTCACCACCTCCACCTAGTGCACCATCGATTCTAGCATAGTTGGAATTTTTTCTCTACCTTCCACCATTTCTGAGCCATTGGTGCACCCAATATACTAATTTGGCTTTATATTGTCAGGTGGGTTTTTTTGCTCCATCCCAGTACTGCCAACCTGACAGCAGAGAGTCTAATTTAGCATATTTGGTTCTGTTATTATTGCTCAGGAACGGTGAGGGCTAGAGAAAAAAATTTCAACTATGCTGGAATCAGTGGAACAGCGTGTGTTAAAGGATGCAAAGAGTTGGAGATGGCAGGGGTTGTGAACAGAACAGTCCTCTTTAAGGTGGGCATACACTTAATACAGCTGTCTGTATATCTTGTCCACACACATGCATGCTTTGCTTGGTCAAGTTGTGCGTGTGTACTGAACTGGGAGAGGAGAGAAAGACACTGCAGGACTCCTCTGACAGCAGTTTATCTCCCTTAGAGCAAAAGGATGGGTAGTTGAATTTCATACCACAGGGATAATGTACAAAGTGATATCACAGCACCGGGATAATGCAGACAGGGATGTCACAGCACCGGGATAATGCAGACAGTGATGTCACAGTACCAGGATAGTGCACAGTGATATTATAGTACAAGGATAATAAACAGTGATGTCACAGGACCAGATTAATTCAAGAAGTGATGTCACAGTAGAGGGATACTAAGCACAGTGATGTCACCGTAAAGGGATAATAAAAACAGTGGAGGAGATTTATAATGCTTTGTATGCCAATTTTGTGGCATACAAGGAATGAAATATTTCAAATTTTGTGCAAATAGTTTTCTTTGTGCAAAACTTTTGTGACTTTTTCTGCGCTGCCATCACCACTTTTCTGGTAGGGTTTTTTCCAGATTTATGATCATTTGCAGCAGTTTACTGTCATTGTTAAACATTTTTGTATACAAACTTTACAAAAGTTTACAAACTCGCATGGATCAGCCCAGGATCATTGTGTACAATGTTACATCATAGCATGTGATGTCACATGCAGGCATTATGATGTCCCAGAAAAGTAATGGAGGAGCATTCACTTTTCCACATACCGTTCCATCACCCATAGCTATTACTAACCTAGGTCTCAGTGGAATTGGGCCCCCTTAGTTGTTGGGCCCCATAGCGGCTACTCTGGTAGTTACGCCCTAGGAAACAGAGTCCATGAAAGAATCACTCATTACAGAGTCCAAAGGAGATTCCCTTTAAATGAAGAGCTGTTTGGAATAAAGAGAAGTATTTCCTGGTGAGGAGAGCCCATGGTATCACAGAAATGTCCTCAGCTCTCCTGCTGTTCCGCTCCTGTAAACTAATAAGAGGCAATACCAACAATGCAAGTTGTAACATGTTAAGCATTTGTACGTCACATACTTTGTGTGCACCTCTGTTGGGAGTCACTAAGATAGTCAGGTAACAAGTGCATATTTCCTCTGTTTGTATAAGAGATATATTAACCCTTATGTGACACAGATATTTTTCATTTTTGTGTTTTCGTTTTTTACTCCCTGCATTCCAAAAGCCATAACTTTCTCATTTTTCCCTTTACGTAGTCACATGAGGGCTTGCTTTTTGTGTGACAAGTTGTTCTTCAAAATGGTACCATTTATTATTCTGTACAATGTATTGGGAAGCGGGAAAAAAATTCAGAATGAAGTGGAATTGAAAAAAAACCCCACAGTACCACCATTTTGTTACGTGTTTTGTTTTATGGCTTCCACTGGTAAAAATGCTATGTTAGTTTCATTCTCTGGGTCGGTATGATCACGGTGATACCAAATTTATCTAGTTTTTTTCATGTTTTAATACCTTCACAAAAGTTCTAAATTTTGAAGATAGAAAAAAAAAATATGCCGTTACCATGGCATCTGTGTGGTCTGCTACACGATCATACTGTGTAGCAGTATAATGTTGTACCGTGTTAGCCATTGAAAGTAGTGGAAGAGTGAAGAAATCAGGCGATACCTTTTAGAGGCTAACTGAGTATATTTATAAGTAAGCTTTCAGGAGTACTCGCTCCCTTCATCAGACATGGTGTGATACAAGAACTGAAAATTAACAGATTTTTATACACATGGTTTTCAAAGCATTTTAGAGTCCTTAAAAAAAATTGCAATCTAAGTAGAGAAGTTATTTACAACAGGTCAAAAAACAGTCTGGAAACTTGTGGTGCGTGACGGAGGGATCAGTAATTCTTGCTGTTATCTGTTTGCTATCAGGAGGTGATTTGTGACCCTCACAGGTCACACATAGTGTGATTTGAAGCTGGCATGAATATTGAGTTCAGTTCATGGTTCAAACATAGTGTGACATGAAGCTGGCATGAATATTAAGCCCAAATTGCAGAGTTTGAAATTTTTGCATAAATTTGTACTCCATTTCTTTTCTTTTCTCCTGTGTCTTAAAATGTCCCATTAAAACCACAACCCGCAAATCTTCAATAGAGTGGTTTTCTCCGGAGAAATGTGCGGCCACTGGGAGATCGGTTCTGATGTTATTAATGGTGGATCTGTGTGAGTTCATTCGTTGACTGAGTGTCTGCCCTGTTTCCCCCACATAGAGGCCTGTGGTGGGACATTGCACACACATTATGAGGTACACCACATTGGAAGACCTGCAGGAAAATGTCCCCCTAATTCTGTGCACCTGTTGTGACTGTGGGATAGGTACATAAAAGGTGCATGACCTGCAAGCACATCCACACCGCTGACAGTGTACCTATCCCACAGTCACAACAGGTGCACAGAATTAGGGGGACATTTTCCTGCAGGCCTTCCAATGTGATGTACCTCATAATGTGTGTGCAATGTCCCACCACAGGCCTCTATGTGGGGGAAACAGGGCAGAGACTCAGTCAACGAATGAACTCACACAGATCCACCATTAATAACATCAGAACCGATCTCCCAGTGGCCGCACATTTCTCCGGAGAAAACCACTCTATTGAAGATTTGTGGGTTGTGGTTTTAATGGGACATTTTAAGACACAGGAGAAAAGAAAAGAAATGGAGTACAAATTTATGCAAAAATTTCAAACTCTGCAATTTGGACTTAATATTCATGCCAGCTTCATGTCACACTATGTTTGAACCATGAACTGAACTCAATATTCATGCCAGCTTCAAATCACACTATGTGTGACCTGTGAGGGTCACAAATCACCTCCTGATAGCAAACAGATAACAGCAAGATTTACTGATCCCTCCGTCACGCACCACAAGTTTCCAGACTGTTTTTTTGACCTGTTGTAAATAACTTCTCTACTTAGATTGCAATTTTTTTTTAAGGACTCTAAAATGCTTTGAAAACCATGTGTATAAAAATCTGTTAATTTTCAGTTCTTGTATCACACCATGTCTGATGAAGGGAGCGAGTACTCCTGAAAGCTTACTTATAAATATACTGTGTAGCAGACCACCAGAAAATGGCCGCCCGGACGTGTACAGTCCGATGCCCTCGAAAGGCAGAAGTTCTGGCGAAGAGGAGGAGGGGAGTGAACATAAGCAGCTAAGGGGCGGTGGAGAGTTATGACGCGGAGGGTGCTCTGAGCGCAGGGGGAACGCCCCCGGTGCTCCGTGATCCTAATTTACATAACAGAAGAAACCAATTTTATCAGAAACGGCGGGGAGAAGCTTAGAATGGAAGGTAGGAGTAGAATGGCCTTTTTAAAATTAGTTAAAAATGTGTTTTTCTAATGACAGACTCCCTTTAAGGTCACTGTTTGGGAATGGGGATATTCTCATAACCAATTTTTTGACTGTCCATTTTAGATCATGTCCTATTTTTTTCACGGATCCTTCAATACATTCATATGTATGAGGCATTGGTAAAAATGGGTGTTTACTTAGGTGCCAAACAACTGTAAAATATGTACATTTTTCACGGCCATTTTCTACCACGGTCATGTCAATCCAAGCTAAGGGTTTAAATGAGGGCAGGCATTATTTATCCATTCACTAATATATTTGCACGTGAGCTCACAATTCATGAACGCTTTCAAGCGCTCTTGCTATATAAAACAATATTTTCAGGATCAGGTTGTCCAAATACTCCAGAATTCCAGTTAAAAGAGCCCATATATAGTTCTACAAACAACTTACTCTACATGATTTGCTTTTTCTGTATGTGAACATACATGTATATTTGGATGGAGATTAGTTCACGGCCTGTGCATACAGATCATGTGAGCCCTGAGTTTATGTGAGGAGAGAATCGAGACGGATATGTTTGTTTTGCCTTCTTATTGAAATAAATGAATCTGCTGACAGCCTGTAGGTGCGTACTGCGGCCAATAAACCATCTGATATGTGCAGGGGAAAAGCGAGAAAATAAAGGTGCTTACTTTTCCTGAAACTACCAGAGAATACAATTCCTCTGTGCAAGTCCATATTGACTTTCTGAGAGGCAGAAGTTGTTTCCTTTTACATGGTGTATCCAATTTTCATAAGGTCAGTAAATCTGTAAGAGCAGGATCTGTGTCTGGAGCTCATTGTATAGGATTTTTTTTTTCTGTTTTCTGCACATTTTGTGACCTCACATTACAGTTGTGTCCTTTAGGCTAAGTCCCCACGTAGCGAGGCGCAGCAAAACAACGCTTCGGAAAAGACTGCCACTGAAACGCATCGTGGTTTTTTCTGCAGCAGTTTTCACAGGAAGTCTGTAGAGGTTTCCTCTGTGGACTTTCTGCCCCTATTATACCTACAGTGCTGGCCAAAAGTATTGGCACCACTGCAATTCTGTCAGATAATACTCAATTTCTTCCAGAAAATGATTGCAATCACAAATGCTTTGGTAATAATATCTTCATTTATTTTGCTTGCAATGAAAAAACACAAAAGAGAATGAAAAAAAAAAGTCAAATCATTGATCATTTTACACAAAACTCCAAAAATGGGCCGGACAAAAGTATTGGCACCCTCAGCCTAATACTTGGTAGCACAACCTTTAGACAAAATAACTGCGAACAACTGCTTCCGGTAACCATCAATGAGTTTCTTACAATGCTCTGCTGGAATTTTAGACCATTCTTCTTTGGCAAATTTCTCCAGGTCCCTGAGATTTGAAGGGTGCCTTCTCCAAACTGCCATTTTGAGATCTCTCCACAGGTGTTCTATGGGATTCAGGTCTGGATTCATTGCTGGCCACTTTAGAAGTCTCCAGTGCTTTCTCTCAAACCATTTTCTAGTGCTTTTTGAAGTGTGTTTTGGGTCATTGTCCTGCTGGAAGACCCATGACCTCTGAGGGAGACCCAGCTTTCTCACACTGGGCTCTACATTATGCTGCAAAATTTGTTGGTAGTCTTCAGACTTCATAATGCCATGCACACGGTCAAGCAGTCCAGTGCCAGAGGCAGCAAAGCAACCCCAAAACATCAGGGAACCTCCGCCATGTTTGACTGTAGGGATCGTGTTCTTTTCTATGAAGGCCTCTTTTTTTTTCCTGTAAACTCTATGTTGATGCCTTTTCCCAAAAAGCTCTACTTTTGTCTCATCTGACCAGAGAACATTCTTCCAAAAAGTTTTTGGCTTTCTCAGGTAAGTTTTGGCTTTTTTATGTCTCTGGGTCAGAAGTGGGGTCTTCCTGGGTATCCTACCATAGAGTCCCTTTTCATTCAGACGCCGACGGATAGTACGGGTTGACACTGTTGTACCCTCGGACTGCAGGGCAGCTAGAACTTGTTTGGATGTTAGTCGAGGTTCTTTAGCCACCATCCGCACAATCTTTCGTTGAAATCTCTCGTCAATTTTTCTTTTCCGTCCACATCTAGGGAGGTTAGCCACAGTGCCATGGGCTTTAAACTTCTTGATGACACTGCGCACGGTAGACACAGGAACATTCAGGTCTTTGGAGATGGACTTGTAGCCTTGAGATTGCTCATGCTTCCTCACAATTTTGCTTCTCAAGTCCTCAGACAGTTCTTTGGTCTTCTTTCTTTTCTCCATGCTCAATGTGGTACACACAAGGACACAGGACAGAGGTTGAGTCAACTTTAATCCATTTCAACTGGCTGCAAGTGTGATTTAGTTATTGCCACCACCTGTTATGTGCCACAGGTAAGTAACAGGTGCTGTTAATTACACAAATTAGAGAAGCATCACATGATTTTTCAAAGGGTGCCAATACTTTTGTCCACCCCCTTTTTTATGTTTGGTGTGGAATTATATCCAATTTGGCTTTTTGACAATTCTTTTTGTGGTTTTCCATTGACAACAAATTAAATGAAGATATTATTACCAAAGCATTTGTGATTGCAATCATTTTCTGGAAGAAATTGAGTATTATCTGACAGAATTGCATGGGTGCCAATACTTTTGGCCAGCACTGTATATGGAAAAGCATTTCCGTAAATATAATTGACATTCCACTTTTACACTGTGTTTTTTTTTGTAATGTGTGGATGGGATTAGCCAAAATCTCATCTGCTTTGCAAGTACTGTAAAACGCAGCGTTTTCTGCCACAGCAATTGCACTGCATTTTCACAATGTGGGGCCCTGGACTTAGTAGGGATGCAATGATTCTTAGTATTATATTTAGATACAAATAGTTAAAGCAGGTGCTGATGCAGCCCTGAAATCTATAGCCTAGCACCTGAATGGACTCATACTATATTACAAGGCCTAGGCAGAAGCTGTCATGGGTCCACTTGAAACATGTGATATGTCATGGACATGTAAAAATGGAGAAGGTGCACTTAAAGGGAGCTTGTCAGGTCTAAGAAGCCTGCCAAACCAAAAATAGTGCCATGTAGGGTCCTTTAATAAGAGCAGAAATATATCTTTGTAACTACAACCAATGAAAAATATGCAATTTATTGAATACAAATAATTCAGACAATTAAATAATAAGGGTAAAGTAATCAATTCTACACAACTAAATTAGTAATAAATTCTACACAACTAAATTAATTATTTAATTATTTGTATTCAATAAATTGCATATTTTTTATATAATTTAGTTGTGTAGAATTTATTACTAAAAATTTGTCAAAACAATTCTACGCCTTTTTTTGTAAAAAAATTTTCGATATGGCCTTTTCTTTTGGTGTGTTTTCACAACCAATGAAGCAACACAGAAAGAATCTTCTTTCTATGGATATGCAAATCAGCACTGTTTGGGCACTGTGAGGTACTACCTGGATGAATATCTGGAAATGTATGTGCTGTATGGTATGTATTGCCAAAAATATACTGGCTAATATATGCATTTTCTCTGGCTTCAGTGATTTGAGCATCAGATGGCAATATTTATTGTATATGGAACAATATGGGCATTTTTGTGGAATTAGTTGGCAACATTTGCGTGGGCCAGTATGATACAGTAGTAATATTTACATAGGAATTGTATGGCAGTAAGTGGAGCTCATCAATGTCTTATTATGACAGTCGTCATGTAATGTAATATAATATTGTCACCTTTGTGGTCCACAGCCTAGTGATCTTCAAGCACATCTACAATCCTTCTAGGGATAAATACTGGGCTGTTTAGAGGTCCCATACAGTTGTATAGTGAATGCCTATGTCTCTGTCTTATGGACAGACTCCATGCACAGGACTGTGATAACAGGTTTGCCTTGGAATTCTTGAAAGACGTCTTTTCAGCTGTGGTCAAGAAGACCAGAAGTGGAAATAAACATTGTGTAGGAGCTGGGGCTCTTTCTTGCCTGTGCTATAGTAATGGTTACTTGTGATTACTATGCATACATACTGTAGATAGACCACTAAAAGAGGGTAAAGCCATTTTTGCAAACAGAGCAGAAGTTTTGCGGTGTAGTGTGCTCAACACCACATATCATGTAATGCTGGAATAACCATTTTGTACTAAATATTTATAAAGCGTTTTTCTGCAGTTCCCTCCCATGTGGCTTCTCTAAAATGTATTTATTATACTTGTTTTATTATCTCACGTCCCAGTTTTCATACTGACAGTTTACTGAGTGATGGGATCTCCAGTCCTAAATTAAATATTGCATGAAAATATTTTACCAAGAGATACAATAAACGACTCAATTTTGTACATGATATTAAATTGGTTAATACTGAGGCTCTGTTTTTTCATTACCTACAGGTCCTAGTACTTTTTGCAGGTTGGTTCATGGGATGCTCTAATCCCCAGTTACTAAAATTTAAAGGGGACATTTCACCACTTTCACTAACTCAAACTCTTTGCTTCCTTCAATAGGCATCGCTCCATTGATCCCAGCGCAGTTGGAATCTTTTCTCTAGTCACTACCATTGCAGAGCAATCGGTGCTGTTAGTTTCAGCACTAGTTATGTTCACTAGGCTCTCTACTATCAGATGGGCGGTCCCTGACTGTCTGCTCCAGCCCAAGACCGCCCACCTGAAAGTATTTTAGCATATCTGGTGCTGAACCTAACAGCACTCATTGCTTTGGAATGGTAGAGGCTAGAGAAAAAATTCTAACTGCGCTGGAATCAGTGAAGCAGCATCTATTAAAGGATGCAAAGAGTCGGAGATTTTGGAGGGGGTGAAAGGTCCCCTTTAATATATTGTCAAATGCTGTTTTTTTCGTAGGGACCTAGAAGCAAAGTTGACTGGATTAGACATAACCCAACTCGTTGTATTATTAGGGATCATTGTCATTGTGGTCATAGATTGAAGGATTGGTCTGACGCAGATTTTTGGATGTGTTACAATGTGTTACTCTACGGACTATAGGACAAGTTATGGTTCTGAATTAATGTATATATCACTAGCATATGCCATAACATTACAATTGATGGGGAACCAACCACATGAACCTCTTCAGAAGAACAAAAGTACTAAGGTCCCTGCATGTTATTGTCCAAACCCCAGTGATCGCAGACACACACTGTGCCGTGAACTTCAGCACAGCTCCATTCATGTTGATCCCTACGCAATGAGTGGCTAAGAATACATTGTGGCTCCATAGTAGAAAATTTGTCCTGTTAGCTATATTACTGGTAAAGTGGGCTTATCATTTATAATAAAACTTAATGGGTTTTTGATTTGTTTCATTTAGCCGAAAATATCACACAATTATATAAAAAAAACTACAGCTACTGATGTAGAAAACTTTAACTTGACATTTGCTGCAGTGTGATTACTTATCACTTAACCCAACACAAGTTTGATATATTTGTATCTATCCTGATGTACCCATACATGTGCATACTCAGATGGGTCAAGAGTGTTTAGGTTCTGAATGGGGAGAGGGGAGACAGATGATGCCTGATATCTCTGGTTCGGAGACCCCATTACTCAATAGATATTTAGCCTGCTTAGTCCTGCTGAAATTTTTAGTTTTAGGCAGGTGTGGAAAAAATGCTGCAAAGCAAGAATGCTTTCAGAAATTGAAGTGTTAATAGGTTATTTCTATCAATTAACAAAATGAAGTGAATGAATAAAAGAGAAATCTAAATCCCATCAATAGTGACCACTAGAGATGGACGAACTGATTTGTCACACACCGGTTTTGACCTAAATGTTCCAAATTGATTGGTTTTTAACGAAACCGAATAAATGGTCATTGGCCTTGGATGAATTAAAATGGGCACCACAAAATGTATTGCACAGTAAGAAGAAGAGAGACATGTCTTGTGAGTCACTGTGACGTTCTTTTGCCACTTGACAGTCTCTCAGTCAATAGTCAGTGGTAGGTGGACACCTTACAGTGTTGATGTCATATACAGTATATAAGGTTGTGTGGGCTGGAACACGGGGCAGGTCAGTGATGGCGGAAGTAGGGGATCAATGTGTTATTCATCACTGTATGATACAGAGCACTGCAAATCTTGCAAATTGTATTAGAGCTAGGAATAGGAGAATTCGATCCCATTTAAGTCAGATATAATCAGATTTTATTACCAATAATCTAATTTTCTAAGTCTGATTTGCTGTAGAGCAGTTTAATTTGTCCACAGATTTCTTAACATAGTTTTTACTGACAAAGTCAGTCCTGTTAGTGAAAAATCTTTTTTTAAGCGTTTTTTTGGGCGAGAGTTTAATTTTTTTTTTTTTGTTAAATACATACAACAGAGGTCGGCCACCTCTGTCACATGTGCAAAGTGTAGCACTCGAGCCATTACTCCCTGGCATGGCTAATTCTCCTTTTTGCCGTGCAGGTGATAACTAATGATCGCACCCCCATTCTATTAGTCTCCGACACTTGCAGACATAGGTTGAGTCCATAGATTGGCGGCAGGGGATTACCATGTGACTCTGACTCCTCTAATGAAACACACTGTGCTATATAAACTAGTGCAGACGTGGGGGCAGAGGTTGAGTGACGTGTACAGTCACATGGTCCTTCCCCTGCCACAAATTTATGGACTGGATAGATGTCTGCAAGTGCTAGAAGCTGATAGAATGGAGGAGGCATGATCATTAGTTATCACCTACACGGCGAAGAGAAGAAGTAGCCGTGCGTGGCAGCACCTTTCTCCAAAAAAAAAGTAATTCTGGAAAGTTTCAAATGTTAAAATGCGTAAAAGTGAGTGTCAGCGCAGTGTATGGTTAAACTCAGAGTTTGTACCCACTGCTTATCATCTGTTTTTCTATAGATATACATGTCACTGTCACTTTGACATAACTTCTGTTGTGTTTCCCTTAGAGAGCTCAGGTGTCAGACCCCCACTGATCTGATACTAATAGAGATGAGTGAATCGGTTCGGATTAAACTGAATTCAGCCCGAATATTCCAAAAGTTTTAGGAGTTCGTGACCTGCAAACGAAGTGAAATTATTATACTCCGAGTCTCTTTAGGTGTAAAGAAATAAACAGTGACACTCACCTTCTCTCACCTGTTCTGGGCCTCCTTGTAGAATCTGGTGGTCTATCTGGGTCCTCCTATGGCCTCTCCTGCCCTCTTGGGTAACTGGAGTGCACTTAGCATCATGTCGTCATGAACGTCTGAATAAGTTTGGACTGAAACAAACAGGAAGGCCAACTCGTCCAAACCTGAAACTTAATGAATCTTCAGAGGTTCCTATATCCCTACTGATGACCTATCATAAGGATAGGTCTACAATATTACATTCCAAGAAACCCCCTTTTAAGTTAAAATGACCAAAAATAAATTTTCTGAACCCGACAACCCCTGTTAGTCTCCGTGAATTATGATGATAATCTCTTGTGAGCTATAAAATGCAGAGGTCCTAGAGTCTTGTTATGTTGTGGTGAAATATTAGTTTGATGTTGAATTTCCTTTCATATGTACATTACAAGAGGCAGCCAAGGAAAACACGCGGAGAGGATTGTCTCTCACGTCACCTTCAGGTCCTGGCAGATCAGTGTCCGTAATTCTATCACTAGATTATTTCAAACAATAAAAAGGAAAATAAAACCGCTCATCTGGCGGATATTACGCTGCTTTGAACATCGAGGCTGTTTTCCTGGTGTAGGTCTCCTAAAATGACTTGCACTTAAGCTCAGCTGTTATTGGATGAGAGGATCTTTGTCTTGGAGAGGCAAGTAAAACAAGTGATATGTATGACAGCATGTTACATGGGATAATATTGACAGATACATGGCTGGAGTATTTGCACAAGTTGACCTGAACTCTGTTTAATCTGACTACAAGTTTGAGGAAGAAATGAGCACATTCTAACGTGTTTTTCTTGGTCTCGGTTGTCCGGTTATATCATCGGCATGCTCAATTTTCTAAAATGTACCATTATGTAAAACAAAGCTCATCACTGAGGGCACTGGGAGGACATTACTTACATCAGGGTCTTCTACTCGGTTTTATAAGGTGTTACTTGCCTCATCCTATTCATCACTTGTTTTATTAAATAATTGAATTTCCCATACAAAAAAAAAAAAATTCTGGAGCATCTTTTCCTTGAATTCAGTGTCTGTTATTCTTCCTAGAAATTTATGAATAAATTGTCACCTAAGTTCAGGGCCGTTTTAACACATTGGTGGGCCCAGTGGAAAGCTTTCATAAATGGGTCCCCCCATCACCACCCCTTAGAAATACCTGAAAAACTGTAATTCCCTGTCAGTGGCTCCCACATGGCATAATACTCCTTAGTGGCCCTATTACAATTTAATACTTCTCAGTGGCCCATCACACTATCAAGAGCTGCTGCAGAGGCACCCAACATTAACAGTGTCCCCCCCAGTGGCCCCTAATACAATAACCTATCCTACCTTGGTGGCCCCTTAGACTTTATATTATAATGTCCCCCTCCATTTTTCCCCCACAGTATAATGTCCCTTTTTTACTTTGTCCCCACAGTATAATGTCCCCTTTACAGGTTGCCCACCCTATCATGTCCCCTTTCCATGTTACTCCCATAGTATATTGTCTCCTTTGCAGGTTATCCCAACAGTATATTGTCCCCTTTCCAGGTTGCCCCCCCCCCCCAGTATCAATTAAATAAAGAAAAAAAAACACCTAATGATTTTTCCCCATTTCTCTGTTGTCTCCTGTCTCCGTAGCTTCAGGAAGTAACAGGCACAATGTAAGTGACGTCACTACATCGTGCCTCCTGCTCCTGATCAGTACACTGGGAGCAGAGACAGCGGAGCAGCCGAATGGTGGTGCAGTGAGCAGAGGGCTCCCCGTATTACCATTGTACTCCACTCATCTGATGAGTTGGAGCTGTAACATATCGGGGCGGCCCAGAACAGCCACACAGCACTCTAAATGCAGGACTGTCCCGCTGTATCAAGGGGGACCCCGTTACCATAGGACCCGATGCAAGTGCACCATTGGCCCTATGGTTAAAGTGGCCCAGCCTAAGTGTTTCCAGTTTTGGTTGTGTCCCTACACAGTATGACATTGCCAACTCAGATCTGCCAGTGTAGACAAGGGGGTTATTAAGAGTTGTCCAGGACCCAACAAAGATGGATACTGGTGACCTATCCACAGGATAGATCATCAGTATCATATTGATCGGAGTCCGACAGCTGTTTTGTCTGCTGGAAGCCATATACGAGGCATACAGCCAGAAGAGTCTCTTCTCCTATTTAAGTGAATGGGAGCAGAGCTGCAGTGTATGGACAGAAAGCTGTATGCAGTGTACAGAGCGCTATAGATGTAAAAACAGCTGATTTGTGCAGGTTCCAAGTGATGGACCCTTTCCTGGGTCCTGGGTCATATGAATGTGATGTTTCTGGGTTGTGGTCAACCCCTTTAATGCTCCGTTGTCAATTTAATCATATATATTTCTGAGAAGAATAACAGTACCGGCACAGCTCAGTTATAAGAAGTGGTAGTTAAAAATCACTTTATTTCTTCATGTGAAAAACTTTATAGGGTTCTGAAGGGTAACATCTTATGCGTTTTGAGGCATTCCAGGTACCCAGCTGGAATGTCTCAAAATGTGTAAGTGGTTACTCTTTGCAACCCCATGAAGTTTTTAACTAGAAGAAATAAAATAATTTTTAAGTTTTTTTCCGATGCTGGATGCCACAAGTCACTGTTGGTATTCTCTACTACCCCTCTGTCTTAGCAGTTGCTCCAGGCACTGGAGTGAAAATATGTGGGGCCACATTGCCATCAGCTGATACATTACTATCTATATTACTACCTTCTTTTTCCTTTTTGCAACATAAGAAAATATGTTGCAGAATTATTTCAAGGGGAATACAAGTATCCTACCATGGTAGCCCCTTAGACATTATATTATAATGTCTCCCTCCATTTTCCCCCACAGTATAATGTCTCCTTTACAGCACCTTTGAGCACCATCACCACATCCTGTGGCAGTGGGTTCGATAGCATCACTGCTCTTACTGTAAAGAATCCCCTTCTATGTTGATGGTGAAATGTTCTTTCCTCTAGGCGTAGAGGACGTCCCTTTGTCACTGTCACCAGCCTAGGAGTAAAAAGATCATTAGAAAGTTTTGTGCTGTCCCTTCATGTATTTGTACATTGTTATTAGGTCTCCCTGTAGACGTCTTTTTCTAAACTGAATAACCCCAAGTTTGTTAATCTATTGTTGTACTCCAAACCACCCATTCCCCTAATAATCTTGGTCGCCCTTCTCTGCACTCTCTCCAGTTCAATGATGTCCTTCTTGTATACTGGGGCCCAAAAATGTGCATAATACTCTGTGTGCCCATGTCTGGTTCCAAGAGGAACCGTAAGGAAGGAAATATTTGTATCTTGGGCTAGGGTCAGAGATACGTACGCAGTTCTAAAAAATACTATATTGTGTAAACTGAAACTCTCACTGAAGCATGATTTGGGGAAATGTCAGGACAAGAACAGTATATTAAAGATATTATAATAATAATATCTACGTCTTCTTCTATTCAGTCTGCAATATTAGGAAACAAGGCCAAGTGTCACAAAGCTACTTAGTCATGAATGACTTCTCCTGTGGGTGGCCACATCAGACAAATCCATGTAGTGGTCTCTTGGGCCCAGCATCTACATCATTTCCATGTTGAGTGAAGCTTCATCCGTTTCCTCATACCTGAATATTTTCCTGTTGAATTGTTTTTTGGCCCACACACTGTGATACTAGCTCATCGGGTCAGTGGTAATATTGAATTATGTTTATACAGGTCTGGAATATGATAGTTCCTGAGTCATATGTGATCTCATCTAAGTATAAATCCCTTTTTCTAAGCCAGTTCTTGTTTTCTTGCACTAACCTCCACCTGACAATAGTTGTTAACTACAATTGTTCTTCTTACAGATGATTGGACGACACTTATATTCTGGCAGCGTTGACCGGACTGCAAAATGTTGGCTGTCCGACACTGGTGAATGCGCCCGAACATACAAATCTCATAAACACAGCATTAGCACTTTGAAATACCATGAAGGAATATGTAAGTCATCGTAATAATCGTGTCTGCTCCATGTCCATGCACATAGTCAAGGCGACCATTGTAAGAAATTGCCATGAAAAACCGATGAAACATGACTATTTTGCATCTATGGGGCACCTGCTTATTATAGATCCCTCACAGACTTGAGTCTACGGCTAGGTTCACATCTGCATTGGAGTCTCCGTAGGAGATTCTTCTGCAGATTCCACCAAAAAGTAGCAGAGAGAAAAGTCCTGCACGGAGGGCTTTTCTCTCCACTGGTTTCAGTGTAATTGTCAGAAACCCGAAGGACACCTAGTAGACCCCATTCTAGTCTATGGTGTGCACGGGTAACTGCTTTTTTAGCGGAAGGCCTCTCCGTCGTTTGGGTCCCTATGCAAAGTATGAATTGGGGTATAGTCCCAGTAGAGAGAAGGGTCTAACATAAAGCTCTTGGTCATCAATGTAAAATATGTAATATGTATATCTGTATAATATGTAACAAAATGTGTTATATGGCCACCACCTACCATACTGGTGTTTTATGTGGCAGTATTGGGCCCCCTTAAGGCATCCCCTTAATAACTACGCCCCTAAGTAGAGACACCACTCAGTATAGCATTTCCCATAATGGTGACATAAGATTTAAGGTTATGATACTTCAGGCCCTAGAGCAGCAGTGTGCCATGTCTATGTACCAGGTATGCCATGACACAAGTTCTACATTAGACACATAATTTTTCTACATAAATATAAACTTAGCTTTATTTTATTTTATTCCATTGTTGTTATTATATGTATACCAGTATTATGTTTTTCCATTTACTGGATATCCGTGCACAATTTTGATTTTCCGTGGGTGACACAGGTTGCTATGCCGCTGTCATGTACATGGATGAATGACCAAACTACCCTGCAGTTAATGAATATGATAAAATGACAGGGGTGCACTGAGCAGAGAGTTGGTTCTGCTTTGGTAACCGAGGTGTAAGTTATCATCCTGATTTATATAAGATGGCTTATCCACAAATTCAGACAGAGCTTTCTTATCACAGGCTTATATTACAACCTGGCTACCCGGGCCCTGTCCTGTCTGACTTTACTTCATATATTAGGGGGTTTATATTGAAAACTACAGTAATATCACCAAAAATGATCACATGTAGTGCAAAAAATGATTAGGGGGTGTGCAGTGTACCTGAAGTGGTAACGTTAACCCTTTAAAGCATAACTAAACCTTTGGACAACTTTTGATTTTCTGGCAGTATTTGTGTCATTAATACATTTTGTAATATACTTTATTAACAAATTTTGTCTCCTTTCTGTGAAATCCTGCATTTACGTATTCTTTCCCTTGCTTCTGTATTGAGGTCTATGCAGCTGCATATAAATATACCAATCCTGACTGAGTTTTCAACCAGTGATATCTCTGTAAGTCACACAGGTAGAAATGCTTCATATATGAAAGACGAGATGCATTTCCTCTTTCAAATGACGCCATTGGAGACTTTACCACAGAAACTGCTCAAAATTGGCAGAGAGAAAAGTCCCGCATGAAGGTCTTTTCTCTTCGCCAGTTTCAGAATAAAAATGACAGATACCGGGTGGACCCCATTATAGTCTAAAGGGGTCTGCAGGTAACCGCAGTTTTAGTGGTCCGAGTCTCCATCGTTCGGGTCCCCTGACAGACCTGGATGAAGCAGACCCGTGCGCAGATCTGAATCTAGCCTGAGTGTTATCTGTCTTCAATTAACAAATCATCACCCTCTCACCCTGCACACTTGGTCATGTGCATGAGGCCTAAGAGTTAGCTCTAATGTGGCCGCTGAAAAATAGGCTAACATGCAGTTTTACCACCAAACTATATGGTATTCCAATATATTGTTTATGACTGTGGATAAAACTCCTTTTTACTTTCAATACCAGGGCCAGAAAAACTTGTAAGTAATAGCCGACAGTTCGGCATCTTTCACACCAGTTTTTTTTTTTACATCAATTTAACATATGGTCTAAGAAAGCTCTAGATTGAAAAAACAGATACTACTGAGGGGTGTGTTAAAAAAAAAAAAAAACTACCTATACCATGTAGTATCTATCTTTGTTTTAAACTGGATACAAATGCATGAAATTCTGTGTGGCAAATAATCAGAATCCCCATTGGATACCACAGGAATGGAGGCTGTTTTGGCCTTCATTGGGTGAATGGGGGTCTATAACGTTCTTAACATCATCTCCTGAGGGCAATATGGGAGACCCAAAGTCCACCTAAAAAATTTTTGGGTATGCCCCATTAAGTCACCATCAAACAGTGAGACTTGTGTATCAACCAATTGTATCAGTCGTATAGCGTGCTCATTTTTGTAGCAGTGATTTCTATTAAGGTTGCCCATGTATCGGCTGAACTTACACGTACAATTGACCTGCCAGAATACGATGACACCGATGCTACAAAGGTTCAATGGCGGTATTTGTGAACGCGGTCTTTTCTTCTCTCCCCCAGTGTTTACAGGAAGTGGTGATGCTTGTGCCAGGGCATTTAACACAAAGTCAGGAACCCTGCAGCAAGTCTTCCAAGGACACACTTTTATCATTAACTGCATTCAGGTATGTTATCAAGTCCCCTCCATATATCCAGTGCAATACAAATGATAGCATGCATGCTTTACATTCCCCGGCCCAGGGAGGCCCCGTCTCAATCAGTGTCAAGACGTAGAGTTTCCCTAATTAATCCCATACATGTGGAGGATGCTTTATGTCCCCCGAGGGACGGCCATTAATAATTACTCTTTGGTTTTAATTTGCAGATACATAACAATGTATTATACACCGCCTCCCATGATGGAACGCTCAGAGTCTGGGACATTACAGGGATCTGTTCACAGAGTAAGCACCAGAAGAAGTCATCAGTTAGAAGTAGACACTCTCAGAAGGGCAGCATGCCTCATATCTTTCACAATAAGGTTGGCTGTTCCCTGGAGGCCAGTGAAGACTGTGAACCTGTAGAAATTATGTGAACTGGATGAATTTGAACATCGATAAACAACTGGAATATATTTTTAGTACAAAGTGACAACACACCTCATTCTGCTCCTTAAAGGGGTTGTCCGAGACAAAAGGGTAACGGATACTGAAGACTTATCTACAGGATAGGTCATCAGTATCAGATCGGTGGGGATCCGACACCAAGACACTTCACCGATCACCTGATTTGGCTGCCAGAAGTAGTTCAAGTGAAATTCCCCAGTGCCACTGCTACAGGGTACAGCTCTGTACACTGTATAAAGCTTCTGGTTCTGTACACTGCATAGGAGAAGAGCTGCTGCTGGACGTATACCTTCTATATGAATTCTAGCAGCTGAGTCAGCTGTAGGGTCCGGGTGTTGGACCCTACCTGATCTGATATTGATGATCTATCCTGTGGATAGGTAATCAGCATCCATTACCCTTGGGTCTTACACAACCCCTTTAAGGATGGGGTCACACAGGCAGTAATATCAGTGGGTTAGCCATTGCAGGCTACATTGTGAATGGGGTTAAACAAATGGCTTGTGCTGTGAGTTTTGAAACAGCAACAGGCCAGTTATTGCTGCATATTCCAGCCAGGGATTTCAATCTTTGCAATGCAAGGGTTAAAAGCTGCGGGGGGCCTGCAGCAATTCCTGTAGGAGGCCTGCAGCAATTCCTGTAGGTAGCACCCAAAACAAAAAACACCCAGTTTGGGGTGTTTTTTTTTTTTTTTTTTTACCTGCACAAAATACTGCAGTGAATTCACTGTGTGTGGCTCCATCCTTACAAATTTTTTCTGATGTCAATGTTATAATAGACAAGCCCTTTAATATGAAAGCCAGTGGTGATCGCAGCAGGGCGAATATAGTATTACATGGTGGTCGTTCAGAAGATCTTAGTGGCCGGCCACTCTGACCCAAGCAGGAGACTCCTGCTTGTGCTCTAAAGAGACAATCCCTTTAAACATAATATTATAAAAAGTTCTGCCACTGTCTAATATATTTTATATTTCAAGATCTCTGATAGCTGTCAGTGAATGGAAATATTTTCTTACATCCAGAACTGTAAAACAGCTAATAACAGTAAAACATTAAAACAGAGCTAATGCTTTTCACAGCTGAGTTTGCTACAACTGTATGCATCTAGTGTAAGCCTTATTCTGGGAGCTAAATGTCAAAGGGCCATGTGCAAGAGACAGAATCCCTTTTCGTCTATTGCTACACAAACAAGAAGAAGATTGTGCAATATTGCATTTGGTAAGTGTCAATGGGGTCGCACTGCAACCTGCCAAACTTCTCAAAAATTCCAAAAGTTGGATTTTTGGTTGTAAGTCACACATTACTTTGCAGTCATATACCACAATGCAAGGTTGATGGTTTTCTATAACCAAATTGCTTTTATCTGAGACTTGTTGCTGTGTAGCATACACTATATACAGGTGCATCTCAATAAATTAGAATGTCTTTGAAACGTTTATTTCTTTCAGTAATTAAATTAAAAAAGTGACCTCCTATATTTTCTAGATTCTTTACACGCAGAGTGTTCTATTTCAGGTGTTTTATTTCTGTAAATGTTGATTATGGATTACAGGTAATAAAAACCCAAATCTAAGAAAATTAGAATATTGTAAAAAAATTCAGTATTGTAAATTCAGTGTCACCTGGCAAGGTTTCCTAAGCCTTTAAATGGTCCCTCAGTCTGGTTCAGTAGGACACACAATCATGGAAGACGCTGATTATGGATTGTATTACTGAATTACTGAAATGAATGAACGTTTCAAAGATATTCTAATTTATTGAGATGCACCTGTAATCAGTTAAAAAAGTCTCCATCTCCTTGTTCAGAAAAACAGGTACAATATTGCCCCATGGATCTCTAAGAGTGCCTTACAACAAAATTGTACGGAGCCAACATACAGGCATGTTCAAAAATAAAAAAAAAAGTATCAGATATAACAGATATAGCAGAGGCTAAATGAACATTGTTTCCTTGACTCATTATGCTAATTGTATAGCACAAGCACTCTCATGTAACGTGAATAAGCAGTGTCCTGTGCCTGTAGTGTAGGGAAGCTACAATAATAGGGTAGCATGTTGTTCAGTATTGATTTTCAACAAAAATCAACAGGTTGCTGGTGGAATCTCTCTTACACTAGGTTCACACTTGCGTTCGTGTTTCCTTTAGGGGGTCCACTTGGGGATCCCCCGAATGGAAACCTAATCCACTTAAAAAAAGCAGTTACCCCCAGAAACCCGCGGACCCCATAGACTATAATGGGGTCCACCGGGTTTCCACCTGAAAAGGGCGAAAAATGCGGAGAGAAAAGGCTGCTTGCAGGACTTTTCTCTCTGCATTTTTAAAGCGGAATGGAGAACGGAATCCCTCAGAGCTGGTGCAGGTGTGAACCTAGCCTTATTAAAGAGGACCTCTCATGTCCTCAGGCACATGCGGTTTTATATACCGCTAGAAAGCCGACAGTGTGCTGAATTCAGCGCACTGTTGGCTTTCCCGTTATGTGCCCCGGGGCTGGAGATATCGGTGCCGTTAGTTTTCTGCCCATCGTCAGAAGGGCGTTCCTGACAGTCTAGCTGAGCTCTGAGGAATGCCCCCCCCCCGACTGTACTCATCCATAGCTCTCTACTGTCAGAGAGGGCGCTCCTTACCGCCCAGTGATGACGCTGAGCTGTGAGGAACGCCCCCCCCAGTACAAGTCTATGGATAAGTACAGTCAAGGGGGGCGTTCCTCACAGCGCAGCTAGACTGTCAGGAATGCCCTTCTGACGATGGGCAGAGATTGGTGCAGAAACTAACAGCACCGATATCTCCAGCCCCGGTCACATAACGACTTTCTAGCAGTATATAAAACCGCATGTGCCTGAGTCCTCTTTAAGACTGGTGTCACATCTGTGCAGGAGTTTCCACTGCAGTGTCTGTCTAAAATCGCTGGCATGCGACTTTTTGCACATTTGGTTAAAAAAGAACGAACACTCGATGGACCCCATTATAGTCAATGGGATCTGTTGTGCTGCGTTGGTGTCCACTACTTTAGCCGTCTGTTTGTCTGTTGTTCTGGTCCTCCAACAGAACAGGACAATGGACACCCCGACACTGTTGTGAACCTAATGTAAATCAGAAATATTATAATAGTGTTGGTTTTCATAAAATAAATGAAAGAATGGCTCCATTCATTAACAAGCACCGATCATCAAAAGTGTGAACAATTAAATCACAAAATTATTAGAAAATTTCTGAACTTTTCATTAAACCATGATGAAAGGGGTATTCCAGACTAAAATGCGTTTTTGATATTGATGATTTATCCACAGGATAGGTCATCAGTATTGGATCTGTGGATTCTGACACTGAACCTGCACAGATCTACTGATGCTGCTGCCTCCCGGCGCATGAAGGTACAGCAGTGGACAGGGTGAGGAAACCGTCTGCATCCCTGTCCACTGTATAGCGGTTGTGCCAGGGAACTGCAGCTCTTCTCCTATTGAATAGGAGCAGACTGCCCCCTGTCTACTGCACCAGTGGCTCTGTGCAGAATCTGGTTATTGGACCCCCACAGATTAGATACTAATGATCTATCCTGTGGAAAGGTCATTGTATCAAAAATGCATTTAGGGCCAGAAAACCCCTTTAAGCTTTTTATTTATAAACAACTGTAAAACTTCTTATAAAGGCTTCCATAGGTGCTATATTGTATATATGCCACTACTTAGTAATACCTTGACATGGCATCTTGATGGTCATTGAGCCTTTGATGTCAGGTTGCCTTTAAACTGATCCTCCTCTTCACTGACAACTTAAGTGAGACATGTGCCTGAGCTCTTCTTTTTCAAGAAACACTAAAATATCATCATCTGTGAATCCAATTCTATATTCATCCTTACAACATTCCATCAACTGGGCCATAGAAGATAGAGGAGTTCTTTAAATCTGTCTTGAGTGGGTCACTTTATTTTACTGCCAGAAAAGAAAACCTGTATGAATTTTACAAGGTTCCTGAGAACCATCACTATCTGAATGGACTCCTACTTCAGCAAATTGCAAAGCAGAGATTCACATAGTGTGGTATGTTAAAATATTGGACTGATATAGAATAATCTATAATCACTTAGTAGTCAATAAATTGTTCCTATTCACAAAATAAAAGCCGATAAATAAAGTATTCATTATTTAAACTGTGTCAATTATTTTAGTGGAATTTTTAGATTAAGCTATCTTCAGAGCATGTGAGGAATAATGCTATATCTGATCATAATATAACTTATATTTTGCATTTTTCAAACCAGTCTGCTGTCACGTGTTGTTGTGATGTTTCGTTTGCTGGCTGAACTGCTCACAGGGAGGGGTAGTGAGCTTGCAAACGAAACATCGCAGCTGCAGTTGATGACCTGAAAAATAAATCAGAAAAATGGTGCTGATTTAATGCAGGATATACACACGTGGACAAAATTGTTGGTACCCCTCGTTTAATGAAAGAAAATGGTTACAGAAATAACTTGAATCTGACAAAAGTAACAATATATAAAAATTCTATGAAAATGAACAAATGAAAGTCAGACATTGCTTTTCAACCATGCTTCAACAGAATTTTTAAAAAAAGAAAACTCATTAAAACAGGCCTGGACAGAAATGATGGTTCCCCTGAAAATAATGTGACCAAAGGGACATGTTAAATCAAGGTGTGTCCACCAATTAGCATCACAGGTGTCTACAATCTTGTAATCAGTCAGTGGGCCTGTATATGGCTACAGATACTCACTGTGCTGTTTGGTGACATGGTGAGTACCACACTCAACATGGACCAGAGGAAGTGAAGGAAAGAGTTGTCTCAGGAGCTTAGAAAGAAAATTATAGACAAGCATGTTAAAGGTAAAGGTTATAAGACCATCTCCAAGCAGCTTTATGTTCCTGTGACTACAGTTGCACATATTATTCAGAAATTTAAGATACATGGGACTGTAGGCAACCTCCCTGGACGTGGCCGCAGGAGGAAAATTGATGACAAATCAAATAGAAGGATAATACGCATGGTAACAAAAGAGCCCAGAAAAACTTCTAAAGAGATTAAAGGTAAACTTCAAGCTCAAGGAACATCAGTGTTAGATCGCACCATCCGTCCTTGTTTGAGCCAAAGTGGACTTCATGGGAGACGACCAAGGAGGACACTATTGTTGAAAACAAATTATAAAAAAGCCAGACTGGAATTTGCAAAACTACATGTTGACAAGCCACAAAGCTTCTGGGAGAATGTCCTATGGACAGATGAGACAAAAATCGAAATTTTTGGCAAGGCACATCAGCTCTATGTTCACAGACGGAAAAATGAAGCATATTTTGAAAAGAACACTGTCCCTACTGTGAAACATGGAGGTGGCTCTGTTATGTTCTGGGGCTGCTTTTCTGCACCTGGAACAGTGTCTTGAATCTGTGCAGGTTACAATGAAATCTCAAGACTTTCAAGGGATTCTAGAGAGAAATGTGCTGCCCAGTGTCAGAAAGCTTGGCCTCAGTCGCAGGTCATGGGTCTTTCAACAGGATAATGACCCAAAACACAGCTAAAAACACCCAAGAATGGTTAAGAGGAAAACATTGGACTATTCTGAAGTGGCCTTCTATGAGCCCTGACCTAAATCCTATTGAGCATCTTTGGAAGGAGCTGAAACATGCCGTCTGGAAAAGACACCCTTCAAACCCGAGACGACTGGAGCAGTTTGCTCATGAGGAGTGGCCAAAATACCTGCTGAGAGGTGCAGAAGTCTCATTGACAGTTACAGGAATGGTTTGATTGCAGTGATTGCCTCAAAAGCTTGTGCAACAAAATATTAAGTTAAGGGAACCATCATTTCTGTCCAGGCCTGTTTCATGAGTTTTCTTTTTTTAAAAAATTCTGTTAAAGCATGGTTGAAAAGCAATGTCTGACTTTCATTTGTTCATTTTCATAGAATTTTAATTTTTATTATTTTTGTCAGATTCAAGTTATTTCTGTGACCATTGTGGGTTTTTCTTTCATTAAATGAGGGGTACCAACAATTTTGTCCACGTGTATATTAGGAAGTATTTTGCATTGGAAGTTTTGATGCATCCGGTTATATGGTCCATAGTTTTTAAAAACTGGATAACCCCTTTAACAATCTCAAGAAAAGGTCAGTGCTGGCCTTGAAGCTTATTACTAGACCAGCACAGTTTGAGTGGACTTTCTAGACTTAAAAAAACAAACAAAAAAAAAAACTACAATCCAGTGCCTTTTCCGTTTTGACCATAAAGTTCTTAAAGAGGCATTCTTATCTCCAGGATAATATTTAAAGGTGGAGCTTAAACTAAATGACGTGTTTTACCCATTACATGACTTTATCCATCTTGTTCTGTTTGTCAGATACTGCTAAATATCCGTCTCAGTGCTTAGAGCTTGTTGGTCAGGTTTCAGACCTCTCCTGCTATTTATGAGTAGTAGTCAGGATAATGACATCAGTCCCTGTTTCCGGCTGCCTCTGTTTTCTCTTTACTGTGGCTGACGCTAATGGAGAAGTCTGTCAGCTTTGTACTTTGCTACTGAGCCTTGACAAGTGGTTAGTACTGTTGCCTTGCAGCGCTGGAGTCCTGGGTTCGAATCCAGCCAAGGGCAACATCTGCAAAGAGTTTATATGTTCTCCCTGTGCTTGTGTGTTTCCTCCCAAAGACATACTGATAGGGAATTTAGATTGTCAGCCCTATGTGGGACATTGTTGACAATATCTGTGAAGTGCTGCGGAATATAATGGCGCTAAATAAATAAGTCTCACTTCTTGTTTATCCCATAGTAACCACCTCATCATAACCGCTCCTACTACAAGCCATATTGTGGCAGAATATGTTCCCCTCCCCTCAGGAGCCTTGTGCAATTTGTAGGTCTACTTGTCTTTTTACACACAGCCATATTTCAGATGAGTCCATCAGTAATATATTATGAGTTAAGGACAAAGAGATCAGAAAAGTTTTTACAAAAGCAAACTTTGGGACAAGATTTCCTGCTCTTACAGGAACAAGATCCAATGAAGTCACTGGACTAGTATCTGTACATACAGCTCAGTTCAATAGCATCTGCTTTACACAATGAACATTAGCTCAAAGAGTAGAACACACGGAACAGGACACAGCAAAAAGTTACATTCATTTATTGACATGCTCCAACAAATTTTGCAGAAGTTATTCCCGGATAAATCCCGGGAGACATTAAGAAACATTCATACAAACAATCGATATTTTCATAGTTATGTAGGATATTGCTGGCTCAGTCTTCATTATTTACAGGTTTTCCATTGTTTGGGGACTTATTTGGAAAAACAGGTTAAAAATGTGCAAATTGTATAAATAATGCATAGCTGCAAGCAGAGAATCCATGTAAAAGGTCTCTAAAGACTGGATAATATAGGTTTCACCTATAGAGAGTAATGTATCAGTGTCACTGCATGGACCAGTTTGTAAAATACAGCACTGACAATGTAACTTGCAGTAATATTCATAAAAAGTTCCCAGACTATTGAAAACCTATAAACACAAGATAAAAGTGCTGGATTGTAAAAATGTCTGTAATACGTCTATTATACAGAGAGCATATGGTCTGATGAACTTCTGCTGAGATCTGTTACTATGAATTTTTTTCTATACTCTTGGCATTACATAACATTACTACATTTCATTTTAATGTGTTTCAATTAGACAAATGGATAATAAAATAATATTCAAAGAAAGAGCACCGCCATATTGTGCTGTACATCTCTATACAAATGCTAGTGCTCCAACATTCAATTCAGAAAAGTTTTTTTTTTTTTTTGTATAGTCGGTAACCAAGAATACCATTCAATGTTGCACAAAGAAGACACCTACATTATAAAATGAAGCCGAGTTCGCTGCTAGCAGAGTCTATGTTCATCAATACTACTGCAGGCACCTTCGTACCTGCCACATCTGTGGAGGATAAAGAGCATTCCCCTAAAATACCACCTGCTATTCCATTCCTTTCTGTTAAAGAATACCTCCAGTGAATAATAAATCATCATGTGCAGTACGTCTGTGGAGCCTAGCTTGTGCTGCAGATTTCTACTCTCTCTTAATTCCCTAACAAGCATTTATCATATTTTGCCATGTTAGAAACAGAGTGGAGCAGGGATTATGATCACAGTCACTCTGTTTACAACCATACTAGCTAACACTCCCACTTCTCTCCTTTGTTAGTACACTCCTACATGCCGCTTTAAGCAGTGCAGAGGCTGCCGTAATCACAGGACTTACCTACCAAGCGCCAAACACTCAAGTTATAATACCTTTTTTTGTTATTACTCAGAACATATTTGTGGGGGGGATTGGGGGGTCATCAACATCAACATATTGTACTCTGGTCTTGATAACCCCTGCACCACCAGGATTAGTCTGATTTATGACTAGGTGCAGGCCTTGTCGTACATTTAAAGAGGACCTTTCACCACATCCACCAATTCTAACTCTCTGCATCCTTCAAAAGGTGCCACTCCACTGATTCTGACACAGTTAAAAATTTCCTGAGCAATCATTGCTGTTTCAGTACAATAATGCTCTCTGCTGACAGGTGGGCGGTCCCTGTCATTCTGCTCCAGCCAAGGACCACCCACCTGACAGTAGATATCAAAATTGTGTTTAAACAAAAATGATTGCTTGGGAATGGCGAGGGGCTAGACAAAAAATTCCATCTGCACCAGTATCAGTGGAGCGGCGCCTGTTGAACAATTCAATCAGTTGGTGGTAAAAGGTCCTCCTTAAGCATATCCTCCAGTGGGCTGTACCCCAAACTGAAATTAACGCCAGGTCTTAGCTGGCATAGATTTCAGGCATAAATGATGATGAACCTGGTGAGGACAATGGCTCTACCCACAGTACGGACACACCATGCCCCCTTGTCGGAAAGTGGCGATTGTTACAATTAGAGATGAGCGAAGATTTAAAAAATTTGATTCGGCAACTTTGCTGAATTTTCCAATACGATTCTATTCGATCCGAATTAAATTGCGGCGAATAGCTTTAAAAAAACAGCTATTTCCTCACTGCAGAGAGCCGGGGTGGGTGGCAAAATGGCGGAAGCCCTTGGATGCCGCGGTCATGTTTGACCGCGGCAGCCAAGGTGTTAAAACCCCCGATCAGTTATGGAGCAGGGTGTTCGCTGTCAGTTACAGATAACACTTGCTCCCAATGCTGTGGACACTCGGGAAGGGTTTAAAGGGCTGTGACATTACAGGGCTGATTGCTGGTTGGGAACGTGGGATCACCCACAATGCCATACATGCAGCCAGAGTTCCTTGCCACAAGTCCTAACATGTGCAGCAGCCATTTAAAAAAAAAAAAATGTGATTCGTTACCACGAAGCGTGAGGAAATCCGGATTTGATGTGAATCAAATATTTCCTGAAATTTGGATTGAATTCCACTTAGTCAGCTTCGATTCGCGCATCTCTAGTTACAATTTATGTCTCAAGTGCTGCTTGAAATGTCACAAACCCAAGGAGTGTGATTTCTTACCACCACAAGAGTGGCATAAAATGGTAATAAATCTGCCCCACTGTGTATAAACTCATATGTTTTGTAAAAAGCTCCAGGTATATATATATTAAACATATCTGTAGGGCGAAATTCACCGAATGGAGGATAAAAAAGTGCCCTTTCAGTCTGCATCAGCATAGATCTTTTTCTGCTGAGGAGCACTGCAAAATTTATATATATATATATATATATATATATATATATATATATATATATATCAGTGCAGTATACATCTTTTTACAATAGGTCCCTTTGTTTATACAGTGCCATTTGGTGGGGCTTATCTTTTGAGATTGACAAATCGTCCCAATGTAAACTTCAGGAAGACAATGCAATGTGCACTGAGCCTTAGATACCTTAACTATTTCAACTAGTTCTCTCTACATATTTGCTACTGCAGCTGACATTAGCAAGGAGAAAGTAAAGAGCTGCAGTAAGCCTCAAGCTGAAATTCCCTTTATGGAAGAGAACGTTGAACCAGAACGTAGCTATTAAATAGTAGCAGATCACTCAATTTTACATTCTAGATTAAAAACCCAAATTTACATACAGAGGTGCAAAGCATAAGAATATTGGTAGTAAGCCCTTGCAGGCAGGGCCCTCTGTCCCACTGTGCCAGTGATCACTGTTAGTATTATATTTGTCGTGTATATTTTGTGTACCGTATGTAAACCCTCAAATATAAAGCACCATGGAATTAATGGTGCTATATAAATAAATAATAATAAAATGCTGAAAAACATCCGTATCCATTGTTACAGACTCTAATCCTTCAAACATGTTCATCCAAAGTTGCTTCATTTTTTACTTTAAAAACCTTAAAGAAATAGAAACATGATTGCAAAAATTGACATATCCTTTAATTTTAAAAATTGTGCAAATTATTGATAACATAAATTTCAACTACTTAAAACAGTTCTACAAGACAGTGCAAATGTATGTCTAAATCATCTACAGTACATGAACTACACTGATATAAGGCACTTAAGTGATTTGTATATGTTCACAGCGTGCCCTCAGGACAACTTGAACACTATGGCCCTTATGGAGACACAAGCTTCTCTCCAGACCTTTTATTTTGGACAGGTCACGCATGAAGTTATTAGAAACAGTGGGTTAGGAGGGATTTATCATGACTTATGTATTGTACACCCCATGTTGGACTTTATGTCCCCTGCACGGGCCGAGGATGTGCTTAATTCATGACAAGGAGTCTGTGCGCCTCGGCTAAAAATCCATGCCACCTCCATGGAGTTGTAGATGTCCGCAGTCATTGACACCACAAAACTGGTGCAAATGATAATGAATCAGGTGTAGTCGATGGCTCCAACCACTTTGAGACAAACATACCACTTGTGTCTATTTAATTAACAAGTCGAGCTAAAAAGTCGCAAACCATCAGTCAGCAAATTTTTTATGCCAAAAAGTGACGTAAGATAATAATAGATAATAGTGTACAATAATCAGATCCCAGCAAGGGAAGTCAAGTATGACAATTAGAATTACATATAAGCAAAACAAAACATAAAGCCCCCCACTTACCATATACTAGCTATAATACTGGTGTATTTTTAGGTTGTAGAGAGCCCTTTGGGCCCCCTCAAACTCCAGGGCCTGGTAGCAATTGCTCCCTCAGCACCCCCTATAGTTACATCCATCCTGAAGGAAAACGCATGGGATGACTTGCTCTCTTTGCATTTGCACTAGACACTTAGGAGCTATAGTTGTTTTTGACATTAAATTGATTCAATGAACACTATTAGTAGTGACTAGAGTCCATGGGGCATCGCCAGTGTGCCTGATGCGATGAACCATTAAAATACTGTCAGTCTTGTGTATAATGAAAACCACAGAGCAGATGTGTTTACTAGAGGGCCCTTTTTGATTTTCTGCATCATGCCCTGCCCCCTCAGGTCCTGTACTAGGTACAACACAGTGTATAAGTAATGACTGGAATGTTCCTTTAATGGAAAAAACTATTTTTTATTAGAATTACAATTTTTGTCGGTGTGCCATTAAGGACACTTATTCCCTACCTACAGGATAGGAGTTAAGTGTCAGATTGCAATCAGGAGAATGGGAGATCGAAAGTCCCCCTGGAACCTCCTTGTAATTAGAGTGTGCTTGCGTGACCGGCGCTCTATTCACTGATATGGGGCCAGTAATCCCCACAGCCGTGAATGGAGTTCTGGTTACGTAAGTGCACTGGCACTCCATTCACAAAGAAGCTTCAGGGGGACTTTTGGTCTACCGATCTCCTGATCGATGGGGACCCGGCGATCAGACCCCCAGTAATCTGACACTTATCCCGTGGATGTGAATAAGTGTCCTCAACGGCAGAACCCCTTTTAGTGCAAACAGATGTGTCCCTTCACTACATCTGGCTAAGTGCATAATCACAAGACAGGGTTTGCCGGCCGTGAGCTAGCATACGGCACCACAGAAAATAATGGATCTATTCACACAACTGTTTTTAAGCAATATGTGTTAAATAACAGAATCTGCAATTTCACAGATCTCTCATAGATCTACACTCGGCCATGACAAGCATATTCATGGCGTGTGTATGAGCACAACGTGGTATTTTTTAAAATTTTAGGGTTGGTTAAATTCTATGGGAACACAAGGGGATGCAAAGGCGTTAACTACTATTAGGAACACTAAAATTGCGTTATCTTCATAGACTTCAATGGAAAATCGGCATCCATATCCGGAAGAGGAAAATCACAACCAGACTTTGTTAGATAGCACTACAAAAAAATTAATGTACATGCAACACCTATATCATATGTATTGGCCAATGCAGATAAAAATAAACCAAAATATAGTAAGTGCTTAAAAAGCCAGTTATAGGGACACTAAAAGAAAACTGACGAGCCATAGGAAAATATTCCAGCAATTCCTCCCTTGGTTCTATTTGGTCTTATTTTCTTAGTTAAAACTAAGAAAATTATAAAGAAATCTTGTGAGACTTGTGACAGGCTGTAAGACAACTGGCTGGAGTAGGGACCACTCTCTGCAGTGCCTTGTTTGCTAAACCCTCCCTAGCCAGTCTCCAGCCAAAGGTGGAGCAGATCCATTAAAGGAGTTTCCCAGGATTTTAATACTAATGACCTATCCCTAAGAGAGGTCATCAATATAACATAAGTGGGGGTCCAACATGCAGCATTACTGGCAATCCGCTGCTTGGAGCAACAGCACTTGGGTGCGGTGCTGTGGTCTCTCTTTGTGATGTTACTTACATTTAGGGATCTTTTCACAGCTCAGTGTCATTCCAGTAAATGGGACTAAAAGCAATACCAAATACAGTCCCTATACAATGTATGGCACTATGTCTACTATTCAATGAAGAGACCGCAGTGTGTGCCCTAGCACCTCAGCCCCCTTCATTCAGTTGACTGCCAGTTGTGCTAGGTGTCAGACCCCCACCAATCTGATACTGATGACCCATCTGAAGGGTATCAATATCTAAGTTTTGGAAATAACCCCTATACCTGTGTTATCTACAGGATTTCCACAGGACGGTTTGTGACATTTACTGTGCATACTATCAGTCAGTTCTAGGTTTAGTGTTCCTTTCAAAGAATTTACGCTAGGTTCACACTAGTGCTGTGGTCTTCATCGTTCGGATCTGCTGGGGGACCACTAAAACAGCTATAATGGGGTCTGCCGGATGTCCGGTGTTTTCGAACTGAAAGCGGCGGAGAGAAAAGTCTTTAATTTACAATGGTAATTGACCATTAGAAAGGTCAATATGTAGGGGGCTGCACGCTACAACATGGGGCATTCTGGTTACAGGCAGTGTATAAGTAGGAATAATGGCTGTACCCAAAAAGGCTCTGGAAATACTGAAAGAAAAGTAAGAAATAGAATAGCTGCCAACTGAATAACGTCATTCAGATTGACAAAGAATGTTTTGGCATCATCAAGTTGATCTATTCCAAATGCAAAGCTGTCACGTAAGGAAATAGCTCGAATTAGCCTGATACTAGTAATACTATCCCCACTATTACCATATACATTATAGTAAAAATGCTGTAGTTAGTATGCATAACATAGAAATCCTCTAGTGGCTGCTGGTGTAGGATTATAGCAAAAGTGTTTGCTCACTGCAATGGTTTATATTCAAGGGGTTTCCGCAGACCACAAAAATAAGTGCAAATGTTTGTATGGTTATTATATCAGTAAGGTTGTATTCACACATCGAAATGTTGCCGTGTGGCGACTGTAATAACAATGGCAGTGAATGGGTTAATTCACACGTTGGTTATTTTCAGCAGACCATTTTTCACTGCTGTCAAAAAAAAAAAAAAAAACGACTGACAGGCTCTATAAAAACAAACTAAGACTGGATTCACACCAGCGCTCACTCTGCGTTCGGGGATTCCGTCCACAAATCCACTTGAAAAATACGGACAGAAAAGTTCTGTCTCCACATTTCTCGGGCAGAAAGCCGGTGGACCCCATTATAGTCTATGGGGTGGTCCAAGTCACAAAACAGCAGTAATGCATTACTTCCTGTAACGGCATTGGCATCACAGCATGTAATTTGTGACACAGTTATCGGGGGGGTGTAGCACGTCATTTGGATGCTTGTATTTGGCCAGCTGGGAATCCAGATGACAAGCTTGTATCTTGGACGGTGGGGCTAGCAGGAGAGTAAACCATGTGATTGGCAGACAGGAAGTCATATAGTTACAGGAAGCACCACTTTGTTGTGGTCATGTGACTAGGGAGCAGAGCGAACCTCGTAACCAAATTTTGGAACAGACCCTTATGGATGAGTTACTTCAACCACGACCATACATTCACACTTTTTTGGATGAGCGGATTCCTTTAAAAAATAACATTTTGCTACAATATATGTCTAATATAATCTGTTTTACAATGTTCCCTTTCCTTAGGATATGCCACCAATGTCCAAGGAGGAGGCAGTGGCGCTATCAGGGCTTTGTGCAACTGCCAATGACAACACTGAGACCTCTGACCATCAGATATTAGTTACTTATCCTAGTTATGTGTCACCAGTGTCTTTCATGAGACAACCCCTTTAAATCAAAGCAGTATCAACTACACAAATAATCATATAAATATTATTAATATAAGGTGCCTTAAAAAGAATAAGATCAGAACTGTTCCTAAGAAACTGAATGAGCTTTCCAGTTTATACAAACACAAGATACATATCAGATCTTTTCAAGGTAAGAAAGGTATTCCACAAGAACAAGCCCTTCTTCATCTAAGGTTAAATCCAGGTAATCCTCTTCATGTTCAGGAATATCATCTAAAATTTCTTTAACCGGATCAATATCCGGTTCATTATGAAATGAGGTGCTTGTCCCTGCATAAAACAGCACAAAAAAGGAATATTTCAATACTTGTACATAGATGTTCAATCTTCACATAGGTGAAGGAGGCAGAAAAAAAAAAACAAGGACTGCAAGACTAAAGCACTATAATAGGGTTTCATAGCACAGATGTTTGCCACCCCATACTGTAGGTACAAGGTCGATGCAGCAGATTACCTGGCCTATTAGATATTTCCAATGTAAAAAGTGTATGAACATTGTAGCACCAGGGCTCTACACTTGACAGCATGCTAACTTTCCCAACAGACCTAGCCACTTGGTTACCTTGGTGAGCTCTCACGTTCTTACTTCAGGCACTCTCTGTCTGCTAGCCACGCCCTGACTGAGCAGTGTGTCAGTTTTCTATTTCATGATCTGCTGGGGGCATGCTGTCTTTCTGTCTGTATGTCAGTAATATTTCTATCTGTTGCCGGAGACATGTCTGTTATTCTGTGGACACATTTGTCCTTCTGCCATGTATATATATGTCCTTCTGCTATGAACTTGCTACCTGTGGCCTATGAGACTTCTGCCATTAATGCTTGGCCTACAGCTTCCGCTATATTAGTTTCTCTGTCACCTGTGACTCCTTAGACAACATCCTTAGGAGCAGTTTGGTGACACAGTGGGTCAATCCTCTGCCCATAAAGATAAATGTTAGAGTTGTCACAAATTCTCACAAAGACATCAATAGTTTTCACCTTTCCAGATAGCTTCAGCACCTTAGTTTCACATCCACACCCTGATGTAATATACAGGTTCTGCCTGGGATCTTTTTCATTAAAATTTTGGATTTTCAGGCTGGTTCCGACTCAGGGTGTTCAGAACCAGCACCCAACACCAGAACTACTAGGTCTGCCTCCTCCTCACAGCATTCAGTGGTATTACCAACACAATGGGGTTTGTCAGACTAGATCATTATAACAGTAAAGCCACCCCCATAGTACAGGTAATACCACTGAACACAGAGAGGAGGGAAGAGGTGGAGTGGCTCAGCTGTTGGCTCAGATAATATTACCTTGAGTCTTGAACCAGCCCAGAAACCCATAACTCAGATAAAGAAGAACACGGCCCTGAAGAGCAATACCCTGGAATAGTATCCATACAGATAATTCTGCGAATCCTGCATCTAAGGCTGGTTTCAAACTATTGAGTGTCAGATATCAAACTCTGTCCGTGTGTGTGCCGGATTTATTGGTCTGTATACTATGTAGGGAGACGGACTCCTATAACGCTAGGAGTCCCTGCCTCTCCGTGACATACTGTCCTGTAGTGATTACAGTATCGGACAGTATAACATGGAGGCAGGGACCAACATCATACATAACTATTATGCTAGGAGCCAGTCTCTTGGCAGCATTTTCTGTGAGGGTACAGAGGAAGCAGGAACCATAGACTGGAGCAGTGGGGGATTGGTGAGGAATGACTTCTTTATGTTTATTTCGCATTCTGCGCTTGTTTACTAAAACTATATATATTGAGACAACCCCTATAACATAACTTCAGTTGCTCATTTCTCTTCAGGTAACACATAGCACAAGTTTCCCTACACCTTTAGCTATATAACTAATATACCTGCAGATTCTGAAGTAGCTGCATGGGACTCCTTTGCTGTGGGTAAATTTTCCAGGTCTTGGAGTAGGCGAGGAGGAAGGATTCCTTGGTGATGAGCCAGAATCTGAGAAGCTAATTCAATGTTACCCATGAAAAGCTGGAGAGCTGCCTTAGCTGCCTCAGGAGAGAACCCAATATACACCAGCTAGGAAGTAAGGAGATGGAGAACTATAAGAGATTTGCTGTTACAGTACAGAAAAAGCAAACATTTCTTCCATCAGATAAATTTTCTGCAGAAAGTAGAAATGATCAGGTTTAACATAAATGGTTGCAGTCACAATAGTATATTATATTATATTATATATTATATGTGACCCGTAAGATGTTTTTTTATTCAATTTAAAGGGAAAGTTTAAAATGGATGCAGAAAACATCTGCAACACTCCACTTAAAGGCCAGGGCATGATGTAGAATGTCAAAATAAGCATTACTTACCAGATGAATCCTCTTCAGCTATAGTGGCGCCTCTCTAGCCCTCCCCCTAGGGTTTGTTTACAGGGCTGCACCAGTGACATCATGTCAATTACATATCACTGCAGCCAATCACTGGCCTCAGTGTATCTTTCAGATCATTGATTGGCTGCAGTGGTCACATTATCACTGTGATGTCACCATTTCAGCAATGTAAACAAATACCAATGGGGAGTAGTGGAGAGGGGCAGTGAATTCAGGTAATGCTCATGTTGTTACTTTACACCACACTTCCTTTGCCCGAATTTGCCTATCCTTATCATGTTAAGAACAATTGTCATATATCCACACAGAACTTTGTATTTTTCAAGAGAATGCGTATCACACTACTGGACTCCCCTGACTTATAGCATGATACCTATATGATACTTTCTGTAACATGGTGTAAACATATGCCGGTGCACTCTTAAGTTAGCCATACACATCAGATGAATGTGAGCTGAATCGACCGACTTCCTGACTTTTTTGGTGTTGTCCCAACTCTCCCCAGGCAGCAGATATTAAGGGAAAGAAATACTGGGTAGTTGAATGCCTGATACTCCTGCTTTTATGGGAGATAAAAGGTTGCCAGAGGTTTCTGTCAGCAGTTTAAAGGGGTTTTCAGGGACTAACATATTGATGACCCACCCTTAGGATAGGTTATCAATATGTGACCGGTGGGATCCAACACCCCACCAGTGAACAGGGTTGAGCTGCAATACCAAGCACAATGTACGATACCATTCTTCGTATTCAGTAAAGCTGATCTGAGTGGGCCCCAGGTGTCGGGCCCCCATCGATCACATATTGATGGCCCATGCTAAGGGACAGAGTTTAAGGATAAGATGGACAGGCAGGAGTAAACTGACTGTTCTCATGAAACCATCATCAGTATTTCTGCTTATACTCTCCAGTATCTCTAATAGTGTCTGCAAAAGAAAACCATGCTATAATGTACAAACAAGGACACAAACCATCAGGAATGCAAACAAGAAGTATAGAGAACACTTGTGTGCATGAGGGAAGGGACGCTGGCACAGAAAATATTTGGAAAAACTTCAGCTTTGATCCATGGATAATAAATCCTTGGCTAATCTGCTTTGCGTTCTCCTTATTCTGCAAGCAATAGCCAAATGGTCTTTATTACCTCCTTATGTGTATTTACCATGTCGTATATATCAGCTCTCTGCTACATCAGCATTTCTATGGACCTGACCCACTGTCCTGATGTGCACAGCTCGGGAAGAATGATGTTCTGGACTGTAACATCCAGGTGGTGACTATGTAACCTAAAACCATGTTACATGATAGCTTGGAACCAGGGAGAATACATTAGCTCACTGCCAAAAAGTATGATACTATACATTTATGTCTAGATGAGGCTTTCTTTAATGGGGTCTTGGAAAAAGAAATACTTTAATGACCCTTTAATCCAGTATTAATGATATCTGATAGGTGCTGGGTTATTATATTCATAGACAAGTACATAAAATATAAGGTTATAGAGGCAGACAGGCTAAATCTAAAGCTAAGGTCTCATACACACTGCTGTATTACAATAAGAGTGATAGGGCTGCTATAGGGTACATGGGGCACCTCCGCATCTCCTATACTTCAAACAAAGAGTAAATTCTACATAAATTGTGTAATACTATTCTGTGCGCTCTACTGCTTTCTTTCTCAATTACTACACACCAAACTACTGGAATTTTACAGTATATATTATGTATCCCCTTTACATGGTGGAGAGATCTATTCTGAATGGCTCTGGTACTAGTTATTGTATATTATATAGGAGAGCTACACCCATTAGTACCTTCTGGTTACTGAAAGAATTTAGGAAAAAACTGAGAAAAAAAAAAAAATGAACAAGATAGACTCTTACCTGATCAATACTCTCTTGAGAGACGTTGTATGAACCACTCTCAGCTGGAATATTTAGAGGGATTAGCAGCTCCGGATTATCAAGGAGAATCTATTATAATAAGTATCCATTTTTAGACAAGACAAGCACATCATATAAACCCAACTATACACAAAACTGCTCATAGAGAAATTACAGGTGTTGTGCCTAGGATGAAACTGATGGGACCGCTGGGATCCCCACTGATCATGACAATGGGAGTTCAGGTCCCCCTGCTAAAAGGCGTTTTCTGGGACTATCAGGTCGTCAGTATCAGAATGGTGGAGGTCCAACATCCCAGCGGTTTGAAGAGAGGTCACAGTAAGGCCCCTTGCACATGACCGTGGGTGAGTTCAGTGTGCTATCTGGGTTTTTCCCGGACAGCACACTGACCCATTCATTTCTGTCGGCCCACGCACACGTCCATGTATTACATGTATCAGTGTGCAGGCTGACAGTCAGGGCCGCAAAGCTAAGGACAGATCCTATCACGGTTTTGCGGTCGTGCTTCCGCGGCCCCTATTCATTGAATGAATGGGGCCACGGAAGCACGGCCAGTGCACGTGTGGCACACGGATGACATCGATCACGGCTTTCGGTTGTGATATTGCAGCTAAGCTCCGTTCACTTGAATGGGTCAGAGCTGCAAACATGCAATGTAACCAATGAATGGGGCAACACTTAGCCTGTAAAGCAGAAGCGAAGCTTACCGGAGCACCGCTGTTTGAATAAGCTGTGGGGGTCCTGGATGTCCGGCCCCCTATTGACCTAATACTGATGACCGATCTTAAGAATAGGTCATAGGGCTGGGCAATTATGACCCAACTCAAAACAACAATTAATTGACCATTTTACCTCAATAATGATTTCTTTAGAACACTCCCTTTTTACATGCCACACCCCCTATTTACATGTGGCCCATTCCACTTAATCTTGGTTTAGTTTATTCTCATATCCGCAATCCTAATCGGATAATGTACAGTTAGGAACGTACCCTTTAGCCAATGGCAGTGTGAGAAGGATGGTATGGGTGCAAAATAATCAATATGAGCGAGTTCACACCCAATAATTGGGCGTACTTTCCATTTCAATTATGTTTTGATTAATTGCTCAGCTCTAACAGCTCATCAATATTTTAGTTCTGGAAAACCTCTTTAAAAGGAGCGGCGTTCAAGTATGCACAGTGTCACTTTATTCATAGTCTTTGGGACTGCAGAAGAAAGCCAAGTGACTGCAGAGTACAGCGCGTAGCAGTCCCATAGACTCTGGATAGAGCACCAGTGCACATACTTGGCTGCGGCCTGATTTCTCGTGATCCCTGCTTCTCGTGATTTTATAGCTCTCAGCAGGCGGACCTCCACGGGCCAGAAGGGGGGATAAGTGACTGATCACTGGGGACCCACAATGACCAAGAGAACTGGGGTTCGTGAGTGTCATGATGATCAGACACTGATCTCCTCTTCTAATGCCACACGTTGTGGAAATGCAAGTTTCAGCGCTGAGTGTGCTTAACTTTTGGTGGAATTTTAGCCTGTCTTTTCTGATTTTTTTTTTTCTGCACTTTTTCCGTAACATTAAATTCAATAAAGTCTCACTCACTTTCATGATCCTGTAAAACACAGCGATTTTTGCACTGTGTTTCTGCAATGGACAAAAAACAAAACAAAACACTGCATTTCCATATATGTGGCCTAAGTTTAAGGCTAAGTCCCCACACTGCGTTTTATAGTACCAGCTAAATGAATGAGATTTTGGCTAATCCACACATTGCAGAAAAGCTGCATTTTCAAAAACGCATTTGTTTTTGAAAATGCAGCATGTCAATTTTGGCTGCGGAAATGTGAGCATTTTCCCTATAGATTTAATAAGGAAAGAAAAAGTGCAATGAAAAACACTGTGGAAAATAACGCAATGCGTTTTTGTTACGTTTTTTTGTGCAACATTTTGCTACATGGGGCCTTAGCCTAAAGGGGTTTTGTCCTGAAGTTAACCCCTCTCCATCTGCCCTATTAGGGAATATGGACATCAAAGAGGGGTTCCCCCCAATCGGGCTCCCTTCTATGAGCTAGAACCACTCTGTACAAACCACTTCTGTTCTGACAACTAAGCGCCATCCTTGTACTACATGGATAGCTATTTATCTGCACGACCGCCATGTAATATTACAACTCCCCTGCAGCAGAAGCCTTGTGGTCATGGTTTCCCCCAGCAAAATCAGCTGTTTGTCTAGTATTTAGGAGCAGGACCTATAGTGATCAGCAGATTTAGCTCTTTATAGGCTTGCTCATGTCATTTCATAGTGGTGTACCTCGGATCCTCCGTTTCATCCGATCCACTGGCTGGGACAGAAATGCAGTGAAGACTCAATCAGTTACCATAGCAGTCACCTGATCGGGACCTGTGACGTATTAGAAGTGACCTCACTGGTACAGGTGGCAGTATCATGTGACTGCCGAAGCCATTGATTGGACGCAGCAGTCACCTGAGCCCCTGCACTTGTGGCCCAGCCAGTACCAGCATCGGATGAAGTAGAGGACCTGGAGGAATGAGGGTAGGTAAGTATTACTTTATTTATTTTTACCCCTCCCATGGCTCTTCCTGGGTTTTCCACTGATCTTGGAAACCCCTTTAAGCTCTTGCGGTAGGCTTCTTAATTTGGTATGACAGGTCTACTTAGGGGATGTTTCTGTTCCATCAACATTCCAAATTCATGACCAAAAGGAAACTAATGGATTTTTATCATGACATCATATACAGGTCTGGAAGACTAGAAATCTATAGCGCACACATTCCAGTTAGAACTGATGGATATCAAGTACCAGAATTTCTATTCCAGATTGAAATCCAATGACTGGGAGGTTACAGGTCGGCCCAGCACTTGCAGGCATCACCATCTTGTGACTTTCTCTAAGAATAATCTCTGTTTTCATAAGATATTATCTTGTAGCTAAGACGATGGGGAGCCTAGGCAAAGGACTTTAGACCTCATCTATATTATTTTTTTAATCACACGATATATATAATATGGATACATTCAGTAACACGAGTACTTCTTATTCAGACTCAGAAACAAAACTGCTATATATGGGTCACTTTTAGCTTGATATATACTGGGAGGATATGGATGCTGAGGTACTGAAAGGGAAGGGGAAATCTACTACTAAAATAGATGCATCCTACTTATAAGATACATTGCTATATACTGGATGTGCTATATTAGGCGCTAGTGCTTCTTGGCCTGAGACAGCAGATGGAAGCATATCATCCAGTCTCAGACAAATGTTATGCACATTTACTCCACTAGGGTATGTTCACATGTTGCAAATATGCTGCAGATTTTCAGGTCAAATTTGTGAGTAGAAAATCTGCATCGTACAGTAGCAGAAAAGCAAAATAAGAACAAATCTCATCCACATGCAGTGGGAAAAAATCTGCAGAAACTGATATATCGTGTGGTAGAGCCGGGCGATTATGACCTAAATCAAAATCGCTATTAATCGGGCATTTTACCTCGATTACAATTAATAGCGATTAGTTAGGGTCTGCCTCTTTTAAACCACCCCTTTTACAGTGGGGGTATCGGTTGGGTGAACCGCGTGGAGGTTTCATTCAGACCAAATATTTTCAAGCCAAAACTGCTATTATACTGTGGGGTCTCTTCAGTCCCCACAGTATAATAAACAGAGGCCTGGGGAAGGGGAGCAAACATAAATAACAGTGTTACTCACCTCTCCCGGGCTCCGGCGCGACTCCCTGCTGTCTTCCGGTCTTCTGACTGATGTCAGGGCTCAGCAGTCCATGATGTTTCAGTTTGGACATATTCTGTCCATATGAAACTGCAGTTGGAACCTCACAAATACTGTAATAACCGAACTGAAATAACCAACGTGAACAAAATCACGTCGGTTATCCTGGTTGATGTTCGGATTTGGTTATTTTTCGATTAATCGCACAGCCCTACCGTGGGGATTTCTCACCTTTCCAATGTAAAAGGTGAAAACTTTGCAGCAATTTCTCAAACAGAACCACATGTAAGACATGCTGACTTTATTATGAATCTGTTGCAGAAAATGCAGAGCAAGATCTATTTGGACATATCCTTAGGCCTTACGCACATGACCGAGGCATTTTTTCACAGACCTAATATCCATGAACAGCGGACATATTAGTCCGTTTAAGAGCTTATTGACATAACAGGGAATAACAGTCATTTTAAAACCCATGAACGTCTTTGGGTCTACTCACATGTCTTATGTCTGTCAAAATGGACAAATAGAGAGCATGTCAGTTTTCTTTAATAAAAAAAACTGTTCATGTAAAATGGTCTATCAAATAATAAACCCACAGACATTAACAAGTTCTAAAATGGCTGTGGGACACCCGGTCCAAAAAAAAAAAAAAAAAAAAAAGAAAAAGAAAAATCGCCATCACATGGTTGTTATTCACTGTTCTCTACACTGCTTCATCGTTTGTGGCCACAAAGGGATGTTTCCACTCCTATTAAAGGCTCCCTACATGGCACTATTAATTTGGCATGCATTGTGGGTCTGACAGGTTTCCTTTAAGGGTGGGTTCACACTTGCGGCGGCACTCCGTCTCCCGCGAATACAACCTAAAATGTCGGAAATCTGGATAAAGACTGGATAGGGAAAGGTTTGCGATACTTTGCTTAAAAACCCATTCACTTGAATAGGTTTTCAAAGCAATGCGCGGGTGTGAGCTTACACCCTCTGCGCCGCAAACTGTTTTTTTTTTCGCTGTAAACAAAGTCGGACATGTAGGACTTTGTTTCTGACAAAAAAAAAACCCCGGCTTCGTGGCGCAGAGGGTGTAAGCGCACACCCGCGCATTGCTTTAAAAGCCCATTCAAGTGAATGGGTTTTTGATCAAAGCGTCGCAAACCTTTCCCTATCCAGTTTTCTGACATTTAGGTCAGATTCGCAGTGGACGGAGTGCCGGCGCAAATGTGAACGCACCCTAAGAAGGGGTTGTCCAACTGGGACTCAATGCATCAGCATTATCCATGCTAAGTGCGCCCATTAGGACTTAAGGTGTATAAAATCTTGTGGAACATGACTACCCTAGCCCTGCTGACAGCACTTTACTTCTCCACAGTATCTTAGAAATAAAAACAAGCAAACCCCGAACGCTGCGGTTGATGTATAAGATATAGAGGCCCTTACAATGATTTATCATATTAAAAACAGATGGAGACTTTCCTTAGCAGGATCAATAAATACAGCCCGAAGGGAAAAGCAGATGATCGTACTAAAAGATATTTCCCCAGATCTGTGAAGATCTGCGCTCTGATATACAGAGGAGGGTGTGGGTTTTTGCATCAGTTCCCTGACAAAGGTCAGATTGTCATTTAATGTCAAAAACTTGGCAAATGCATAAAGCAAAAGTAAAACTTATGTATAGCTCTGCAGCAGGGGTGTAACTACAGGGGGTACAGAGGTTGCGGTTGCACCTGGGCCATGGTACTGGGAGGAGGAAGAGGAGGGGGGGGGGGGAATTATGGGATCCCTCAGAGATCCCTCTGTCCAGTGTGAGGACACCAGCACTAGCAATGACATGATTGTTGAAGCTCGGGTTAAAGATATTGCATTGGGACCCAGGGGCTAAAGAAAGCCCTCTGCTATGCAGGACATGCTCTCTGCACTATACGTTCCTCTATTAGCTATCACAATACAGTAATTCCATATTCTATATTATGAAACGTTGATAATTGTTTCTAGGAAATATTGCTTTGTAGGGCAGAGCATTGAATGACATGGATAATAAACACTCCTGGTATGGACGAAGCTCCCTCAAAATTCCACTAGACCCAGTTAGCAATAAACATAGAAAGCCCGTGGTATCCCACGTCTGCTAAAATTTTAACCCAAAAATTGCTCAGCATCTAAATTTTAAATTTCCCCTTAAAGACCCAGTAATTAGAGACATTATTCTCCATTTCATAGTCCCATTCCAAAAGTTATAAATTGTTTTTGTGGGATATTTTTCAATGCCAAGATCTTCTATACTTAAAGATTACTGATCAACTTTTATTAACTCTTTCTGGTGGGAACTGCAGAAAACTACAAGTCTGGCACTGTTATTTGCATTTGTATGATTGCAGTGATATCAAATGGTTCAAGTTCTATGTAGGCACTAATAAAAGTAAAAAAAGTTTCTAAAAATATAAAACAAAAAGTAAAAAAAAAAAAAAAAAAAGTTAAAATGACACATATATAATTGGTATTGCTAAACTATGAAATACTGCATTATTTATCTCACAGAGTGATTGCAATAATTAAAATAAAATCACAAGGTGTGATGTGCCCACCTTGTCCACTCCCAAACAAATAACAAAGAGTAATCAGAAAGTTGCAGCAAAATGGTACTATTAAAAACTACAGCTTGTCCTGCAAAAAAATAAGTGCTCACAAAACTCTGGACAGAAAATAATAAAAAAAAAAAAAAAAAAAGTGTCAAAATATGATCAGCTTTAAAGAGGACCTTTCACCACCTCCAGCAATTCAAGTTCTTAGCATCTGCAGCTCCAATGATTCCAGCACGGTTGGAATTTTCTCTCTAGCCCCCACCATTCCTTAGAAGTGCAGTTAATTTTGGTGCCTGATGTGCTATTTAGGCTCTGTAACATCAGAAGAGAAGTCTCAGGCAGGGGGCGTGATTCAGAGCTCCAATCAGAGGCAGCCAGTGTCAGAGCTCAGAATCACGCCCCTTGTCTGCTCCTGCCTGACAACGCCCTCCTGACAGTACAAAGGCTAAAAGCACATCAGGCATCAAAACTAGCAGCATTGATTGCTCAGGAACGGTGGGGGCTAGAGAAAAATTTCAACTGCGCCAGTATCAGTGGAGCAGCACCTACTAACAGATGCTAAGAACTGGAGTTGGTAGAGGTCGTGAAAAGTCCTCTAAGTAGTAAAGCTTATCAAAAACTATATAAATTAATGTTTGCCATAACGATTCTAGCTCACAGTATAATTTTAATGTCATTTTAACTGCAGTGAGTGCTGTAAAAATGAAACACAAAAAGCAGAATGAAACTGCAGATTCAATTTTTTCCCATTCCTCCCAACAAAACATTGAAAAAACATTAAAAAACACTTTTCCTGCAAAAAACAAGCCTTCATATGGTTATGTGAATGGAAAAGTAAAAGTTATGGCTCTTGGAAGGAGGGGAGGAGAAATGAAAATAAAAGAAAACAACCCCCCCCCCCCCCCCGCAAAAAAAAACAAAAGAAAATGGCTGTGTCAGGAAAGGGGTAAACGTTTTATTTTTATGTTGCCATATAGTGAGACATAACTTAAATTTTCATTGACAGGATTGTGTTTGGCCTTGTTTTTTGTAGGGTGAGCTATAGTTTTCATAGATACCATTTTGGGAAATATATGACTTTTTAATCACTTTTTATTCTATTTTTTGAAGGCAAGATGATCAAAAACATCAGTCCTGGCACTGTTTTTATTTTAACTATGTTCACAGTGCAGGATAAATGTGTCACTTGTACGTTTAGTGACATATGTGATATTGATAAATCTCCTGCAGAGTTTCTTATACACATAATGGTATTACAATCTATGAATCACTTTGTTGACCTCGTAGTTTCCATGTAATCCTCCTTGGTAACCTCTGACTTAAGAAGCAGGATAATGCTTTTGTGTATTAAAATATTTATTTTAATGTAATAAAAAGTGATGGCAAATAACTGAAAAGAAAGCAAAGTGATGCATGTTTCTGGCTTATCTGACCTCTTTGCTCATTTAGTTCTGCCAAAATCCATTCTGGAAACCACTTAATGTACTTGGCTCCTTGGAGTTGATTTAATCACTTATGAACACAGGGTATTTTTGCAAATTTGGAAACTGAAAGAGATCAGTGAATTAGGTGGATAAGGTATACTTTATGTTCTTAAACAGAAGATGAAGTACCTGAACTGCACGGTCGACATTTCCTCCAGCTTGACTTAGTGCTTCTGCTGCTGCCGTCTCAGAGTACCCCATCCCTCTGAGAGTATTAATCTTATCTAGCCTCTTCTTTCTCTTGTCTCGCTCTTCTTTCCGAATCTTTGCTTTCTCCTAAAAGACATAGAAAAAAACTTTGCAATTATGTAAACCTACAGACAGGGCTGTATTAATCACGGTTACAGGGGAACAAATGGCACTAGGCCCCAAGGAAAGGGAACCTGCCATGGTGTGCAGCCATTTACAGAGAAGCTACTTGCATGCACAGACACAGTAGTACAGTCCAGAGGACTGTGCCTACCTGGAAAGCAGCTGTTCAGTTAGAAGTGCGTAAAGCTCTGTCTCATCAGAAACCCAAGCCTGGTGTCTCATGCATGTGCTGGGGTCTGGTCTCCAGCGCTGTGCCTGTGTGCCTGCAAGCAAGGCAGTGCCTGTATTGTTTAATGTATGCGGTCTGCCTAAGCCAACAGAGGGAAGACGGCCTAGCTGGAGGCACTGGAGGTCTGGGCAATGACTCTGTAATGACTGTGGTTGCCCAGGGGTGGGCTGGGGTGCTGGTGGCACACTGTATGTATGAATAGATTGGGAAACTGGGCTTCAACAGTAGGGCTGAGTCCAAAGGTTGCAATGGGGGGAGGGGGTACTGCTTAAAGACACTTACATTTAAGCATGTATGTTTCAATATACTAACTGTAATATTTACCAGCAAGCAAGTTATGTATGAATGCCAACCATCACTAGTATAGGTGTATTGATATATATATATATAAAACTTAGAGAATAAGTAGTGCTAGCTTTTCAAGAAACTCAGATGTCACCAGAAATTATGAAGCTGATACATAATTTTTGCATTTCGTTACAACTAAAGGTCACAAGATCAAACATGTCTTCATGTTTCGCCTTGACAAGTTTTCATACATGATACACCACTTTCTTATCGTCCAACCAAAATGCGACAGTACCTCTCGTTTACACGCGATATGATTTGCGGCGTGTTCCACGTGCCCATCACAGGCTCTTAGTGCCAGGCGTGCCTCCTGAGCAGAACATCCAAGCTGTAAGAGAGTCTCCACTTTTGTAGGGTCTATGGAAAGTTCACTATACAATCTGTTTGCCTGAAAGAAAATAATCGGAATGATCAATGACTTAGTAAAACAATCACTTAATTTTATAAACTCAATAAACTTAATTTTTTAAATCAATAATAATTTTATTGAGGATAAGTGCAGAAGACATGCAAAGGCGTAAGGTTAGGTTCACATCTGCATCGGAGTCTCCCACATTCTTTATGGGGCCTGGACAGAAGGAAACAGCCTCTATTTACGTATTGATTCCCGCTCCTGCCCACAGCTGCCTCTGTTCCCCTCCAGCCTCCAGTGAAGTCCTGACACTTTTTAGCTTCAGCGAAGTGACGTGCGAGACTGAGCGCCCCCTAAGGGGCTGAAGGAGAAGTGAAGGCAACCATGGGCAGGATTCGGGGATGTGTAAGTGACTAGTGGCCATTACCTGCTGGAGTAATCCAGCAGGTAGAAGCCTAAAGTCACTATGGGGGGCACTTACTGTATGGGAGCCTGTAAAGCCCCTATGCAATAAGTCCCCATGCAATAAGGGGCAGTATACTGTGGAGGCCAGTAAAGGAGGCAGCATACTGTATGGGATACAATAAGGAGGCACTATACCATGTGTGTGTGTGTGTGGGGGGGGGGGGGTAAAGGGGGCTTTATACCGAGTGGTAGCAAGTACAGGGGGCATTATACCACGTGGGGGACAGTAAAGGAAGATTTATACCATGTGGAGGAGAGTGGAGTGAGCATTATATCATTTGGGAGCAATGAAAGGGGGCTTCTATCTTGGTACACAAGGGTATGTCATAGGTATAAGCTATATTGGACATATCCATATATAGTGACAGGAATATCTAAGTTCCTAAGACTATACTATTGGTATAAATAATTCCCAACCTCAAAGATGGGGGAGGGCAACACACACATGCATGCCGAGCAGACTGGGCAGAGTCCCCGACCTCTAACATGACACTTTCTAAATGAAGGCTTGAGCATTAATAGCTGATGCATCTATTTTTATGTATCTCCCTTTATGAAGACTTCAATAAATTTCCATTTTTCTCCACTGTTCTCCTTATATACCCCATAGGTCACATATGGGTAAGAATAACATCCTCAAGACTATTAGCGTTTACAGTAGATAAGGCCTTTAGCAGTGCGGAATACATGAGTACTTTAATTTAGGTAATAAAAAAAAAAAATTCCTGGACAGCCCCTTTAAGCTAGCTTCATATCAGACACATACAGACAAGTCATACATAGATGAAGACACCTGACTCCTACCATTGACCTAAGTATATTTGGGGTTACACTTTCTAAATGTGAAGCCTGTGAGTGCGTGCTACAGATGACCTCCGATGTCTTACCTCTGACAGTTTCTCGGACGCCTCTCTGGCCTTACCATTGTGGTAATTGACTATCCCCTGCAGTAGGTAAAGCCTTAGGAACAAAGCTTTCTCTCTCCCGTAACTTCCCTGGAACAAGGAAAATGACAAAATAAATACCAGCAACTAAAAAATGTTAGCAGTGTAAGATTTCCCCTGTAGAAATTCAACCAGCTCGCGGTGGAACTTTTCACTTTTATATTTGTTGTTTTTATTCACAAAAGTGTATCCGCTATCAGAAAACATCCGCGGAAACTTACAAGAAGTGTTCAGCCCTGACAAGCTGACTTTCCAGCAATGTTTATATAGGCAGCTGCCTCCATTATTACAATGTACTAATAGAAGTCTGGCACGGCCATGTAGATACACCCATTTAAGAGAGCGGGACTTGCATTAATGTCACATTTATGCTACAACACATTAGAGACGACCCCCTGAATGGTTATTTGATCTGCCAAATTTTGCTTAAAATGCTTAATGTCGTAGGCTCCAAACTAAACACGTAGAAGAATCCTTTTTATTCCCAAATAGCCCTCATCTTGTAGACCCAGTCATTTCTAAACAATAAGGAAGAGAAAATTGTAAAATGGACATTATAATACCATGTTAAATCAGCTAGGCTGATTTAAAATGATTTTCCGGGACTTAAAACATTGTGCAAAAGTTTTAGGCAGGTGTGGGGAAATGCTAAGTAAGAATGTTTTCAAGAACAGAAGTGTTAATAGTTTATTTCTCTCACTGTTATTTTAACTTGAGTCAAACTAATACAAATTCCCCATCTGTGTATATAAAGGAGTGATTTATATGTCAAATGTGCAATAAAAATTAATCTTTATTATATTTCTTACAACTATCCATATACAAGTTACATCTGTATCCTGAGTGTTTTTTCTTTCACAGTACTGATGTACCACCAAATACTGTGTGTGAGGTACCCCCTTCTTACCTATCTGCACAGCTGTGTCTGTTGTGCTGGTCCGCCTGAGAACCAGAACAACGGACACGTGGACCAATAAAATAGCAGACACCAATGTTGCCCAAGAGACCTCTTTGACTATAATGGGATCTGTCGGGTTCTTTTAAACTGAAACTGCTGGATTAAAAGAAGTCGGACTGAATAGCATTTCCCCTTTTGATCAGGTAGAACTGTGTTGCACTTAGTATCTGTATATTCACAGATACTGGCTGGTGACGGTTCATACAGCTTCAGTTATATGACCTTATGTATTAAAAGATGGCTGGACCATTGTACCAAACAAGCCCTCTGACCTCTTGTGTCCTCATAGATTGTAAGCTCTTGCAGGCAGGGCCCTCACTCCTATTGTTAGACATGTTAACTCTTTATCACCTTGTAATGTCATATACTGTCTGTTCATGTAAACGCTGATTTGTAAAGTGCTGTGACATATATTGGCGCTATATAAATAAAGTTACTTGTATGTACTTGCTGTGTATATACTAGCTATGACCAAAAACCCTTCAATGAGTTTAAAGTTTTCTGGATTTTATAGATGCGTACCCCACTTTGGTTTTAATGTGACTCTTCAATAAAGCTTGGATATTTTTACAAGATGACAGTGCTGGAATTCTACCTATTGCTTGTACTGATGTATACAGACAGGCTGCTCGTGCAGCTCAATCCACCTTACATACAGGAAAGTCCTCAGGAATATTGGGGTACCATACAGTACACTATTGTACCACTCAAGACACTCCAGATACAGATGTAACTTTTACGCTGGGTTTACACTAGTGTTGCATCTCCATTGTTCTGCCAATTTTCAGGTGGACACTGCGACCGGAGACTCCAAGCAGATGTGAACATAGCCTTATATGGATATTTTTAATGAATATAATAAAAGTTAATTTTTATTGCACATTTGAGCTATAAAACAGGTGGGAAATTGGTATTAGTTTTGGCAAAAATGAAAATAAAGTATAGTGACGATGTGAATAATACATTTTTATGTCTGGTGACCAACATGTTTATGGCTGGATGTCTCCTAACTCCCTGTTGCTGTGCGTGTGCAGACATAATAGGAGATAACATAATGGAGTCTTAGGACTGTCAAGATTAGAGTCACATTTCTCTATAACTGCTTGCTACATTGTAAGAGCTCATTTGAGCCGTTAGGAAAGAGCCTGCTGACAGGCTTGCTGACTGTTTCCAACAGCAACTAGCAACCTACTGTAAGAAGAGCCCATAACTGTAACAAACAACTCTGGACCAACACATACATAGTGGAAAAATGGTGATCAAATGTAAAAATATATGTTAATACTAAAAGCACAAAGTGGAGTTTTCAACTTACTTTAATGTTGACCAGTCTTTCATGGTTTTCTCCATAGCATTTGTTGAAGCACCTTTGGGACATATTGAGCTTTGAATCGGCATCATCCAGGCAGTCTAACTGTCCCAAGCGAAGGTAGCACCACACAATGTCAAGTTGGAGGACAGCATAATTGTCCACCGAATTTAGTAGATCTGTACCACACTCGCTGCAAGAGATAAAACAAAGGATACGATTGCAGCCGGTGAATAGGAGCAGAGCTGCAGTACTCTTCTATACATTGGATAATTCCTGCTATGGTCTCTGGAGGCATCCTGGAACAGCTGACTGGTGTGGAGTCCGGGACGTCGGACCCCACCGATGCGATACGGATGACCCATCCTGAGTATAGGTCATTAGTATGAAAAACCCAGTTAAAGAGAACCTGTCATATGTAAAATACTGTTCAATCTGCAGGCAGCATGTTATAAAGCATGAGGAGCTGAGCAGATTGACGTATAGTTTTATGGGAAAAGATTCAGTGTAACCTCTCATTTATCCACTGAAAACATTGCTCTTTCTATGCTGAGAAGTCTAGGAGGCGGTCCTATCAGTGACTGACAGCTGTCTCTGTATGCACAGTCAGAGGGGAGGCTGTCAATCACTGATAGGACCGCCTCCTAGACTTCTCAGTATAGAAAGAGCAAAGACTTCAATGGATAAATGAAAGATTATACTAGGGCTGGGTGATTATGACGCAATTAAAGGACCAATTTACCTAGATTACAATTACTCAACTGTATCACCATCGTAATCAACTGTTGTTGTTAGGCTACCGGAGGTGAGTGTGTCTTGGGAGAACCTCATGAGATTCGTCTCGTGACGGATTTCTTTTGAAGGAAACACGTCAGACCGGAACTTCTATTATTATACTCTGGGGTCTCTTCAGAGGTCCATGGGAGATAAGCGAACATTAAAAAACAGTGTTACTCACCTTTCCACTGCTTTGGCACTGGTCCTCATCCTCTTCCGACCTCCTAAATGACATCTAGGACTGCTGAGGCCTGTGATTGGGTCTCGGTGGTCACGTGGGTCATGCAACATCATTCCGTTTGCGTCACAATGCCACGTGACCGCTGAGCCCCAATCACAGGTCTCAGGGGTCATGGATGTCGTCCCAAGACCAGTGACGGAGCTGGGGGTGGGGGGGGGGTGAGTAACACTGTTTTTTATGCTTGCTCACCTTCCCTGGACCTCCAATCATTAAACTCTAGGCGCTAGGTTATACTGAATCTTTCCCCACAAACCTATATATCAATCTACCTACCTCCCCTACTCTGTAACACAGATCATACTGCATTTTCGTGGGGATAGGTTACTTTTCAGTAGAAAATTCCTTTAAATGTGGTCATTAAAAAGAAAGAAACCAGAGAGTAATATATCTGACAATGCAAATAGGAGACAAATGACCTCCTCTCAATACTTTATTACATTTTCACTATGAAAATACACTGAAGGACTGTCATTTATCATAATACTGCAGGCTTCCTCCGACTCAGAGGGAGAAAAAAAAAAAAAAAGCAGAGCCCAAGTACCACTGTAAACAGATAAGAATGAATCAGCCCTTACCAGAAGTGTTTGTCCGCGTCCAGCAGGAAAGGCAATGCTAAAGCATACTCTGTTCTCTTCAGGAATGCTCTGCCCCTTTCATGATATCCCATAGCCAGCATGAGAGCCTGGGGACAAGAAGTTGTGCAACAGAATGGTTACAAATCTTCTTTTTTATGCAGGGGACTAAGTGGCAAGAAAATTGCGCAAACTGAAGCGAAAAAAGAAAAGGGCATAAACTGCAGGGATGGGCCTCTGGGGGGGGGGGGGGATTTATGAAGCTCACCCAAGGTTTAATGGCAAATGTCTGCCAACTCTGAGCACTGACACACTGTGAATAACTATCTGTTGACTCTGTCCAATGCCGGGAATGCCTGCCAGTTACTTCACCGGATCACATTGCAGTAAGTACTATAATAATGGTGTATACATGATAAAATATTACATCTTACATACCAGATGGCTGAAATGTGGTAAGTGAGAAATAGCTTTACTTATGTACAAGATAACACAAAACCTCATACACGCAGGCTCTCAATCCTGGGCCAGATAACAAGTCTAGATCTCAGTGGACTCAACAAGACTGTACGTTATTAGATACATGCACGTGTGTGTATGTATAATATATATATATATATATATATATATATATATATATATATATATATATATATATATATATACACATATATACACATACACACACACACAAAAATACACCATCATCCACATTCTAATTAAACCATAAGACCAGGTTCACACAGTGGATTCTGCAGCAAAAGCCACTGCAGAAATTTTCCTGCAGAGGGAAAAATGATATCCTACTACCATTCACCCCAATGGGAGCCATGTCCCTTTGCTCCTTCTCTCTATCCCAAGAGGGCTGTAAGACAACTAACTGGGGCAACAGCCTGTCTACTATGGCCTGTCTGTAGTAGGACAAAAAAGGTTTATTAAGCCCGGTCCCGTGACTAAGCTTCACTCCCACAGCCTGTTTGCAGGAGCACATCAGCAGAAGAATAGACCATGTGTTCTTTGCAGGATTTCTTCAAGACTGTTTCAATAACATGAAGGACATATTACCGAATAACAAACAGTGAGGGCAGAATTATCTCCTGTTTATTTGTATCATATATTTTTAGGTTTAGTGTTCCTTTAAAGAGGACCTTTCATGTCCTCCTGCACATGCGGTTTTATATACCGCTAGAAAGCCGACAGTGCGCTGAATTCAGTGCACTGTCGGCTTTCCCGTTATGTGCCCCGGGGCTGGAGATATTGGTGCCGATCTATGCCCACTGTCAGAAGGGCATTCCTGACAGGCTATCTGGGCTGTGAGGAACCCCATCCCCCTACAGTTCTCGTCCATAGCCCTGCACTGTCAGAGGGGGCGTTCCTTACCGCCCACAGATGACGCTGAGCTGTGAAGAATGCCCCCACCCCCAGTACATGTCTATGGATGAGTACTGTCAGGGCATTCCTCACAGCCCAGCTAGACTGTCAGGCACACCTTTTGACAGTGGGCAGAGATCGGTGCCAAAACTAATGGCACCGATATCTCCAGCCCCGGGGCACATAACGGGAAAGCACTGTCGGCTTTCTAGGAGGACACGAAAGGTCCTCTTTAAGCAAGATACCCTTCCACCCCATTCCATTCTCACATACACCACTGATGGTGGGTTATAGTTTTGAGAGTGTCTAATGCACCTCAATGTAGAGCACAATATCACCTTGTAATGTCAGAATTACACTAATATTTTGTGGTAGCTAAAAGGACTTCTGATTTTAAAAGATCAGCTTGTTAATCCTACCTTTTTTGATGCTTTAGGCATATTGATAGATCGTCCTGTTTGGTTTGCGATTTCCAGGTATGGTACTGTATCTGGATCTGAACTCTCCCCTGTTAAGAGACAAAGGGTCACTGACTTTTCCAACAACTCAGTCTCATTTAATAAAACACGTGATGCCAATTGACTTTACTGTCTCATTCTAGAGTGTGGAAGAAAACCAACAAAGCCAATAGGGAGGACATACAAACACAATGCAAACATTGTGACAGGTTGGATTAAAATCTATGGTAACCATTGCCCATATCGTATGAAATAAAAATGATGATAGATAGGTGACAATAATACATCTAAAGATATCTATGTTGCTGATAATGGTCCTCACCTAAATGAGAATTTTTTCTCCAAGATACCAAGTGTACAATTGGCAGAAAAGAGTCCTGGCTTCTTTCCCGACCCCTCCCCTTTGCCCTGCTCTCAAACAGTCACTAACTTTTGAGACAACTTAGTCTCACTTAATAATACATGTGATTCTGGACCAAAATGTAATGCACTTTAAAAAAGTTGCTTTTTTGTGCCTGAAAAACTTCTTTAAAACTGCCAATACGTGTCTCGCTTTTAGCCAATTTGCTGTTCATTCCATGTTACTAAGGAAGGTCTGTTCATAGATACCATTAGACTTAAGACGAGCACAGCGAGTGGAGAGGGAGGGATTGTTTGTCTCACAGCCTGTACATGTCGGCAAACTGCTTTCCCTGCCTGTACACTGCAGGCACTGAAAGGATTTTGGAACTTCAACTATGTAAAGAGAGTTTACTACTTCTATATACTTGTGACAAGCTGTTTGTGTTATTGTTGATGGGATGTTAGTCATAGACAGCAGCTTTCCTGATTTTTATCAGATTTTTCTGTTTAGCTGGATCATGCCCTATATTTGCAGTCTAGTGTCCCTGGACCCTATATTATGATAATTGGACTTTCCTCAGTTGTTTGTTTGCCATTTTACAGTTACTCCTGGCAGAATTACATGTGAGTAACGTAGTAGTATTAATAGATTAGGGGAAGCAAACTTCAGACCCTGAGAGATGTAAAATGTGCTGCAGCCAAAATGGGGCTAATAGAACAGACTACCCAGCAAGACCCTGCAGATCTTTCAATTGCTGAAGAAAACTCAAGTACCTGTTAATGATTGAACAGTTTATGAGTTACCACTTATCATACAGTCAGATACAGTCTGTATTATAGACCTGAGTCTAATGAACAGTCTGGTCACACACACCTATACTGAGTAGTGGGGGCTACTATTTGTAGCATTACTATAAAGTGTGGGAAACGGAAAAAAAAAAAAATCAATCATTAGAGCTCTTAGAGAAATTAAGATTTCTGCCGCTGGTCTGCATGCTAAAACCCCTACTTAATAGAGACAATCAATGTGAGGCCATCCACCACGGTTTCAGCACCGCTTGTGGTGCTGAGGCTGCAGCAAGAGAGGGCAGGACACTTCAACAAAAGGTAGATATCAGGGATGTGGGTGTCCTTTTTGAGTACTACCTTAACGTATGACCTTAACCTACCTTACCGCAGATTATCAGAGTCTAGAGGACTCACTGCATATATCTGTCTTTATCGCAATTAGACAATACCTCTCTCGGCGAGGATCTCCAGTCCTTTTTTTGTACGCATCATCTTTTTCTTCACGCTCTCATCCTTTTGTGCCGCCTCTTCTCTCTCTTTCTCTTCATTGTGTGCACGCTTCCTTGCTTCTTCTTCGGTGTAGCTGAGCTTTAGGACTAGCACCTTGAAGTTGTGACAAATACCTTGCTCTTGTAGAGTTTTATCTGTAAAAATAAAACAAAATAATTACTACCCCAAATTTCCCTCCATCGCACAGTCCTGTCTTATGGATAAATATGGCTACATTTTGTAAAGCCCTCACAACTCAATACACTGTGCATTAAAAAAGAAAGAATATAAAGAAGATTCTGCAGTGGAGTTCTCTGGTGGAGAAATCCCCCATGTAAACACACCCTCACAGTGGGTCCAGGTGGGCCCTAGAATTTTTCTTTTTGTGGTTCCTTTCCATGGTTTCCTTTGTTACAGTCTCCACTGACTATCCATGAGATATTGCTGATGTTTATAACCATAGCTATTAAATAATAGACTTACAATTGGTACTATTAATTATTTTAGTCTAGAGATGGCACTCAGGCATTCTACTTGGTATAATATGAACAATGATGTATAATATACAGTATTTGTAATATGATTTAATATTAGATCTGCAAGGATCCAAGACCTAAGAACGCTGCAGATCAAAGTGTAGTGGTGGCTTTAGGTACTGCACTGCTGCCCCTTAAACTTCAATTGGACAGCACTGCAGTAACTAAAGCTGCTGCTTAAAATCGCAAAGTGATGTACAGCATGTAAACATTCCTGGGAGCCATAATGTCTTGAAGCAGCTGATTGAATTCGATCCGAATTTCAGGAAATATTTGATTTGCATCAAATTCAAACATGACCGCGGCATCCAAGAGGTTCTGCCATATTGCCGCCCACCCAGATTCTCTGCAGCCAATAAATAGCTGTTTTTGTTATGCGATTCGCCGCGATTTAATTCAGATCGAATAGACTCGTATCACGAAATTTGCCGAAGTTGCCGAATCGAATTTTTGAATACTTCGCTTATCTCTATTGATGATATTAGGTCATCAATATTATTTGCCCACAAACCCCTTCAACATCTAACTTTCCTAAGTAAATGCCTAGTACACCAGAATGAGAGACGCTGTGTGTAAGAGGGAAATCCCATTTGTCTAACTGTGCTCTATGAGGGCAATGCAATATGTAAAGGGGCTGTTGAGGTGAGAAAGGTGAGAATCCCTTTAACACTTCTGCAGAATGAACACTTGATTCCTCAGATATCAGCTTCAGATGGTAGGAGGACCTTTCGTGACAGGTTTGCCAGAACTAATGAGATGTGTGTATGTATTTATCATGAGATGCCCCGCTGGAACACATTGTAGAAGGTTCCCGCTCATGACACCAACATGCCAAACTACTGGGTAATGAGTAATAAACAGCAGGAATCCTTTAAGATGAGGCCCCAAGCCGAAAAACACTGCTGTCAAGCAACTAAACACAGCCAGATGACAGAGGGAAAATGCAAAGACAGATCAAAAAACAAGGTCACTGTATGCTTAAAGGGAGTCTGTCAGCAGATCTGACCCCTCACTAATGCTGACCGTGCTATACAGAGGACAGGGAATCTGGTACCTTGGGGGTGGTCCTGCATGACTAAAATTCACAATTTCATGCCCTGCTGTTGTGGCCACAAGTATACTGTAGGAAGCCCTTCCATATGCAGTGCCCCAAGATCCCTGCACTGAAAGCTGCTTAGTGTCTCCCCAATGCTCTGAGTGACAGCTCCAACGTCCAATCAGAAGGCCGCTAGAGAAGAGGGGAGGGGGCTGGTCTGTGTTCAGTGCAACTGCAATCGTGGCACTGTGGGCATTAAACCATGGACGACTAGTCATGCAACCTGTATGACCATCACCCCAACTATGCTTACACTGGTGCCCATTCCAGCCATTCTGAGCTTTCATTTTTATATAGTGATCTTGAACACTGAACGCTGCTCTGTGACTGGTTGTTAAGGCCAACAAAGACAGTCGTTCTTTTAGACATGAAAGAGAGTTCTGTGACCAGTGCAGAGAGTGTTGTGATCACCTATTGTGAATGTTGAATCCTGTGTTATCCATATATGTGTTAGGTTACGTTGTAAAAAAGGCCATGAAAAATGGATTGAGCTCTTTTTTCATAGCTATTTTGTATTCACGAATGTATTTCATGGATCCTTCATCAACTTGAATCTATTAACAGATGTGAAAACAGACAAAAATCAGACATGTCCTATTTTTTGGTGGTCCATTTAAATCCATCAAAGAAACAGACATATCAATTAAAGCTATGTGTGTTAAAAAGAACACCTATTTTTAACCTGTCATTGTAATCCTGCCTGTGATGATAATAGGATGACTGCTGAGAAGTGATATCTACAGAACAGGAAGCTTCAACTTCTTATTAGGCCCAGGTCAGAGTTAAAAATGCAGGAAGTAATGATTTAATTTTTTGTTTATATAGATGGTGACATGGAAAATTTGAAAAGCAACAAAAAAATTTTTTAAAAATATGTTTAACATAAAAGCTTGATTTAAATAAATAATCTGATGACATATTTCATTTAAGGCTGGGTTCACATCTCCTTTGGAGTCTCCGTAGGACTCCCCTGCAGATTCCTCCTAAAACCCAACAGACACCCAGCATACTCCATTATAGTCTATGGGGTCCACAGGTAACCACTTTCCTAGCGGATGGGCTCCCTGTCGTTTGGGCCCCTATGCGGATCCGAATGATGGAGAGACCAATACTAGTGTGAACCTAGCATAAGATATACTAAGGATTAAATAAGCAAATGGAGAGTTGAATTTGTGATGCCATCTTGTGGCCAATAGCAGCATACAGTTCACCATACTAATCCATCACTCCAAGCAACATCTTCATAGGGAATGCTGATGGGGAATTTATGTTTCTATATTATTATATTACTTTGGATGATAATCTCTAAAGTGCTACAGAATGTGTTGGTGCTAAATAATCAAGGGGAAATACTTTATATAAAAAAATAAAAATAAATGTTTTTCTGTATTCTAGAAAATACAGTAACCCAGTTAAAAGCCAGGCTGTGATAGGTGGGGGTTCTCCTAAAAACCAGACACTTACCACCCATCTCATGGACAGCTGACAAGCACTGACTCTGGGACATCCCCTTTATAATGTAATTAACGGTTATTAGTAGATTATTGGTTATATAAAGAACACACACAAGTAGAAGCTTTACATAAGAACTTACCGGTCTCAAGCTGTTTCCTGTTAACAATTATCTTTAGGTGACTTTCTTCTAGTCCATATTGTTGAGCAATTCTAAAGCAAGAAAAGAACAAAGAAGTTGTATCAAACCTTCATGACATGCCGCTATTGCGCTCAACTAAACTATAACTGTAAAATACAACTCACCTAGAACAATACGGGTCTACACTGGAGTGTGGATTGCCTGGTTTCATGTTGCTGGAAATGACACTTTGTACTGCATTCTATAGATAAAAGGCTAGAACGTCCTACCCACAGGACAGGAAGACCTAGCCAAGGTCCTGGACCAAGTGGAAACCTATGGAGACGCCTCAGGGTTTATACTAAACCTATCAAAGTGTGAGGTGCTGTTTTTCAGGCTCTCAGGACTGACAACCCACTGGGCACATCAGTGGCTGAGGAGCATGTAAAATACCTGGGTAATAAAGAGGTTGTCCAGGCTAAAACATAATTTTCTAATTAGTCCGGGGAAGGTGGGAATCAAAAAAAAAAAAAAAAAAAATTTATATATATATATTTATATATATATATATATATATATACACACATACACACACACACACACACACAAACATACATACATATACACACACACACACACACACCATAGTCACTTATCCCCGGTTCCCTTCCTAAGGCTGCTGATTGACTTCACCGGTCACTTGCGGCTCGTACTTCCGCCAGAAGACAACAACGGAGCTGCAGGACCAGACTGTGCAGGGAGGCACCAGAGCACCGGGGATAGGAGAGTATTTTTTTTTATTATTTTTTTCGCACCCCCCAGCCTAATTAATAAAATTTTAGCCTGGACAACCCCTTTAAGAGTGGTTGCACTTCGGATTCAGTTTATTGCCTTAATTAGCACACACTTTCTGCCAAAATAGCCCAAGAACTTTTGGTTTTTAAAGGAGGTTCTTTGGTGACGTATTCCCTATTACCACCATTGTTGATCCTGTCTGTTTCTCCCATTAATGGTTGTGTCTCTGGCCATCAGATTTAGATAAAGTTCACATGTGGCAGGTTTGCTGTGGATTTTACCTGTGGTTTGGTGCAGGTACAATCCACAGCGGGTTACAGTACAAAGCAAGTGAACGAGAGTTTACAGAATCTTATCCATGTGCTACATTTTCTGGTCAGATTTGTATGTCTGCAGCAAGTCAATTATGTTGCAGATTTTCACGACTGATTTCATCCCTTATAGGGGGTAAATCCATAGTGAATTTGCAGCACATTTGGGTTTTGCTGTGGGGCTGCCACAGATTTAACGCGATTTCCCGCATGGAAAAATTCTGTGCAGTGGGAAATCCCTGCCTTTTAGGAGTCTATGGTGGCCTCAACAACTTCTATAAGGAGATCCAGAGATTGAACACAGTCGAGTGCCCCCAGATTTGTAAAGGTTTAGCTCCATATAACAAATTCCAGCCCAGATTGTATTCATATATTTGGACATCTTGTGCAGGGTGCAAAATGTGTAACATTACTGAAGAGGTCAATAGTGATGTAAAGAGCCGTACTTACTGGCATTTCAGCTCCTTCCCTGTGATATTTAGGGACGTTTCCATGAAGTTTCTGGACCCCTTAGAAATACAACACAGAACAGTTAAAGGGGTACTCCAATCTCAATGACCATTCAAATGCACAATAGTGTGAGAAATACAGCTATTCTGAGCAAAGGAACAAATGTATTTGATATACTGTATATTAATATTGTGTTTTCTTTTCATACATTACACAAAGAACATATGTAATTACATTATGTAATGTAATGTCCTAAGCTCTAGGTTCACATCTGCGTTGGAGTCTCCGTCGCAGAGTCCACCGAAAATTGGCAGAAAACAAAATCCTGCATTTAGGACTTTTTACACTGCGGTTTTCAGTTTCAAAACAGCAATCACTCGATGGACCCCATTATAGTCAATGGGGTCTGCTGGGTTTTATGTGTAAACGCTGTTTTAGTGGTCTGCCTCTCCTTTGTTTGGGTCCCTCGCCGGACCTGAATGACTCAGAGCAAGCACTAGTGTGAACCTAGTGTAACTATGATGTGCCAGTGAGAGTCAGCCCCGTACAAACTACATAGCTTGTATGTATAGATGTAGCAGAAGCACTTCAAGCAGCTGGATCTCTGGTTATATACTACAATTAGCTAAAAAAAAAAAAAAAAAAAAAAAAAAAAAAAAAAAAAAAAAGATATCACTAGTTAAACATAACACAATGGCAGTAAATTATTATTATTTTTTATTTTAGGCTTTTTATTTAACAAAAAATAGATCATGAAAACAGTTATTTTCACACAATAATATTCCTTTTAAAAAAAAAATAAAAATATAGGTATCTACGAGTCAGTCGAAATCAGAAAAAAAAGTTCCTGACTCCAACTTGAAAATACAATAATTGTTTTTCAAGATATTATACAATTATTACTAATGCATAATTTAGCGATTCCCAGGAAGACCCCCCCCCCCCAGGGGTGCTGCAGGTTTGAAAAGGTTGGGAAACACACTGGTATAATGAATTTGATATATAGTTTGTTACATATTTACTTTTATAGGAATTCAATTGCTAGGTTTTTCATGAATTGGAGGATCTTTACTGTTTCTGTCTGACCCTGGCTATCAGTCATTTATGAAGGTGCTGGAGTTGGAGTCGGAGTCGGGCTGAGGTGTCGGAGTCAGTAGCCCGACTTTAAATTTACAGCCATTTCAGCAGTACATGAAAAACTATAGGAAACATTGATCTGGTCATTGAGGCCCAACACAGTATGTATATTAAGGGGTTAAAACTAGGTCTTAAAAACCATCACACAGGGCCTGTAAGTAAGTGAATTAGCGGGAATAATAAAAACTCTTTGAGTTTCTCTCCAATTGAATTTCCTGTTGTGTTATTTTCTGTAATGATGACTTTACAAGCATCTTACTGCTCAGATACCAGAGATTTATGAGGCACTAACATGGTGTAATACATGATATGTGTAGTGATGTGAAGCGTTATTGTTTCTGTAATGAAGGACATAAAAAAAATATGATCATGTTGTAGGCACATAACTCACAGCACTGTGCACATAAATATACAATCTGGAACGTCATGAGAAAGTAGATTATGTGCATCTTATTTGCATAGGGACAGCTTACAGATCAGCGCAGCATCCCTATACAGCTTACATTGGTACCCGTAAGCCAAGTTGTAGTTATCAAAGTTCTCCATGATTCTTAACAGCCTTTAAATACCTTTGTAGATGTCTCATTGGTTTTACTAGAAGGGAGAAAGTGAAGTTATAAAACTGCCAGTTGCCATCTGGGCGACGGTGCAATGGTGACTAGTCATGGTGCCCATATCCTTAACACGCCTGCTCTGCCTTGACTAGGGCTGGGCCATTTTGCCTCAAAATAAAATCTCAATTTTTTTTTTTTTTTTTTAATCTTATAGGCAATTCTCAATTTTAATGTTCTGCACGTTAAAGGACACGACTCATACAGCTTTATATATGTGCAATGACAGTAATCTCTATTACAAAATTGTCTGACCATTGTATAAGCAATGCTACCTCCGATGCCGCCCCTGCTACCTCTTGTGTCACCCCCTCTACCTCATAGATTGTAAGCTCTTGCGAGCAGGGCCCTCAGTCCCAGTGTGTGAATTGACTATTTCTTTGTAATGTATCTTTGTTGTCTGTACTTGAACCCTACAAATTGTACAGTGCTGCGGAATATGTTGGTGCTATATAAATAAAATGTATTATTAAATGTTGATTTTCTTGTTTTTGCTTATGCTAGGTTCACTCCATCAAAGGACCAGAACAATGGACAAGTGGACCGCTACAACAACAGCAACAGTCTCATACAGAGCCCATTAACTATAATGGTATCTGTTGGGTGTCCACTCTGCCGGACAAAAAGTCAGATTTGCAGGACTTTATCGTCTGGCGATTTTGGATGCAAACTGCAACGGAGACTCAAAAGCAGATCTGAATGTAGCCTGAAAGAACTTAAAAAAAAAAAAAAAAAAAAAAAAAAAATGTTCAGAGTGAAGGAGTCAGGTATATTCGATGCAGGCTTCCTCATCCTACTAAACAACTACTTACAATAGTGAATACACTGCTGATCACAGCTTGTGGCGGGAGGAGGAAACCATCATGGAACATACCACACTCCGCACCAGGGCTAACAAACAACAATTTCATAATTTTGATGAAAGTCAGAATTGTTCTTCTTCGATATGGCGAATTAATCCAAACAATTGTTCAGCGCTAGCTTTCACTGATGACCCACTTGGAGTTGGAGCCAGAGCCAGTTTTGGGGGAAGTCAGAGTCGAAAAAAAAGGTACCAATAAAAGTGATTAATATTATATTATACAATCATTGATAATGTATAATTACTTAGAAGCACAGTTTATGGCATATTCACTTTCATAGGATTTCAATCACTAGTATTTTCATCAATAAGATGAGCTTTGCCACTTCTGTGTGACCCTGACTGTCAACCATTTATAAAGGAGTAGGAGTAAGGCTGTGGACAGATAGAGAAGTCAGAGTGGGTGCTCCGGCCTACTGACTTCACACACTATCTGAGCATTTGTGTCATAAAATCACTTTTTTTTTCTTTTCAAAGGTAAAAAAATAAATAAATTTGCAATCAAATTCAAAGCCATAAACCATTAAAATCCTCTTTGACCATATAAAACACACTATTACTGCAACTGAAATCACGTAAAGAGTTATCGCTGCTGAGATAGGAACAACTGATACTAAGTGCTGACTCCTTGGGTGAATGGGAGCTACGGAAACAGCGTAGTACAGCTGGGCTACACTCTTTCCGTAGCTTCATTGCTACCTAAACAGCATAGACAATGTGGCACAATGTTTCCGTAGTTTCCTATTCACCTTTATGGTAATTATGTAAACAGACGATAGCAGCACGGCTTGGCTGTTCCCGTAAGTCCCACCCTAGTAGTCGTAACATAGAAGCAATTTGCAGATGGGAATAACCCTTTAAGAAGCACATATGCGCTCAACAGAATTCAAATGACAGCTATCACTCCCAATCTCCATATAAACATGCAAGCAAAGTGGGGAGCAAGCAATTGTCAGACACCTCAGGTTAATTCCCTGATCATTCCTTACCCCCGATATAATCTTATTATGGAGTCGTATAAAGCACACTAAGGGTAAGTTCACACTGAGTTTTTTGCAGGCAGATTTTTGTGGTGGAATCTTCTTCAAAATACAACTCCCCCAACTCTTCCATTCACTTCAATGGGAGTTAGGCTGATTTTTTCAGCTAGGGGGGGGGGGGGGGGGGGACAAAAAAAACCCAAAACAAACACACAACTCACCATGACCCATCTTCTGCCTCCCATTCATCGCAATGGGGTTTGCAAAGCCCACCTGAAGATAGGTCATGATGCTTCTTTTTTACTCTAGCAGAAAAATCTGCTCCTGACTACCGTTGAAATAAATGGGAGAGTAGGGAGGTGCTTTTTGAGGTAGATTTTGAGGCGGATTCCTGTGAAAAGCTCTGTGTGAACTTACCCTTAGTTACAAGTTCAAACTATGGTGCAATAGATCTTTATTATCTCTGTATTGTGCGTTCCTCTCTTATTCATCCTAGAAGTTTATACTAAAATTAACAACTCTGTTAACATTCATCTTGGAATCTTGAGTGTGTCCCTATATAGTGTGATACTGTGAACACTGACTGGACAGTGTTAGGCTACGGCTACACAAAAAGTTGCAGACATGTCGCATTTGATTACTGTCTATGGTGTTGTGAACTGCGACTTTGTGTGACTGCAACATGACAGCCACAATAAATCTAACACAACAGCACAGACAATCATAAGATGCAATTTTTGGTGGCACAACACATGTTGCCATGTAGTCCTAACCTTAGAGTAAGTAAAAGAAACGTCCCCAATAGGTTACAACCTCTGATATAAATTTGAGGGCGGAATAACAGAGGAACAGCACAACAGAGTTTTACGTGAACATGCTCCAGATTGTTGTTTCATGGGGAATACGATTGTTTACTAAAATAGACAAGACAGAAGAGCTGACAGGTTGTTTTTAAGGCTGAGGCCCCACGTTGCAGAAAATGGTAATTACTTACCGGTAATTGGATTTTCCAGAACCCACGACAGCACCCAGAGAGAGGATCCGCCCCCAGGGACAGGAAACCTACGGTATAAAAAGGTGGAGCCTCTCCTACCCCTCAGTTGTTTTATAGAAGCGAGAGGGAGACTCCAGTTAACTTGTAACTCATGACCCTAAGGTCAAAACTTTTTTTTTTTTTTTGCTTGCTACACCCAGTGCCAAACAAAAGTCCATCACCAAGAAAAAAGGGAGGGATAAAGGACGGTGCTGTCGTGGGTTCTGGAAAATCCAAATACCGGTAAGTAATTACCATTTTTCCCATCACCCACGACAGCACCCAGAGAGAATAAAATAGGAAAACACTAGGGAGGGACCACCGCTTGTAAAACTTTCCTTCCAAAAGAAAGATCAGCAGAAGCACCAATGTCTAGCCTATAATGGCGAAAAAAGGTAGAAGGTGAAGACCAGGTTGCTGCTTTGCAGCTAGATTCTATGGAAGCATCAGCTCTCTCGGCCCACGAGGTGGCAATCGCCCTAGTAGAATGTCCAAAGAACTGTAGGCCAGGGAGATTGCTAGTCTCAAACACCTAGCCAGACTACACTTAGAGGCCGCCTTCCCTTTGTTGGGACCTGAAAAGAGAACAAAAAGGGAAGTAGATTTCCTCCAAGAGGAAGCAGAGGACAAATACTGGATTAGGCAACGTCTTACATCCAAACAGTGGTATTCCTGCTCTTTAGCATTACTCAGGTTAGCACAGAGGGAGGAGAGAACTATCTCCTGAGGTCTATGAAATTTTGAGGCTACTTTAGGCAAGAAAGCTGGGTCTGGTTTAATTATTACCCTGTCCTCTGTAATAACAGTAAAGGGTGGATTAACTGATAGAGCCTGCAATTCTCCTATGCGACGTGCCGAGGTAAGGGCCACTAAAAGAATCACTTTCAGGGATAAAAATTTTAATAGGGATAGAGTCCAATGGTTCAAAGGGAGGTTTAGTTAAGGCAGACAGAACTAGGTTCAAGTCCCAGGGAGGAACTCTGGAACTAACCACTGGTCTACTTCTAGAGGCCGCCTTGATGAACCTAATCACCCAGGGATCGTCAGCCAATTTAACATTTAGCAGAGCACTAAGGGCTGAAACCTGGACTTTTAAATTGCTGGTAGAAAGCCCCTTTTCTAGTCCCTTCTGAAGGAACTCTAGAATCTGTTTTCCAGGTATATCCCTAAGCTCCCCCGGAGAATCCCCTAGAAATTCAAAAAACCGGAACCAAGTCCTAGCGTATATTTTAGTAGTGACCGGTTTTCTGCTTTTTAGAAGAGTGGAAATGAGATTCTGAGAAAAACCTTTAGAAGCTAGTAATCTCCGCTCAAATTCCAGGCCGTCAAATGTAAGTGGCTGGACTCCGGATGGAAAATGGGGCCCTGACATAGAAGGTCCTGGCTGACTGGGAGAATCCAAGGGTCCGAAACAGACAGGATCCTTAGCCAGGTAAACCAGGCTCTCCTCGGCCAAAAGGGGACAATTAGAATAATCCTTGCTCGATCCTCCCTGATCTTCCTAAGAACTGCTGGAATGAGAAAGAAGGGAGGAAAAGCGTAAGCTAGATTGAAATCCCACTTGTGGGACAGAGCATCCACCCCAAAGGGGGATCCCTCTGGGTTTAGGGAAAAAAAAATCTCTCCACCTTCTTGTTTGATTATATATGAAACTGCTGTCATTGTCAGACATGATCCTTACATGGTGATTCCGAATACCCTGACCTACGACTTTCAAGGTCTCCAAAAATCGCCATTTGTTCCCTCTGATTTGAGGATGCCTGAGAAAGACTCCTTGACCAGCAGCCCTGGAACACCTGATCCCCCATGTGGGCACCCCACCCCCGAGGGCTGGCATCCGTGGTAATAATTAGGTGGTCTGAGATCTTCCATGGAACTCCAATTTCTAGGTGACCCCTGACTAACCACCAACCCAGGGTTTCTCTTGTTGGCTGAGACACCCACATAAATTTGTCGAGAATTCTCTCTTCCAGACGCCAGGCTGCCAGGATTTCCCACTGCAGGTCTCGGGAGTGGCTCATTTTGCCACAATGAGAAAGTCGTCTAGATATGGAATAAACAGAATGTCTTTCTCTCTTACATGTGCCCCCATTTCTTCCACTATTTTGGTAAAGACTCTTGGGGCCATGGAGATTCCAAAGGGAAGAGCCTGATATTGGTAATGCTGAACCACCCCTTCCATCTCTACTGCTACTCGCAAGAACCTCTGGTGACCTGGAAAAATTGGAACATGGTAATAAGCGTCTTTCAGATCTATCACCGCCATCCAGCAATTGGGAGTTAATCTCACTGCTGACTGCACTGTCTCCATCCAGAATTTCTTGTAAGACAGAAACTGATTTAACCTCCTGATTTAAACTGATTTAACCTTTATTATGGTTCTGTAGGAGCCATCGGGTTTCCTTACCAAGAACAGATGGGAATAAAACCCCTGCCTCTCCTCTTCCTGGGGAACTGGAATCAGCACCCTTTTCAAGATCAGGCTCTTCACTACCAATTCCAGAACCGATTGAGAGGTTAGGCAAGTCTGAGTTCTGGTAATCTGAAAACTTGAAGGCGGAGGAGTAGAGAACTCCAACTTTAGGCCTACTCCCACTGTATCCAGGATCCAAGGGCTTGATGAAATTTTCCTCCAGGCAGGAAGGAATTTCCTCAGTCTCCCCCCTGCCCGGGGCCTGGCGTCATTGCCTACTGGGTCTTGGATCTTTATTACGGGGTGAGTTGTTAAATAAGAATCCCTTGTGTTTCTTATTGGATTCTGACCAGCTATTATCTCTGGACTTGACAATTTTCTGCCCTCTGTATGCTCCAAAGGGACGAAAGGACCTCCGTGTACGACCAGAGGAAGGCACAGGAAAACCTCTCTTTTTATCTGCTGCCTTAGCTAAGATGTCATCCAAGGCTGGTCCAAATAGATATTCACCGTCACAGGCCACATTGCACAGCCGGGTCTTAGACCCTACATCACCTGTCCAACTCTTCAGCCATATAGCTCTCCTGGCAGAGTTGGTCAGGGCAAGAGAGCGAGCTGATAATCTTACAGCGTCTGCTGAAGCATCTGCCAAAAAATCTGCAGCTTTTCTAATAGTCGGCAGGGCTGACAGAATCTGCTCTCCTGGGGCCTTATCCCTTAATTGATCTTCCAGCTCCCCTAGTCAGATCATAAGGGATCTAGCAGTACAGGTGGCCACTATATTGGGCTTGAGGAACGCTCCTACTGACTCCCAAGAACGCCTTAGGAAGCTTTCTGCTTTCTTGTCTAAGGGATCCTTCAGGGTACCCATGTCCTCGAAAGGCAGTGCTGACTTCCTGGAGGCTTTGGCTATGGCAACATCAATTTTTGGTACATTATCCCAAGAAGAGCAAGCTCCCTCTTCAAACGGGTATTTACGCTTATCTACCCTAGGGATAAAACCCTTCTTGCTAAGCGATGTAATATTTTTATGGACTGGAAAGTGTCTCCTTTGACGAACCTCCAAACATAATGTCCTGCATAGAACAGGAGGGTCTAGAGTCCTCAATCCCCATAGTCGCTCGAATGGCTTTGAGCAATTTGTCAGTGTCCTCAACTGGAAAACACGACTGTCCTCCCTCTACATCAGATATGGAGGAAGAAGAGACATCATCGGATAATTCTCCACTTTCACCTTGAACAGACTCATCCTCAGAAGAGGAGTCATGACCCCGGGGAGAGGAACTGGACTTCTTTTTCTGGCCACTTTTACCCTTAAGGGAACCCCTGACCTCCTCCTGTATCATAGATCTGATACCCTGTAAGAATGACGGGGACTCTCAGCAATAGTTCTATTAATGCATGATGGGCAGAACTTTTTCTCATAAGAAGAAAGTCTAGTTCTATATAAGGCACATTCCTTATTCTTAGATTTCGCCAAGACTTTCCTAGGTCTATCCTACAAAAGACAGGGGAAACCATTAATCAATAAAAAATAAAGGGTTGGCACGCAGCCACTTACATCCCCCTAGAATACCGAGGAAGGTGGAGGTGGACCTTCATCTCGCCCTCCATCTTGGGGTCTTCCTCTTGCAGGTGGCAGCGGCTGCTGTGGCGGCGGCGACTGCTGCTCTTCCATACTGTAGAGACTCGGTGCATGGAGGGCCAGGAACTGCTTAGCAGCTCCACCATCCTTCAATCTGCATTATATGGCCATTCAGCCGCTAGGCCACGCCTCTTCCACCGAAAGCCACACCCTCATTACCAGTAAGCCACACCCCTTCCACCGGAAGCCACGCCCGTTCCCTGCCGGCTGGCACCTCCATGTGTCTCCCTGCAGGCCCGGAACTCCTGCGGCCTAAAGCAGAGGAAACACACTCCTTCTGCCTGGATATCGGAACCCCCGCGCCCAGAACACCAGCGGCGCATAGCTGGGGGGATGGCACCTGACTCCAGACTGGGACACAGCTAACAGCCACCCAAGGAAGAAGAGAGGCAACCCCTACCAGGACCAACTCTTTCCTATGCCATCAGGTAAGCCTGCCTCCAGCAGGCACGTAGGTCTCCCTCCAGGGACAGGAAACAACTGAGGGGTAGGAGAGGCTCCACCTTTTTATACCGTAGGTTTCCTGTCCCTGGGGGCGGATCCTCTCTCTGGGTGCTGTCGTGGGTGATGGGAAAAAGCAGATTTTTTTTCTTGCAGATTTTGCTGCAGTTTTTTGAGCCAAAGCCAAGAGTGGATTTAACAGAAGGGAGAAGTAGAAGAGCTTCCTGTATATTTTTCATTCCTTTCCAAGCCACCCTAGACTAAGCTTTTCTGTAATGTGATGCCTCCACCTAGATTGCACATACTCCCTGTCCACTAGCGTCTTCAAGGACACAGGGGCTGCTAAAACAGCTGAACTGTGCAGGGTCCAGGAGTAGGAGCCCCACTGATCACATACTATGGATAGGTCATCAGTATGAAAAATCAATTTGGGGCCAGAAAAGCCCTTTAAGTCACAATGATAAAATGTATAATGTAACTTGAAGGAACCCAGTATTTGGAAACTACAATTGATGCAATTCCTTTGTGTAGTATAAAGATGAATACTGCACAAAGGCTTACTGATGGATGAAAACCTATATAGCTGTCCTGTGATCTAGAGCCATATTACTGGGACCAAAGCCTAGAAATTGACTTGCAACAAGTTAGTTCCCATTGGCACATCATACTGTATAGAGCTCAATAATTAAACGCCTTCTTACTTTATTAAGTTTGCGTGGTAAGAAAACTTGCAAAGATGCCAACCCCTTTGTTTTAAATGCTTCATTTCCAATGCCACGCTGTACTGCAGAGCAGCGGATTTCTTCCAATGCAGCAGCTATATCTTCCACGCTGTATTTCAGCTTTTCACAATATCTCTGAGACAGCTCCTGAAAAAATGAAAACAGAGAATGTGAATTTGTTCAGAGAGAAATGCAAAGACTGAAGCTGCCATAAAGTTATGGGCCAGATTTCAGATCAGACAAAACAAGGCCAAGCAGGGGAGAGATGAGGGACTTTAAATAATTAAAAATGGAGTTTTTAATAATAATAATAGTCCTTTAATAGTCCCACAATGGGGAAATTCAGTGTGTTACAGCAGCAAAGATAAGCAGATACAAATACAAATACAACATGTACAGGAATGTTCCAAGGTGAGAGGCATTACATTAATAGCAGACAGACAGATAGGACGTAGCAGGGGGGGGGGGGGGGATTTAACAGGCAGAGAGATATTTCAGTTCTCTGTATGTAATGATCTCCGCTTAGGTCGGTGTTGGTTGTACAGCCTAACCGCGGTGGGGAGGAAAGACTTCCGATAGCGCTCCTTCTCACACTTAGGGTGGAGCAGTCGGTCACTGACAGTACTGCTCAGCGCGATCACAGTCTCATGCATGGGATGGGAGTTATTCTCCCGCATGGAGCTCACCACGGACAGTATCCTTCTGTCACCCACCACCTGCACTGGGTCCAGTGGGCTCCCCAGGACAGAGCTGGCCCTTCTAATCAGCTTGTCAAGTCTATTCCTATCCCTCATCGATATACTGCTCCCCCAGCAGGCCACTCCAAAGAAGATGGCTGATGCCACTACTGAGTTGAAGAAAGTTCTAAGAAGTGCCCCCCGGATTCCAAAGGCTCTCAGTTTCCTAAGCAGGTAGAGCCTGCTGTGGCCCTTCCTGTACAGGACCTCCATATGATCTGCCCAGTCCAGCTTATTATTAAGGAGCAAACCCAGGTACTTATAGGTGTTCACAATCTCGATGCCTGTCCCCAGGATGTCCACTGGTTTAGGAGGGCTTCTGCCTTTGCGGAAGTCCACCACCATCTCCGTGGTCTTCCCCCGCGTTAATCTTCAGGTGGTTCCGGTGGCACCAGTCCACAAAATGCTGGTTCAGTTCTCTGTACTCCCTGTCATCATCGTCTGTGATGAGACCCACTATTGCAGAGTCGTCAGAATACTTCTGTAGGTAGCAGCTGGATGAGTTGCACCTAAAATCTGCAGTGTACAGTGTGAAGAGGAAAGGGGCAAGAACCGTACCCTGAGGTGCCCCCATATTACAGATCACGGTACCTGACACACAGTCTTGGGCTCTCACGTATTGAGGTCGATTTGTGAGGTAGTCTAGGATCCAGTTGGAGAGGTGGTGGTCCACTCCAGCAAGGCCCAGCTTGTCCCTCAATAACCTGGGCTGTATGGTGTTAAAAGCACTGGAGAAGTCAAAGAACATTATTCTCACTGTATTCCCTGGTTTCTCCAGGTGAGACAGAGCCCTGTGCAGAAGGTGGATGATGGCATCATCTACCCCAATGCCCGGCCGATAAGCAAACTGGAGGGGGTCCATAGCGGGGCTCACTAGAGGGCGGAGATGTGTGAGAACCAATCTCTCCAAGATCTTCATCAGGTGGGATGTCAGTGCTACAGGTCTGTAGTCGTTGAGGTCCATAGGGTGGGGTTTCTTTGGAACTGGTACCACACAAGAAGATTTCCATAATTCAGGGACTATTTCCTGCCTCAGGCTCATATTATACATATATGTAATTATACCACACAGCTGGTCCCCACAAGTCTTAATTAGCCTTGCACTGATGTCATCTGGCCCTGCGGCTTTCCTTGCCTTGATTTTTTTCATCTCCTTCCTCACCTGGGCCCGTTTGAAGGTCAGACTGTGGCCAGATAAAGACGGATTTCTGGATTTACTGGTCTGTTGGGAAGTAGCCGCATGGGGTGAAGTCATTGTGGTGGGGGGAGCTGAAGGACAAGCTGGGGTGGGAGCAGCTGGTGTGTGTGATCAAATCTGTTGAAGAACAGGTTTAGTTCATTAAGCCAATTAACATCTGCCTCAATCTGGCAGACAGACTGTTTATGACCCGAAATTGACTTAAGCCCCTCCCAGACCCCCCTTATGTCTTTTCTTTCCATTTGCTTTTCCATTTTTTCTTTATAACTGGCTTTTCCCTGCCTGATTTGATGCCTCAGCTCCTTTTGTACTTCCCTCAACCCCTCCTTATCTCTTGTCCTGAATGCCATCTTTTTCTCCTTAAGTAGTGTTTTTAATAATTAAAAGAGTTTTCTGGAACTTTTCCAGGATTTTCCTCACAATATTAGATTAGGTTGTTAGAGGTTATACTCCTGGCAGCCCCACCAAGGCATTAAAGAGGATCTTTCAGGTAATCATGAACGTGCAGTTTTATATATCACTAAAAAGCCGACTTTCACAGTATGTGCCCCAGTGCTGGAGATATTGGTGCCATTAGTTTCGGCACCGATAGCTCTCCACTGTCAGAAGGGGACCATAGCTTAGTGTCATCACTGGGCTGTGAGGAATGCCCCCTGACTGTACTCTAACATAGCCTTGTACTGTCCGAGGGAGCATTCCTTACAGCCCAGTGATGACCCTGAGCTATGAGGAACGTGTCCCCCCCCCCAGTATAAGTCTATGGGGAGGGCCTTCCTTACATCCCAGTGATGACGCTAGGCTGTCAGGAACGCCCTTCTGACAGTCGGGATTTGCCAAACAATCTTCTAAGATTTCACATTATATACTGTGGCTGTTCTATGTGTGATAATACTGATATTACTACATTCTGTTTTATATCTACATCTTATCTATAATTTTATGTTGTTGTATAGTTAGAGCTCTAATGTTCTGGCTAGGAATGTGCCCATGCCCGTGTATTTGGCTCACTATACACTTACTTTAAGCTCAGGCCCCGCCTCCTGCTTTTCTGTGGTGTAAGGGGATTTCCAGAGTTGAACATGATCCTCCCTTAGATAATTCGTCAGCTGGGAAACCAGGAACTTTTTTTTCTGCCATCCTAAAAAAAAGCAAAGTATCAGTTTCTGAAAATTAATGCAAGCTTGTTGCTTTTTATGAAGGTAACATAACTGTGTACAAGGTGGGAGAGCGATGGACTATATATAGCAGGAGGAGGCAAGTACACAAATATGGCAGGTCTTCCAAACATGAATCGTAGGACATAGGCAGAGTCAGAAGTAAATGGCTCAACCCATTGTGTAGTGCCATGAAGGATTACTGCAGCTCAGCTTTTACTCGAGTGAATAGGAGACGACCCACAGTAAAACCACATGGCCTCTACACAGTGAATAAATTGTCTGCTACAGGCTTGTTCTGAGTGGCCTCAACGACACAGGTCATCACCTTGAACCCTTTGTCATGTCTCAATACAGATGATCCATGGGGGTCCTGGGTTTCAGACTTCTGCAGATCTAGTATTGATGGCCTATCCTAAGTATAGGCCATCAATACTAGAAACTGGATAACCCCTTTAAGGGACACCACTGCCATGAAGAGGTTTCTAGGTCTGCAGGGGGTACATTTTAAAGTCATTTCAGCATGACTGATAGAATCCAAGGTTTCCCAACAGAACTTGGTCAAGATCATAGACACTTCCTACATAGACTTGCTTTCTTTCCAAAAGCAAACATGGTGCCATCTCTATCCCAGGTAAGTGGCACACATAAACCCATCCGTACTCATGGTATAAAAGAAAATATGACTCATCAGACCATGTCACCTTCTTCCATTGCTCAGTGATTCAGTTATAAATGTCCAAAATGTCTCCTGGACCAATGATGTGTAAGGGCCTTTAATAGGAGCAGACACCTACTTTTGTGGCCACAAACAGATGAAGTAATACAGAAATTATCATCTTTATATGAATATGCAAATCAGCCTGCAAATGCATTAGGGGTGGGCCCAGTTTACTATATTTGCATACAGGTAGCTGTGATGCAGACGGAGGCGGAAAGTGTCATTCACTGCTAAAGGGGCAACATTGGGCAGCAATTTTAGTGGACATTCAGAGCACTTGTGTCTGTAGGCAAATCTGGTAACTCAGGCCCCACCCTTAATGCACTTAATGCTGCTTTGCATATCCGTAAAAAGACGATTACCTCTGCCTTGCTTCATCGGTTTGGGGTCACAAAGATATGTTTCTGCTCCTATTAATGGCTCTTACAAGGCACAGTTATTGGTTTGGGAGGCATTTTAGGACAGATTCCCTTTAAAGCTCACACGCCCACTGCATGTGCTTTGATGACATACAAGGATTAGTATTAGCTTAGTAATAGTAGCTGTTCAGACCAGACTGGCTAGCCATGACTTCTGATTGTTTGGGGTACCCATGACCTTGTCACCAGTTCACCGGTTGCCCTTCCTTGGACCACTTTTGGCAGGTACTAACCATTACATCCTGGGAACACCACACGTGTCATTTTGGAGATGTCATCTAGGCATCACAATTTGTCTCTTGTCTAAATCGACACCCAGATCCTCCTGCTTGCTCATCTTTCCTGCTTCCCATACATAAACTTCAAGAACTGACTGTTCACTTGCTGCCTGAGCCCGCTTTCTCCCCTTTAATCATAACTCATTTTCTTTCATGGTTTCATTTTGCAGTTGACATGGAAATCCCCTTTAACTCTTGTGTCACCAGTACTGTATAGTTATTATAACTCTCATTGACCACTACAACCTGATGTCACCACACACAGAAATAACCCTACGTCATGGCTTGCCGTCTATACACACGGGCACTCACCTGCCGGTAACTTCTTCTCTCACACAGTAACAACGTTACACTGTAGTAGTATTGTGTAAACCGGAAGAAAAGAACAAAGTCACGCTTCAGTGTCCGCCCACCTTCACCGGTCCGACCAATCAGGGTGCAGCTCTGGTGAACTATATATAATAGAAGGGTGTTGATTGGTTACAGTTTCGAGATTTACCAGCGGGTTAGATCGTAGTTAGTCCTCTGTCATAGAGGTTGCTTGCACCTCACCGTTGTCTGGATGCAGAAAAGCGAATGTGAGAGAGGTACCAGCAGGGGGCGCCATAGTCATTGAAGTCTAGGTGAAAGTGACTTAGTTTTACTGCCTTTATTTATATATAGCGCTAACATATTTTGTAGCTCTTCATTGTGGGAAGTTTTATATATATATATATATATATATATATATACATATATATATATATATACACACACACCACAAGAGCAGACAGGAATGGCACCCCCTGTTGTTATACTTTATATATTTCCATTCCCTTTTGAATATTTAAAGGGATTGTCCATGCATACTCTGATCTGGCACAGGACACGGAGAAATGTAACTGCACGTTGGGTGGTGAAGTTTCAAAGGCATTGACAAGTCATTCAGCAAGGTTCGTGTATGGATTCTGTCTTAATTAAAGGGCTTGTCCAGCCAACTACATTGTTGGGTAATGTTTGTGTCACTGTACACAATACACTTTTGGCTGCCACCCCCATTGCGTCCGACACAATGACATTTAAAGGGGTTCTGCAAAGAGTCGAGTTGCTCCTCATCCTCCCTCCTCTCCTGTGTTCACTGCTAGTTACCTATCATGGGGGCTGGCTTCACTATTAAAATTATGTATTCATTCATGAGACAGGTAACTAGTGGTGAACACAGAAAAAGAAGCAGAGCGAATCAGGGGGGCTGTATGCTTCTTCCAATCACGTGGCCCAGGATCTGAACCAGCCTAGAACCCCCGGGTTTCTGGCATAGAGTACAAAGTTAGTGATGATAGACTCCCTGCATCACTCCCTGCTGATCATGTGAGCATACAGAATGCAGTGCCTGTCATGTAGGCAAATGGTAGATGTTTAATAGAGTGGTTAAAAGTAGGTTATCCCTGGCCTGATGTGGATCCAGTAGGTAGTGCTGCCTTGGATCTGGTGTCCAGGCCTACTACTGTGCCAGTTAGTATTAGGAACCCCTTCTGTGTACACATCAAACTAGTAACGTTAGGGTAGCATTTAGGAGAGGCGTATTTTGTTGGACCTCTCTGCAACAACAAATGTCGAGGCGGGGTATGTATTCGCTGTGACAGAGAACCCGCCGGACTACAGTACACAGCTAACACACCAAGAGCCAAAGCAGTGCCACCTGCAGCATCCCAGAGTGCTCCTGCTTCTATTGTCTCTGTATTTGTGCCTCTGGGAGTGTTTTGTATGACTTGTCTATATGTTCCATGGATTTTATTATTGTTTTGCAACTTTCCCGTATATATTCCATGTTGGTTTCCCCACTGTCTGGTTCTACCCATACTTGGTAATGTCCTGGCCTATCACAGGTCACTAGGTGGGGTCTGGAAGACTTTTGTCTCCAGGAAAACTGTTGGGGCCTCAGTTTAGTTGTCTAGTAATTTGTGGTGACAGAGAGAGTTGGCTCTGTTGCACTGAGCCCTGCGGTTTTCCATACAGCCCTTGAGTGAGAAGATTGAGCCTAAGGCTTACCTCAAGAGGATCTTGAGACAGGGATTATTGCTGTTGAGGCTATAGACACAGTACCAGGAGGAGAGAAGGAGTCCTGCCTGCCAGGAGATGTTATCCAGGACCCACCTCAAAAGGTAACCAGGCCCCAGGAAGGACTAACTTGTATTACAGCCCCCAGTACTACCTGCTGGCCATGGCTAAGTTTCAGAAAGAGTTGTTGGAGTGGAGTAAACTGTACTTAGAGCCTCATCACATCTGGGCACCCATTACAGTGGGGGTACTACTACCCCCATTGGGAAGCCGTAAGGTTATAGTTTACAGTTGCCAAGTAAAGTTAACCCTGTTTCACTGCATTATTGTCTCCTGAGTCGTTCCTGCTTTAACATCAGGGCCCTTCTGAACACCATCACACCGCCTCAGGGAGGACCCCTCTCCAACTAGAATCACCCCAGGAGAACTACTACCACCACCAACTGGTAGCACAGCAGGCACCCCTCGTCGGTGTCCGGCCTAGGAGGTGTATTGGGGAGATTGATTGATGGCACTCTGCCTATCCGGTGGCGCTGTTACCGCTACTACTACTACTCCCATCCTTCAGTTCCCTCCATCTTGGCTGCGGCACACCTACTGGATCCACACCAGGCAGAACCTACTTTTAACCACTCAGTTTTAGCATCAATTGTAGTCAAACTACGTGCTCATTCCTACAGCACAGGCGCACTGTATGACACACAAACAAGCAGTTTGTTTACACAACAGGCGATGTCACCTTCAGTTTATTGAACAGAGCAAGCCGGAGGCGAGAACACATGATGAGACGTCTTACCACAACAATTGAACTTCACACTCTTCTGGTTACATAACCGTCTAAGGCAATGGGAATAAGAGTCAAAAGTAAAAATGGAGTGTTAGTAGTTATATTGTATACTGCCAACACAAGCAGCCATTGCCATGTATTTTTAGTTGATGGACAACCCCTGGGACCTGTGCATGATATTTGTTGGACATTGGATGGTTGCCTATCGTGCACTGTGAGCTGTGGGCTTGCCTGCTCAACTACTTTAGGCTCAGGACACACATTGCAGAAAAGCGGCGTTTTTTCTTGCAGATTTTGCTGCATTTTTTTTTTTTTTTGATGCAGGATTGGATTTAGTAGAAGGGCGATGTATAAGGGTTTCATTTATACTTCCCAACCAGTCACAGAAAGGGACACAAAATCTAGTGCAAATAGGTTTATTTAGAAAAAAACTGCAAAATAAAATAAACCTTCAGTAGAAAAAATAAGCAAAATAAAATACATCCTTAACTTCAGGCAAAAGGCAAAACAAAACTTCTGCTGGTCCGAGCTGTAACTAGTACAATATGAGGCTAACTATTCGTGTGGCTTACTTCCGGCCACACGGACAAATGAAACCGCACAGTTAGGTCTCACCAGACTCAGTATAGCAGGACAGACCCAAACACCTCCTCTCACTCCCAGGATCTGCCCTGAAGTGCAGGCTCTGTAGGCTTATATGGGCCAGTAATGAACCTGGGACCTACACCTGGGCTGAGGCCTACTCAAGACCCTCCCTGGACCAGACATATGTCAGAAACCTGGGGGAGATATACCATGATTTCAGCACTCTGCCTGTCACCTTCTCACAATATGTATAAATTTATTTATAATCATTTAATTAAAAAAAAAAAACATTGCTAAACCCTTAATAATTTTTTCATTAGGTATGTTTTTTCTCATACCAAGCTTTTTTGTTCTCTGCATATGTATGATATATTGAAAAATATCTCTGTATTCCAGTGTATGTCAGGTGAAAGACACTATTGCTTGGGTGACCGGGTGAGGAGGCCTGAAAACCACGTGACTCCTGGGTGAGTTGACAAGTCTGTACTATGTGGACTAGTAGACTATAGTGAAGCCAGTCCCCATAGAAAAGGTAACTACCTGTGAAAACGGGAGAGGAGGGAAGAGAGGAGCAACCAGGTGGCTGGGTGTTGGTTCCGATCACGTGACCTAGAGTCGGAATCAGCCCAGAACTCCCAGGTCCTGGGACTAATATAAGAAAAGTAACAGAAAGATCCTCTGTTATAATAGGGTCCGCCGGGTTCCACTGTTTTCACACTGAAATGTCCTCTATGCAGGACTTTTCTCTTCGTTGATTCTTGACGGTTGATGCGGAGACTCCGACGCAGATGTGAACCCAGCCTTAGACTGCGCTGTACTCAATGTGCGGTAGACGGAGATATAGCTTGGAGCGACTGTCTGGACACTAAAGGTGATAACATGTCTAGTCTGACCATCATCTACCCTGACCACTGGGACCGTCTTGATCTCTATACAGAGATGTTTCATTACAATCTGCCACACTGAAGATAACCTTTTAACATTATACAGATCTTGTTATTGAGCCCAGGAACATGAGAGGGGACATAAAACTCTGTGTCCAAATACTTTAATGTGATTCATTGAGACCGAGCTTCCAGGCAGCCTCTGATATCAGACAGAAAAGGACGGTAGATCAATTTCTTTGTAAAAGTTGGTCTAGATGGAAACTGACTCGATGTAAGAATCGGGTTATTGTATGAAGATTTCCTGTGAAAACAGCGGTAACAGAGTCAGTATCATTTCTTATTACTGTATTCTCAGTATTTCAGAAGTCACAAGTCATGTTACACAATGCAGATTATGAATGGCTTTTTCTTTCAGACTCACCCCCTAAATTTCCATCCTTAAATACAGTTTGTATTTCTTTAAATAGGCACAAATTCTGCGCTGATGAATTTCTTAATATATCTTTATAGCACATGTTTAGAAGCTTAATGTATGCTGCTGGCTCCCTCTAGTGGTGGCTGCAGGATGCTAGCATATTATCTGTTACAGTAAATGTGTCACTATGCAGACGATTTGGATCTCTGTATCAGAAAAACAAAGTTGTGACTGCTAAAAAGGTATTTTAAAAATTTCCAAAATTGCACAGAATTTGGACCATAAAACATTTAACTTTAAGGGCCATGTGTATAGACCCAGTACAATGGCATAAAGCATCCCTGAAGATTAGTATTGCAGATCTATAGTCACTCCATGTGCAGCTATATGGCACCTCCTTAGGGTATACTCACACAAAGTTTTTGCAGGCTGAAAAAAATCTGCTTCAGGAATTAGAAAATTTTATTTTGACGCGCTTTTTTTTTTTTTTTTTTTTCTCCAGCAGACAGTGGCCATTGACAGCATGATTTTGAAGGTAATGGAGGGAATTTACAAATGTGGGCAGAACAGACAGGCAGAGCAGGCAGAGACCCCTCGACCTGGCAGATATACTATAACTCATGCCAGAAAGATGATGTGAGTTATACTTGAAATGTATGCCAGTTAATGACTGGAGTAGATTTCAATTCTGCTATGTCTGAATATTAAAGAGGACCTTTCCCCAACTCCACCAAGTCCAGCTCTTTGCATCATATAATAGGATTTGTTAAACTGATTCTGGCACAGTTGGAAATTTTTCTCTAGCCCGCACTATTCCTGAGAAATCAGTGTTGCTAGTTTTGGTGCCTGATGTGTTATTTCGACTCTGCTCTGTTCACAGGGCAGTGTCAGGCAGCAGCAGGAAAGGGGGCGTGATTCCGAGCTCCAATCAGAAGTGGACAGTGTCAGAGCTCCTTGTCTGCTCCTGCCTGACACTGCTTACCTGACAGTACAGAGACTAAATAGCATATCAAACACCAAAACTAACAGCACTTATTGCTCATAAATTGTGGGGGCTAGAGAAAAAATATCCAATTGTGCCAGAATCAATGGAATTACACCTATTACATGATGCAAAGAACTGGATTTGGTGAAGGTGGTAAAAGGTCCTCTTTAAGAGACCGGAGTCTCTTAATAATTCAAGCGCAGTTAGTGCCCATGGGTAATGGATTAAAGGGGTTGTGCAGGACCTCAAAAACATGGCTGCCTTCTTCTCTGGAAGTGACCTCATGTCCATTGGTCACGTGGCAATGCCACAGCCCATCCCATTAGAATGAATGGGACTGATCTGCAGCATCACCATGTGACCAACAGACATGATGTTACTACCTGAGAAGAAAGTAGCCATGTTTTCGAGGTCCTGCACAACCCCTTTAAGACTGGTGTACAGAGTGACAGTCTTTATAAATTACCTCCTATATATCTCAGATTAACCCTAAAAATCATGCTGCAGCAGCCAGAGGGTATGTCCGCAGGCTATTTGTACTGACTCCTGATTGACTTTAGTGGTTACAATCACTTGTAATATCCTATTATAGAATATAGCAGGGGTTGGCAACCCCTGGCACGCATGCCAAGAGTGGCACGCAAGGCTTATTTTCCTGGCACGGCAGCCTGAGTCCTCACCCAGCAGTTTCGATCGGACCAAACACGGCCGAAACGAAACTGCTATTATTATACTGTGGGGTCTCTTCAGATCACAGAGTATAATAAGCAGAGCCCCCGGGGAGATGATCAAACATAAAAAAACAATGTCACTCACCATTCCACGCTCCGCAGCCGCTCTGTGCTCTTCGGGCGCTTCTGCCTGAAGTCAGCTGACAGGGCCTCAGGTGTCACGTCTGCATCTGACGTCATTATGCATAATGAGGCAGAAGCGCCCGAAGAGAACACAGCGGCTGCGGAGCGTGGAATGGTGAGTACATTGTTTTTTTATGTTTGTCACCTCTCTTCGCCCTCCACTTATTATACTCTGTGGTCTGAAGAGACCCCACAGTATAATAATAGCTAGTGAGTGGCAAAAATTGTAATATTATAAAAGTTAGAATATTATACCGTGTGCAGGGGCCGCTATGGGACATAATACCGTGTGCAGGGACCGCTATGGGACAAATACCGTGTGCAGGGACCGCTATGGGACAAATACCGTGTGCAGGGGCCGCTATGGGACATAATACCATGTGCAGGGGCTGCTATGGGACATAATACCGTGTGCAGGGACTGCTATGGCTGTGGGACATAATACCATGTGCAGGGACCACTATGGGACATTATTCTGTATAACGGTGTGTTTTCTATATTGAGGATGTGTTTTTGCACAGAAAACTCAGGCTTTGTTTTTGTTTTTTTTTTTTTGTGCAAAAATGCACCAGTTTTACATCGAAGTAAAAGTTCCAGCGGCCTAAGACTATATCTGCATCCAGATACATAGTGTGATATCACCATAAGGATGCCGCCATACAGTGCTCCTGGACACATTTACCACTAATTGGGGGCTGCACATGGACTTTCATTGCTTCTAATCGGAAAGTACAGGAGCGTCCCAGGAAATAGCAGTAAACACATGCGTCCTAAAACATCTGGTGGCAGCACTTTTGTGTTATGGTTTGTGGTATATGACTTTAGTTTAGGGGTCGTCAGACTTACAATTATTGACCGGCACTCCGAGTACCTCATCTTTGATTTTTTTTTTTTTTTAAATCGGCACGCCGAACAAAAAAGGTTGCCTACCCCTGGAATATAGCTATAGGATCAGGGCAGGCTCTAGGCTTATGTGGGCCATTGGGATAAAGAGTCATACTTGGACCCCCTGTCTGTCCCACCCTTGACAAAGTGTTTTCCCAGATCTCTATGTGCCAAAGTAACTCCTGTATACCATTATATTATTGCATTTTATTCTTTTAATAAAAACTTGCTGTCTTACTTGTTTTGTGCCTTTGATCTAGGAGCACAGTGTTGATCCAGGCTCGGCTGCAGCATATGGTGAATGTCTAGGTGAGCGTGCCACACACTATCCCTACACATTAGATAGTCCTTGTGCAGCAATTCCAGAGTTACTTCTTTCATAGGGATCTGATGATAAGCCATTACTCCTATCGAGCTCCTGACTTTCTTGATGACTTGGACGGCGTTAAGATTTGGTGAAGGGACCTGGTAAGCAGTTACTCCTGACAGATTCTCAACTTTCTTGCTGACTTGGACTGTCTTAAGATTTGGTGAAGTAAATGGAAATCCTTTTTCTCCTGTAAGTGAAGCAAATTTAGCCAAAGTTCTACCTATAATTGTCAGCCACCTTGTAAGAGACAGCCAATGTTGTCCTAAGCTTCATTTGTCTGTATAAACTGTTAATGCTGAATGTGTTTCTGTGATTCTGTTCCTTTAAGACAGCAGCCATTGTAATTGTGACATGATGCTGGAGAGACCCCCCCCCCCCTTTTTATGTCAGCTTGCCTGTTCTGCAGACAAAGTGTGAGCAGAGAAGCAGGAAGTGAGGAGACAGAGAGCAGCAGCCATCTTGGCAAGAGAGAAGACAGGTGTCTGTGCTATATTGAACTGGTGTGGAGATTTTTCTGTACAGCTAAGCTGTATCTTGGTCCAGAGACAAACAGAGTGTAAAGAGACAACAGGACTAGTGAGTCCACGTGAAAGGAACTGTGCTCAGTGGCTGATCAGTGAGACTGACATTGTGACTGTGTATATGGATACCACAGATAGAGACTCGCAGTGCTGTTGACGTACTGGACAGTAACTGCTAAATCCCGGCTTACATCCCAGCTCAGTGTATGGATTCGGCAGGACTGTCAGTGTGCTGAGTGGAATCTGCTTTTGGATTACATTGCATTCATTTGGTTTTCCTGTTAAAGAGGACTTCATTTCTCCCAAGATCCTGATAACCGTGAGGAGAGGACGCTTCACTATAAAAGAAAGGACCGACTTTGGGCCCCACCGCGCGCTTCTACGGACTGTAAGCGGTCCACCTGGACCACTGGGGAAAAGGGGGTGCACCCAAATGTGAAGTCAGGGTCAGTTAGGGATAGTTTTGAGTATATTGTTCATTCAGTGTCCATACTGCAGAAGTGGACAGAGTAAAAGTAGAAACCATTGCAGAATTTGCCTTGAAATTATTCATGCTATATTGTATATTTTGCTTGTCTTTATCCCTGTCATTTTACCTTTAACTAGCCTTTATTAATTTATAGTAAATATATTTTTTTTTCTTGAACTACCGCGTGTGAAACATCTGCCTTGCTCTCGGTTCACAAATTGGCGTAGTCGGCAGGATCCGCTTACCAGAATGGACGGTGACGCACCCGTTAGAGAGAATGGTGCTGGAGGAAGAATGCCAGCAGGGGCTATAATGAGTCAGTTAGCTAAATTTGATGGCAATAATATGTCAGTGAGTATGTGGGTGGAACAGATACGAATGATATAGCGAATGTACCAGACCGCACCAGAAGTACTAGTAGAGCTAGCAATATTGACATTACAAGGGGATGCTAAGACCACGGTGATATTGAGGCCATTTGAACAAAGGCAGACATTTGAGCAAGTAGTCCAGATTCTAGAAACCATCTATGGAGAAACTGCATTGCTGGGGTCTCTGCAGGCTTGGTTCTTCCAGAGGGTACAACAGGAGAATGAAAGCCTTCCCCAATATGCAAATTCCCTACAAGAACTGCTCCGAGATATTCAAGTGAAGGAAGCTAGAGGGCATAGCAGTGTTGGTAGAACCACTGCAGGCAGCCGAAGGGGGTGTTGATCCGCTAGTGGCCCGTTCCTTGGCAATAGTTCGCAATGGAAGAGTACCACTTCAATGTGTAAACACTCAGGACTAGAGTGTGGACCTGACCCCAGGGAGGCTGCTGGCTAACATCTATGTGACTCCGGAGGAAGTAAGTAAAGTAATTCCAATGCAGCTGAAGCCGACTGAAAGGGATGAGTGGACCGTAACTGTGTCCATGGGAGAAAATGACGAATCCACCTCTGAATGGAATGGCCATGCAATTCAAGAACAGATGAGGATGGATGCAAGTTCATGTTCTCTGGAATGGGTGCAGAAGGTAGATGAGCTGTTGTGGGAGAACCGAGCCACCTTTGCACGGTATGCTGAAGATTTTGGATGTACCACAGGAATCTACCATGAGATTCCCACAGGAGACACCCCTCCAATTAGAGAGCGCTACCGACAAATTCCTCCACAGTTGTATCAGGAAGTGAAAGAACTGTTAGCTAAGATGCTACAGGGTGGGATCATTCAAGAAAGCCAAAGTCCTTGGGCGGCTCCTGTGGTGTTAGTAAGAAAAAAAGATGGGTCCATCCGATTTTGCGTAGACTATCGGAAGTTAAATGCTTGCACCATACGAGATTCCTACCCCTTGCCACGGATTGAGGAGTCCCTCTCAGCACTAGGGAGAGCCCGGTACTTCTCCTCGCTAGATCTAGCTAGTGGGTATTGGCAGGTGCCGATGGCCACAAAAGACAAGGAGAAGACGGCATTCATCATGTCCATGGGACTATACGAATTTAACCGGATGCCCTTCGGGTTGACAAATGATCCCGGAACGTTTCAGCGATTGATGGAGAAATGTCTCAGTGACTTCAACTTTGAGTTCACTCTCATCTACTTGGACGACATTATAGTGTATTCTGCGACCTTTGAAGACCATCTCCACCAGTTGGGGCAAGTATTTCGAAGATTGCGGGAACATGGGCTCAAATTGAAACCCAGTAAATGTTGGTGTTTCCAATCTGAAATTGATTACTTGGGTCACCGCGTATCAGGAGAAGGGGTGAGACCATCAAGAGACAAGATAGCGGCTGTTCAAGATTGGCCAATACCGACTACCCTGCGGGAAGTGAGGGCGTTCCTTGGAGTAGCCGGTTACTATCGACGGTTTATTAAGGATTTCGCCAAGGCAGCAGCACCATTTAATGCTCTTCTACGAGGCACATCCGGTGGTCCAAAGAACCGGTCCGTGAAGTGGGGACCTGAACAGGAACAAGCCTTCCAGGCATTGAAGGATGCACTGACAACAGCCCCAATCTTGGCATATGCTGATTACCACTTGCCGTTCCAGCTATATACAGATGCAAGCCTGTATGGTCTTGGAGTAGTGCTTTCCCAGCTTCAGGATGGCCAGGAGAGGGTCATAGCGTACGGCAGCCGGTCTTTGAGAGATTCTGAAAGAAATCCCGAGAATTATAGTTCATTTAAGTTGGAGCTGTTGGCACTGGTATGGGCCATGACTGAGAAATTCTCTGAATATTTGACCGGTGCTGAAGTTCTAGTATTGACTGACAACAACCCACTAGCTCACCTGGAAAATGCCAAGCTCGGGGCGTTAGAGCAGAGGTGGATAGCCCGAATGTCTAAGTTCAATTACCGCTTTAAGTATCGGTCCAAGACAGAGAACCGTAATGCTGACGGACTTTCTAGGGTAACCGCCACCAAGGACCAGACAGCTGAGTCAGCAGCTCGTGCTCTGTGCCAAGATTTCATTCGAGTATATGGGTGCCCCTAACGCATCCACTCCGACAGGGAGCCTGCTTTGAGGGACACGTAATGAAAGAAGTTCAACGTATCTACGGGATAAAGAAGTCGCACACGACTCCATACCACCCTCAGGGAAATGGGGCCTGTGAAAGATTCAACAGAACTCTGCTACAGATGCTGCGGACTCTGGAGGAAGACAAGAAGTTACAGTGGCCTCAGTTCTTGTCTGAAATGGTGTGGGCCTATAACAATCAGGTCCATTCTACAACGCGGTACTCTCCTTATACACTTCTCTTTGGGCGGTCTGGGCGAAGTATAGAAGAATTACAGTTGAATGATGTGGATGGGTTCCCTCTGAGGGATCCAACCTTCTGGGTGCGGGCGCACCGGCAGAGACTTGAGACGATCCATCGATTGGTGCGGCAGCGCCTGCAAGAACATCCCCATCCTGATAAGACCCCAGTGCAAGAAGCACCATTGCAACCAGGCGACCTGGTGCTAGTTTGTGTCAAGAAACCCCAAGGGAAATTGGAAAGCAGATGGGAGGCTTTGCCGTATCGTGTTGTTGGCCGCAAGTGTGCGAATGGGCCAGTGTACCAGGTCCAGAAAGAAGGAACTGATTGTGTTCGAGTACTTCACCGAAATATGTTGCGCCTGTGTCATTCTGAAGGGACAAATCATGATGGGCCTGCCAATGTGAATGAGCTCCCACAGTCAGAGAATGGAGGTGCGGAATGGGCCTCCGACGAGGAGGATGATTGTTGGCCGATCCCTGCTGCTGGGGATGTTCCACCTGTGACTACTGTATCTCCGGCCTGTGCTCCCTCTGGTGCGGAATCCGCTGGTCCTTCTCAGCCCATAGCTGCAGCACCCCATAATATACCACCGGTCCTCAGACGGACCACTAGGCCAAATGCTGGTATTTCCCCTGTTCGGTATGCGCAGGATGAGTTCGTTTGGCCTGCCATACATCGGTATACTACCACCCTGTGCATAAAAGTACAACCCTCTGGATATACAGTCATAGGCAGGGATTGCCAATCTTAAAGTGGGGGGGAATATGTAAGAGACAGCTAATGTTGTCCTAAGCTTCATTTGTCTGTATAAACTGTTAATGCTGAATGTGTTTCTGTGATTCTGTTCCTTTAAGACAGCAGCCATTGTAATTGTGACATGATGCTGGAGAGACCCCCCCCCCTTTTTATGTCAGCTTGCCTGTTCTGCAGACAGAGTGTCAGCAGAGAAGCAGGAAGTGAGGAGACAGAGAGCAGCAGCCATCTTGGCAAGAGAGAAGACAGGTGTCTGTGCTATATTGAACTGGTGTGGAGATTTTTCTGTACAGCTAAGCTGTATCTTGGTCCAGAGACAAACAGAGTGTAAAGAGACAACAGGACTAGTGAGTCCACGTGAAAGGAACTGTGCTCAGTGGCTGATCAGTGAGACTGACATTGTGACTGTGTATATGGATACCACAGATAGAGACTCGCAGTGCTGTTGACGTACTGGACAGTAACTGCTAAATCCCAGCTTACATCCCAGCTCAGTGTATGGATTCTGCAGGACTGTCAGTGTGCTGAGTGGAATCTGCTTTTGGATTACATTGCATTCATTTGGTTTCCCTGTTAAAGAGGACTTCATTTCTCCCAAGATCCTGATAACCGTGAGGAGAGGACGCTTCACTATAAAAGAAAGGACCGACTTTGGGCCCCACCGCGCGCTTCTACGGACTGTAAGCGGTCCACCTGTACCACTGGGGAAAAGGGGGTGCAACCAAATGTGAAGTTAGGGTCAGTTAGGGATAGTTTTGAGTATATTGTTCATTCAGTGTCCATACTGCAGAAGTGGACAGAGTAAAAGTAGAAACCATTGCAGAATTTGCCTTGAAATTGTTCATGCTATATTGTATATTTTGCTTGTCTTTATCCCTGTCATTTTACCTTTAACTAACCTTTATTAATTTATAGTAAATATATTTTTTTTTTCTTGAACTACCGCGTGTGTGTTCATTTCTGGTTCCCCCCCCCCCCCCCCCCCCCCCCCCCCCCCCCCCCCCCCCCCCCCCCCCCCCCCCCCCCCCGCCCCGCCCGCCCCCCCCCCACCCACCAAGATGGGGGGGGGAGCCTCCCCACCACCACCACCCCACCACACTACAACACTCTTCCCCCCCCCCCCCCACCACCCCCCCCCCACTTTTTTTTTTTTATTTTTATTATCCACCCCCCCCCCCCCCCCCCCCCCCCCCAAAGCCAAGGCATTTTCCACCCCACCCTAAAAAAAAAAAAAAAAAAACAAAACCACCCCCTTTTTAAAAAAAAAAAAAAACCTTTTCTTTTTTTTGCTTTTTTTTTTTTCCCCCTTTTTTTTTGTTTATTATATTTTATCTGTAGGGGGGGGGGGGCGCCCTTTTTTTTTTTTTTTTTAATATACAACACCACACCCCACCCCCCCCCCCCGCCGCCCCCACAAGACCAACAAGGGGGGGGGGACCTTGGTGTAGATAAAGTGAACTTTTTTTTATTTTTTTTCTCGGTGCCGGGCCCCCCGGGGCCCCCCCTCCCCGGGGTGCGCTGCCCCCGGGGTGGGGGGTTTTTTACTTTAGGGTGGGCCCCCCCCCCCCAAAAAAAGGGACACCCCCAACACAGCCCCCCCAAAAGGGGCCCCCTTCCTCATACACCTCCATCAATAGGAATACTAAGAACTTCATATTGTAGATTTTGCAGAGAAGCATGTATCAATGTATAAATAATGTGATGTGTGGTCTATATCTTTTTTTTTTATCCTAAATGCTGCTGTATAATACATATAAGCTGAGAAACAGTTATATCTTGGGCATTAAAAAATGTATAACCTCATCTGCTTAAGATGAGGTATGTATATAAAGCTCCAATATCATGACTGTGTTTTCAACTGGTGAATTCTCTGGAAATAATGCAGCTAGAACTGCGATCTTGGTGTCATATGAAAGTAAAGTATTTCCTTCTGCATATGACAGGCCACTGTTCTAAGTTTTATAATATCCGAGATATAACTATAAAAACGACCCCCTCTCCAGCATGAACTTCTCTGCCCACCCATACTCACATTGACAAGCAATGTGATGATTTCTGCTATCAATAGAGAAATAGGGGAAAGAATATGGGGACAGAACGTGGATGTCAGCGCAGGATTTCAAGAAAAGGAGCCAAAGTCTGTTAATAAAGTATATTTCAAAATGTATTAATGAAACAAATGCTGGCAGAAAATCAAAACTTGTTCAAAAGTTTACGTACGCTTTTTTTTTAAGTAATGTACTGTAAACCTGCCAGTTTTAGCAAATACTAGAAAAAGTATTCATCTCTACTAGTGTGTCAGTGTCAGTCTGTCTGATTGGATTTGTTCCAAGGGTCATAATACATTTTTGGGCTAAGACCCCAAATCTGCGCTGCCAGAGGATGCATCTCATATACAGTATGACGAGACGCATGGCTCTTCATAAATTAGGGGCACCCTCCACAGAGCTGACGTAGATTTGAGGCATCATTTACGCTAGTACTCTGGCATAAATGGTCATAAATCTGGTGGGGTGTGGCCCCACCCACACTCACCCCTTGTCATAACACCATTTAGGAAAGTGGCAAAGGTGGCGTAAGAGAAAAAAAGGCAAATATTTGTGTTCAAAAACCTGACTTGTGCAAGAATTAGCGCCTTTTTCTTGTACGCCAGAGAACTGGAAATCTCCCCTGTTATAACTGTGGCCAAAGATGGTGCCCTCCAGAGATGGGTGAATCTCCCAAGATTTGTTTCAGGTTTGGGAGGCTCAGGTCCCTGATTCGTTTTATGTGGAACAAGTTTGGTTCCAAACAGAAGTGAAATTATTATTCTCTGGGGTCTCTTCAGACATCAGAGAATAATACGAGGAGGCCCAGGGGAGGTGTAAAAAATAAAAAAATATTGATGCTAATGCCCCACGTAGCAAAGTGCAGCGTTTTTAATTGTGATTTTTCCTCTGTAGACTTTCTGCCCCTATTATACCTATACGGAAAATACTAGCATTGCCGCAGGTATAATTGACATGTTGTGAAAACGCAGCTTTTCCACCAGAATCCCATCCACTTTGCAGGTACTGTAAAATGCAGCGTTTTTTTGCCCTGGCATTTATGTCATGGCCAAAACATTTTGTTTTCACAACGTGGAGCTTCAGCCTTATACTCCCTTTCCCTCACCTCTTTTGGGCCTCCTCACGGCGCTGTACACTCTCCCTCGGTCTTCTTAGTAAATGCATGATGCACAGTATGCCTATGTGACTGCTGTAGTCCAATCATAGGCCTCATTGGTGACTCCGGGCGCATAACGTTACCAGGAGAGCGCCAGACGCCGCAGAGAATAATTAACTCAATGCATGTCACAGTGGCAATTTTAGTTAGTCTGAGACAAATTCCCAATTATTCAATTTAGTTAAAAGCGAACAATTTGGGATATTTAGGTGGAACCCGGCTTGTGCCAAAGTGGTTCGCCCATCTCTATTGCCCTACCACGGCCCAACATCACTGTCAAGGTCAGGACCTTAATGAAAACCTTTCTAGACACTTGTTTTACCTATATGCTAAATTTAGGGTGAAATGGTTCAGGTGTTTGGATGCCTATAGAGGACAGACAAGCAGACTTTCTCCTTTATAATATAGACTTTTATCCCCCATGAAATAACACTTCTTCAGCATCTTTTCCTATAACTCTGCATTGTGCATTTCCTCTGTTATTCCTCCTACGATTACACTGGTAAAAGGGGTGTGTCCCTGTACGGTTTAGCACCGGCAGCTGTGATAGGACAATGTTAGACCATGCAGGGACACACCTGCACCTGGTATCAACGTGTTGTCAAAGTATTCATAAATTTCTAGTAGGAACAACAGAGGAACACCACAACATATTAAGATAACATGCTCCACAATTATTATTTTAAAGAAAATATACATAATTACTAAAATAGATATGTCAGAAAACAGCACAGGATTTGCATTTGTTAAAGGGTTAATTAAATATCATTTACCTAGCCTCCTTGGCACACAGAGATTTCTGTACACGTGGCAAAGAATTCTGTACTTTGGACTGAATCCAGGCTTTAGATTAAACAAATCCAAGCTGCCATGTCTAGTTAGCCTATATTATCTGTGTGCTGCTGAGTGCAATGACCAGGGAAGAAAGCTCCAGGAAAATAACACAGTTAACAATGACAAAACTGCAGGTAAATATGAAATGACACGATAACCAGGACTCTGCGTTTCCTGAGATGCTGCTATCATGTAATATAGGGGCAAACATGACAGCTTGTCAAAGCTTAAAGGGAATGTGTCACCAGAAAATTAGCTATTTTTTCAACTGTTACTTTTTAAGAATTTAGATATATTTTTTTAAATTTTTAATATCATTATCTATACTTTTTAAAAAAGTATTGTATCCTGCAGTTTTTATTCTGACCACTAAGCCTAATAATAGACAGACAGTTAGCTATAGATAACACCAGTGACCCATTATTGCATCCACTAGCTTATCTACCCCCCACCCACCTCAGAATATCTAGAAAACTTTTTCATAAACCTCAACAAGATGGCTCCAGGCTATCGCTGTATATGTCCAGGGGTGAACCTAGCCTATTTGCTGCCTGAGGTAAACTATAGAAAGGCGCCCCCCCCCATAAAAAAAAAAAAATTCCAATCCAGCTATTTTTGGTAGCGTGATGGGCCCCCCCCTAATTAAAACTGTAGGACATGCCTCCCCATTTTCAGATCAGAAAATCCCCTTAGTTGGCCACCACATAGTATAATGCCCCCTTTTTTTTGGCCCCCACACAGGCTGAGGCCGCACGTTGTGGAAACGCAGCTTTTTTTGTTGCAGATTTTTTTTTAGCCAAAGCCAGGAGTAGATGGAGCAGAAGGGAAGTATAATTTCCCATTTCTTTTGTAGCCACTCCTGGCTTTGGCTCAAAAAAATCGCAAAACAAAATCTGCAACAAAAAAAGCTGTGTTTCCATAACGTGGGGGTCTTAGCCTAAAGGGATTTCCAGACCTAAAAGATAGGTCATCAATAATAAAATCTCAGAAAACCCCTTTAATGATAATGTTGAAAGCAGTGGAAGAGTGAATAAATCAGGCGATACCTTTTAGAGGCTAACTGAGTATATTTGATAGTAAGCTTTCGAGAGTGCTATCTCTCTTCTTCAGACATACAAGAAACTGAAAATTCACACACTCTTTATACACACAAGACCTGTTATTTACAACAGGTCAAGAAATAAACAATCTGGAAACTTGTGGGGCGTGACAGAGGGATCAGTAATTCTTGCTGTTATCTGTTTGCAATGAGGTGGTGATTTGTGACCCTCACAGTTGATACAGTGCTGGCCAAAAGTATTGGCACCCCTGCAATTCTGTCAGATAATACTCAATTTCTTCCAGAAAATGATTGCAATCACAAATGCTTTGGTAATAATATCTTCATTTAATTTGTCTTCAATGGAAAACCACAAAAAGAATTGTCAAAAAGCCAAATTGGATATAATTCCACACCAAACATAAAAAAGGGGGTGGACAAAAGTATTGGCACCCTTTGAAAAATCATGTGATGCTTCTCTAATTTGTGTAATTAACAGCACCTGTTACTTACCTGTGGCACATAACAGGTGGTGGCAATAACTAAATCACACTTGCAGCCAGTTGAAATGGATTAAAGTTGACTCAACCTCTGTCCTGTGTCCTTGTGTGTACCACATTGAGCATGGAGAAAAGAAAGAAGACCAAAGAACTGTCTGAGGACTTGAGAAGCAAAATTGTGAGGAAGCATGAGCAATCTCAAGGCTACAAGTCCATCTCCAAAGACCTGAATGTTCCTGTGTCTACCGTGCACATTGTCATCAAGACGTTTAAAGCCCATGGCACTGTGGCTAACCTCCCTAGATGTGGACGGAAAAGAAAAATTTACGAGAGATTTCAACGAAAGATTGTGCGGATGGTGGCTAAAGAACCTCGACTAACATCCAAAGAAGTTCTAGCTGCCCTGCAATCCGAGGGTACAACAGTGTCAACCCGTACTATCCGTCGGCGTCTGAATGAAAAGGGACTCTATGGTAGGATACCCAGGAAGACCCCACTTCTGACTCAGAGACATAAAAAAGCCAGGCTGGAGTTTGCCAAAACTTACCTGAGAAAGCCAAAAACTTTTTGGAAGAATGTTCTCTGGTCAGATGAGACAAAAGTAGAGCTTTTTGGGAAAAGGCATCAACATAGAGTTTACAGGAAAAAAAAAGAGGCCTTCAAAGAAAAGAACACGGTCCCTACAGTCAAACATGGCGGAGGTTCCCTGATGTTGGGGTTGCTTTGCTGCCTCTGGCACTGGACTGCTTGACCGTGTGCATGCATGGCATTATGAAGTCTGAAGACTACCAACAAATTTTGCAGCATAATGTAGGGCCCAGTGTGAGAAAGCTGGGTCTCCCTCAGAAGTCATGGGTCTTCCAGCAGGACAATGACCCAAAACACACTTCAAAAAGCACTAGAAAATGGTTTGAGAGAAAGCACTGGAGACTTCTAAAGTGGCCAGCAATGAGACCAGACCTGAATCCCATAGAACACCTGTGGAGAGATCTCAAAATGGCAGTTTGGAGAAGGCACCCTTCAAATCTCAGGGACCTGGAGAAATTTGCCAAAGAAGAATGGTCTAAAATTCCAGCAGAGCATTGTAAGAAACTCATTGATGGTTACCGGAAGCGGTTGTTCGCAGTTATTTTGTCTAAAGGTTGTGCTACCAAGTATTAGGCTGAGGGTGCCAATACTTTTGTCCGGCCCATTTTTGGAGTTTTCTGTAAAATGATCAATGATTTGACTTTTTTTTTCATTCTCTTTTGTGTTTTTTCATTGCAAGCAAAATAAATGAAGATATTATTACCAAAGCATTTGTGATTGCAATAATTTTCTGGAAGAAATTGAGTATTATCTGACAGAATTGCAGGGGTGCCAATACTTTTGGCCAGCACTGTACATAGTGTGACATGAAGCTGGCATGAATATTAAGTCCAAATGAAGCCACAACCTGGTTCTGAAACTGACAGAGCAGGAAGTCCATGGCCCCTTCTACTGTACGAATTGTAGGCCACATTCTACATTGGGCAGCATGAGTTCCGTACTTACCTATCTGTTTCCTGGGTCCTCACACTCATTCTTCTGCACATGATACTGTACATGACAATAATGCTTCCCAAACTGGGGAAGAGCTTAGCCAGGTGGCTAAGTGAGGTAAGTACTAATAATCACCTCTGTTTGAGGGTAGTGATGGGGGCAGCCACTGTATAGGGGACCACTAGTGAGGGCCATTTTTCTATATCTGGATGGGGCCATTTAACTGTATGGGACAAAAATATAGACACATTTTGTCTATGCTTTGCTCATTTACCAAGCCGGGTTTGGAACCACTGACAAATCATTACAACCCAGTGTACATCCTATAAATGTGTGAGGTACATGATTATTGATATACTGAGCAAGGCAAGGCTTTCCTTCATCTAGTCCTGTTTTTGGCATTAAATAGGGAAGATAACATGGATCTCAATACTCAAGTACACAAACACTAACACTGATGTTTGATCCGGATAAAGGAGATGACATGGATTTATCCCTTTGCCAAAACAAACAGAGAAGAAGCCGAGCTCTGACAGATCTTAATAGTGAAAAATGAAGTAATGCAATAAGATACTCAAGATAAGGCCAGCAATATAAGGGTCCTCCCATCTCCACAACTTCTTAGAATCATCAGATCACTAGTCTTGTCTAATACTAATAACAATTGATGTTCTGTGCAGTCACTCCACGCACCATCCTAATAGGCCAGGCCCAAAAGTTTAGTATATCATATACATTTATGTCATGATTTGGGCACACTAAGGTTATTTTTTTTTTTGTCCTCCATTGATTAAATGGTGAGAAAATTTCGGCCATGAAAATCACTCAGATAACCATGTAACAGATGCTTAGTGATCACCACTAATGGTGCCCATAAAAGTACTACAGGAGGAGTTTGACCTCCTCAGATAGTAACTGTAGTACAGGAGGAGTGTGACCTCCGCAGATGGTAAATGTACTACAGGAGGAGTGCGACCACCGCAGATGGTAAATGTACTACAGGAGGAGTGTGACCTCTGCAGATAGTAAATGTACGACAGGAGAAGTGCGACCACTGCAGATGGTAAATGTACTACAGGAGTAGTGCGACCATCAGAGGTAGTAACTGAACTACAGGAGGAGTGTGACCTCCGCAGATAGTAACTGTACTATAAGAGGAGTGTGACCTCCGTAGATAGTAAATATACTACAGGAGGAGTGTGACCACCGCAGTTGGTAAATGTACTACAGGAGGAGTGTGACCTCCGCACATAGCAACTGTACTACAAGAGAAGTGTGACCTCCGCAGATAGTAAATGTACTACAGGAGGAGTGCGACCTCTGCAGATAGTAAATGTACTACAGGAGGAGTGCGACCACTGCAGATGGTAAATGTACTACAGGAGGAGTGCGACCACCGCAGATGGTAAATGTACTACAGGAGTAGTGCGACCATCACAGGTAGTAACTGAACTACAGGAGGAGTGCGACCTCCGCACATAGTAACTGTACTACAAGAGGAGTGTGACCTCCACAGATACTAACTGAACTACAGGAGGAGTGTGACCATCACAGGTAGTAACTGAACTACAGGAGGAGTGTGACCTCCACACATAGTAACTGTACTACAAGAGAAGTGTGACCTCCGCAGATAGTAAATGTACTACCGGAGGAGTGTGACTTCCTCAGATGGTAAATGTACTACAGGAGTGTGACCTCCGCACATAGTAACTGTACTACAAGAGGAGTGTGACCTCTGCAGATAGTAACTGTACTACAGGAGGAGTGTGACCTCTGCAGATAGTAAATGTACTACAGGAGGAGTGGGACCTCTGCAGATAGTAACTGTACTACAGGAGGAGTGTGACCTCTGCAGATAGTAACTGTACTACAAGAGGAGTGTGACCTCTGCAGATAGTAACTGTACTACAAGAGGAGTGTGACCTCGCAGATGGCAAATGTACTACAGGAAGAGTGTGACCACCTCAGATAGTAACTGTACTACAGGGGGAGTGCAACCACCGCAGATAGTAAATGTGCTACAGGAGGAGTGTGACCTCTGCAGATCGTAAATGCGTCTGGCATATATTACAGTACACATCTACACTGGCTCATACCTGTATAGATTTCATTTTCTGCCACACAGACGGGGTGGCGGCCGTCTATGCCTGTATGAAACACCAAAATCTGATTGCAAAATCCTTTTAAATGTTAATTTCCCTCTCCTCTTGCTAACTCTCATAAGGTTGAGAAAATTTGTTCTGTAAGTTATCTGAGACACTGTCATAACCTTACATCGAGGATGAAATCTGCATATTACATTTCTCATGTTGCACCCATTCTTAGCACCTATTCTGTAATATTTTCTAACATTTATTCCTACACGTCTGCAATGTATATATTACCTGGATTGTAAACAATACTCTGTGTCTGTAACCTTTGTTTTGAAGAATAATATTGTTTCTCCAGACAATGAATATCCTTCTTGGTTAGCTCCTTAGTGACATCAGCAGGATCCTTGCCAGCAGAAGTGTCAGACATTACTGTATTTCCTTTTGTCTTATGTTCTCCTAACAAGAATTGTAAACCAATGCTGTTCCAAGCAATGTCTGTTATCCTTCAATAAAACAAAGTCACTAATTATGTTTATTGAAGCATGTATTAATGCAGCGTATTCTCATTAATATACATATGTCATGTTAAATATTACGGAGGCCTTCTCTAACATTACTCATACCGACTGTACACATTCTGCTTTGTGAGGGTAACCTCCACCACACCAGCCTTTCAAGGCTCATCCCTTTTGGTATTTTTTTCTATGCTAAGAAAGCTGAGCGAATATTAACTATTTTATATCGCTGTGATCAATCTCAATTAAAAAAAAGAAGCAACTTTGCAAATAGTCTTCACTCAAAATATTTTAGTTTTTGTTTCTACAGGTCCTTTGTTACTTTATGTGTCTCCATGGTGACAGACTACAAACACACTCTGCATCCTGCAGAGTAGTAGAGGGGGCAGATAGAAGGGAATAATGCATATCGGTAGATGCCGATATTGCTGAATATGAGGTTGGATTATAATGGGGGAAATTACTTGCCATTGGACCCCCTTGCATCCTCAGGTCCCGGACAACCACACATTTCACCATTATTATAATCTGTCCTTGAGCATATGCTGTAGGTCATGCTTTGGGTACAATAGGGTTGAGTTTTTTTCTCCATTTTTATCTCCAGTTTTTATCTCCAAGATAACCACATAACAAATGTAAGTTCAAGTCCAGCTTCAAGTGTAAATCTTTCCACAGTTAGAATCCCTAAAACGAACCCTCCTCTGTTCATGCTCCGGCATTACCCTACAGGATATGATGCCGTATCGGACTGTAACTTTATATGTCCACGCACCATCTGCACGTTAAAGGACACGACTGGTGACGGCTCATACAGCTTTATATATGTGTAATGACAGTAACCTCTATTACAGAATTGTCTGACCATTGTATAAGCAATGCTGCCTCCAATGCCGCCCCTGCTATCTCCTGTGTCACCCCCTCTACCTCATAGATTGTAAGCTCTTGCGAGCAGGGCCCTCAGTCCCAGTGTGTGAATTGACTATTTCTCTGTAATGTATCTCTTTGTCTGTACTTGAACCCTACATTTTGTAAAGTGTTGCAGAATATGTTGGCGCTATATAAATAAAATGTAATAATAATAACAAATGCTTGGTGATCCTATGTACCAATTTCCGCCTGTTTCCTAATTTCTATCCTGCAGAGTAGGAGAGGAGACGGATAGAAGGGAATAATGTATTCAGGCTGAGACTGGCTCACAGAGGAGCAAGTGATGCCCTGATGGACCCCTGAGCCAGGGTGGGCCCTAGCCTCCTACCTCCTGCTCAAGTGGTACACAACAAAGTACATTCACTAGCTAGGCTATGCATCTTTATGATAAACTACGTAGAATATTAACAATCTATCCAGTTTATTATCATATAGATGCATTGGGTGGCTAAAATGTCATCTAGGTGCAAAGGCAGGCCAACCAGTATCCTCACTTCCCAGATCCCACCTTCTCAATGTTACTTCAGCGGCCCCAATCATCTTGCTATGTTTTTCTGCTGCCTGAACCCTTCTATTATGAAAGAAGGGTCCTAATTCATGGCAAGAGACAATCAACAGGCTACTGACAGGGCCCCCAGGATGGAAACTAGCCAGCAAACTACTACTGACGAAAAACAAGTCTGTGCAGTTTTATGTATTTGTGAATGGAAGTCAGGTAGAGCGGGCCCTTAGAATGAATTTTACTGATGAGCCCTAGGCACCCCAGTCCGACACTGAATTCATGAATGCAGGGTCAGACTACACATAAATCAATATGTAGTCTGTAACCATAGAGACATTTTAGTATTAGAGCAGTATACATGAAATCCATAAGTATTTATAAATTATATCATTGGTAAAGTTGCTTTATTTTTTTGTTTTAGGTGCACTGTAGCAATAAAAATGGTCTACAGGTGTTACTACACACACCAGATATTACCCCCACTTACCTTATGTAACCTAATCTGAAATGTAGCTGTTCCTCACAGTGTTAGGGTAGGAATGGATGGAATAACAAAGGCTATGATGTCATAATCCCCTATCTAGAACTCTAGCTTTCAAACTTTAAAGGCTATCGATAGCCTTTCCTATGGCTCTTTGATCACTGACTAATGGGGAATCCAGTACGTTGACTGCTGAGGAGGAATACTGGACCATTACTCATGGCAAATGTGCTTTATTTCACCAATACAGGAAAGCCCGTTCTTTCTGTGTCCATTCTGACTGACTCTAATACGAACAGCATGATGGACACCGTCATGTTGGTTTACTTTTATAACAGAAGACAAAGCCCTGCATATAGGAAAAAAGTAAAAAACATGACAGAAGAAATCTTCTGTTGTGGTTTTTACATTGGGGTGAATGCAGACAGACACCCAACAGAGGGGGCTCTGTCTGCAACTGTCATTTACTGTCCATTGTTCTCAATTGTTCTCATCTTGTGACAGAGGAGAGCAACGGACATTGAATAATGATAGTGTGAACCCACCCTAAAATGTTCTGCTTTGTCTCGCTTTCCATAGAACATTTTCCCAGAATCTTTGTGGAACATCCAGGTGGTCTCTGGCAAACTTAAAGGGGTATTCCCATGAACATAATCATATCTGTATTTGTAGGTAATTAAAAGTTAAACATTTTTGCAAATATAAGTAGTTTAAAATTCTGTAGCGTTTTAAAGATTTTCTCTAACCATCTTAGTGCCTTCATCGGTTGCCAATGGATACGACCACAAATGTAGAAACTTTCTATGGTCTGGGACTTGTCAAAAACCCAGCCATGATTTTCTTATTGTAGCTGGGTTATTAGGCAGGGACCCTACATGTATGAGAAGATATCCCGGCCACAATAAGGATATCATGGCTGATTTTCTGACTTTAGAAAGTTTCTGCATTCATGGTCGTATCCATTAGCAACCAATCAAGACAACAAGACTGTGATCACAAGATATTTAGAAAAAAATCTTTAAAATTCTGCAAAATGTTTAATTACTTATATTTGCAAAAATGTTTAACTTTTAATTATCTACAAATTTAAAAAAGTTTATGTACGTTGGAATACCCCTTTAAGCTAAGCCACAATTTTCTTGTGACAGCAGAAGCTTCCTTCCTATACAACACTGTGTTAGGAGGATGAAGATTAGAGCTCAGTTTTACAATATGCTTCCATTTTTTGGTAGTGTATGGGCTTTGGCTGCACTGTCAGATTTATGGCTGTATTGTGTTGTGGCTCTGCACAAATACTAAGATATATGGAGCTGTAATAAAGCGACCATAGCAATATGTGTGGTCTTAGTGAAGAACATCTCCTAAATACAATGTCATATGGAGTGCCTACAGCTAGGTACTACAGAGCCACAGGGGCTCCATATCCAGCTGTACAGCTGCTTTACTCTGCCATCTGCATAAGGCCTTAGAAAATAAAAAGTTACAGTAACCTTACATCAAGCAATGATGTTTTATCCATAATTTGTCAATTTAGATATAATTAACCTTCACTTATGGATTAACGCCTTGTGTTGTCCTGTCTGCCATAGTGCTGTAGTCAGCTGTCACTAGCTAATATAGGCAGGATTAAAAGTGCTGAAGTGCAGTTTCATAACCTTTATTATAATTAAGCAATACTTATAATTAATGACTTATCCTTGTAACATATAAGTATCCGGGCCAGGATTCAGCCTCATTATAATTCTACCATATAATGACTTTCATTGCATGAGTGCAAGATTTAATTATTATCATTAAAGAAAACTTTTCAGTATAATAGAACGGAAAATGTGGTGTAGCTTGGTAAATACCTTGCTTTACTTATCTTGTACTGATACCAAAGAAATCAAAGTTTCTTCTCAATACACATCCAAAGCTGAGTTCAGAATGGTGCTGCTTTTCCTTTGCGCAATGTATTGTGGCAGGTCAGGCAATAAGTTACATGGGTAGGCCTGGTTCAGACAAGGCAATTTGAGGTTTCCAAGCAAAAGTCAAGAGTGGAAGTGAATAAGACTAGATTCACACAACTGACTAGTCTATGTTTATACCACCTTATTAGCTGCTATAATTTCCAACACAAAATGCTCCAAAATTTTGTGTCGCATTTTAAGCCCCGGCCCTTTTCTATCAAGCCCCACCTCGCTTTCAGACAAGGCGAAGAAAGTGTCTAAAATAGTTAATAAATGTGATGTAAGTCATACATGCCACATCTTTGGCTTAAATTATCAGAATTCTGGTGCATTTGTATCAGTAAATCTGCTCGAATGTAGCAGATTTTATAATCCTGTCTAAGGCTAGGTTCACATCTGTAAGTTGCTGAAGGACCAGAAGAACGGAAAAATAGTCTGCAAAAATAGCGGACACAAACAGAGCCCGAGGGACTCCATTGACTATAAGGGTGTCCGTTGGGTGTCCGTTGGATGTTCGTTATTTTTGAAAAAGTCAGGCTTGCAGAACTTTTTTAACCTACAGTTTTCACCAAAAACACTATGCATAGAATATAAATCAGCAATCCCACTAAAGCAAACAAATAACCTATATGGATATGCTGAACAAAAATAAAAACAATTGGCATAAATGTAAATAACTATGGTTTTTATGTAACATTGTTTTTAATGTTATATTTGTTATCTGAATAAAATATTTACATTTATGCCAATTTTTTTTGCAGAACCTTTTTGTCTGGCGATTATTAAAGGATCTGCATTGGATGGACATGTGGAGCAGATGTGAACCTAGCCTAAGAAGCAAGTGCATATTAAGAGTCAAATTTATCAAATAGGTTTATGCTGGATGATAAATATGGTGTATCTTCAGACGCACATTGGCACTTTTGTCATCCCTTTCCATCTAAGCCACACCACTTTTTTGAGGGAGAAGCAGAAAGTGTCTAAAACACATAAATGTGGTATAAAGCATGTATGTAAAATTATGACACTTTTTTAATGCATTAAAGGGGTTAGCCTAAGAAATGAGTGAGGCACATTTAGCATCACAAATTTTGATCAGTGTGGGCTTGAATTAGAGACCCCTACAAATCTCTGAAACAAAGCAAAGAAAGCCCTCCTTTAGTGCTGTGCCCCTTCAGCAGTCATCGGCTTTGTTCTTTTAGTGTGTACAGTTCCGTATTCTCAGACAGCCGATCACAGCTGAAGGAGCAGAGAACTGAGCTGTGCGCTAATACCCCTTTGCTTTAGTGAGTCTCAGTACACAGCCCCCCACCGATTACAACCTCTGATGTCACTATGACATGTCTATCTTTCATATCATGATAAGTACATTTAAAAGAGAACTGCAATGGAAGTGAATGGCTGTCTGTAGAATTCTACAGTACTTGGAGCATATCCTTCACGTGGTTCTCAGCTTTAGATAATAGAGATGTGTCCACCTATGTAAGCTAAATATACCCAAGAAAAGCAAATAAAATAACCATAAAACAACTGCATGACATTAGAAATGATGACTGTCACCATTATAGCCCTGGAAGTCTGATACCAATTGGCACTATAACCAGTAAATAACTAGGTGTATAGATGACATGTCAGAGATATTTTGTAACGATAAATATACTTTAAGGAGAACTGCAATGAAGAATCATAACAGGACTATTAAAGTGAATGGCAGAGATCTGCAGTACTTAGACCATATCTTCCTCATGGTTCTTGTCTTTACATCAGAGGTGTAACTTGAAGCTCCTTGGCCCACTGCAAAATGTGTAATGGTGCCCCTACTTACCTTGTGTCATTTAGAATACTGGTGTATTTTATGTGGCAGAGGGACCTTTGGGACCTGTCAGGGTCCAGAGCTGGATAGTGACTGCTACCTCTGCACCTCCTATAGCTACACCCCTGCTTTCTATAATAGAGATGTGTCCACCTCTGTAAGCTAAACATACCCAAGAAAAGTAAGTAAAATAACCATAAGACAACTGCATGACATTATGACGACGTCACCATTATAAACCTGGCAGTTTGATACCAATTGACAGCATACCCAGTAAATAACCAGGTGTTTAGATGGTATATTTACATCCGCTATTTGGAAGAAAACAAAATGGAGAAATTCAGTTTTATTTTTCTGAATCAACCTCATTGTATTCTTTTACATGCTTCTTTATAGTAGAACATTACTAGTACATATCATTTGATTCCTTTTCTAGACATATATTCACTATAAGTGACCTATTATCTGTCCTAATATGCACATTTTAGAGGTTCAACTCTGAAAACTCCTATTTAATTGTAAAAAAAAATGACTTACATTCCATGGAAAAAGAAACAGACATTACAGATGATAGGTTGCTAACTTTTTGAAATCAGAACCCCCTTTTCATTTGGGACCCCTCATTACCATACTTAGTCCCATTCCAAAAATAAAAGTCAGCTAAATTTGGCCTTTATTCTGCTTTTCAGCTGTATACTGTCTTTGTTCTGCTTCTTCTTCCTTCACAAACACCTCTGCTGCACACACAGCTCTGATGTCTACATGTTCTCTACACCCATAGCTCTGCTATCTCCATGTTTTCTCCCTCCACACAATTATGTCCCCCATGTTTTTTTCCTTTCTGCCCACACAACTCTGCTACCTCCATGCTTCCCCCTACACCTACAACTCTGCTACTTTCATATTTCCTCTGTACATACAGCCTATAACATCCATGTCCCCTCCACACACTCCGTTCTGTTGCCTTTATGTCCCCCACACAGTTATGCTACCTTTACCTCCCCTCCACACTCAACCCTTCTACTTTCACCTTCTCCCCACACTCAGATGTGAAACCTTCACATTTCCCACACTCAGCTCTGCTATATCCACATTTTTCCCCACACTCAACTTTGCTACAAACACCCCCCAAATTGACCAACAATTTGGGAAACAGTGTTATAGACAAACAAAATATTCTTGAAATTAAAGGGAACCTTTAACAGGAAAAATTATGTTCAATATGTAAGCAGCATGTTATGGAGCAGGAGGACCTGAGCGGAATGATATATAGATTTGAGAGATAAGATTCAGGATAAACTGTCATTTATCTATTAAAATTTCTGCTCTCTTTATGCTTAGAAGTCTAGGAGGCGGAGCTATCAGTGATTTACAGCCTCCACTCTATGACTGTGCATACAGAGATAGCTGTCAGTCACTGATAGGACCGCCTCCTAGACTTCTCATCATAGAGAGAGCAGAGATTTTAACAGATAAATGACAGGTTATACTGAATCTTATCTCTCAAACCTATATACCATTCTGCTCAGCTCCTCCTGCTCTATAACATGCTGCCTGCATATTGAACAGCATCTTCCATGTGACATGTTCCCTTTAAAGGACACCTTCTAGGAAAAAAACATTTTAACAATATGTGTGTATAGATATTATAGATATCATTTTATTGCTCTGTCTGATGTGTGTTTTGATTCCCATTCAGAACATCCACCTGATGTGTCCAGTTATGGTGGTCAGTAGTCAGCACCACAGCTCGAACTCTCAAGTACATGAACAAGTAGAGTGACTCCTGCTATTGTAAGGGTCAGCCACTAAATATAAGCACAGTGAGAACGACTTCTTCTCTCCAGCACTGGACACCTTAGGAGAACAAGCGGAGAAGGAATCAAAAGGACAAAGTCTTCTTTTACATGTTCTACCACTGAAATGTGATATTTAATCGTGGGACAGTCCCTTTAATATCCTATTGCATTGAGATATAATCCCTAAAGCCTGCATAGAAAATTTAGAGGAGTTTTCCAGTTTGGGCAAATAAATGCTACTGTTTATATAATGGAGAGTTATCCAACTTTCCAACATACTTTCTGTATCAATTTCTGACAGTTTTCTAGATCTCTACTTGCAATGCATCTGTGTGTTCACCACATGATCGTGTACTGATTTTTATCCACTGAATGACAGCAAGCAGAGATCTAGAGAAAACTGTGAGGCATTGATACAGAAAATATTTTGGAAAATTGTATAGCTTTTCATTTTGCAAACAATAACATTTATTTGCTGAAACTGGACAACCCCTTTAAAAGGAGTGAGTCTACCACCAGAATTTTCACTTCACATCAGTCTTATTGCAATGCTGTGCAGGACATTGTATAAGTTAGGCAAACATACCTCTCGTTCCTATGGACAGTTCTCCGAAAAATAATTATTTGATGTTCATATTAGCTTACTGGTGCACCAGGGGCATAGTTGAACTTCCTGGTGCAACGTTTTTTACAAAATGACATGTCCGGGAGATACAGTACTGCACATGCACCTGAATTTGCACATTCGCTCATGTGCAAGATTTTATTTAGGTGTTGTTGCACTGGCTCCAGAAGGGGGAGGGAAGCATAGCTATACTATACCATCTATAGAAACCAAAGGTATATCTGCTCAACTTATAGAATGCTCTGTAATAATTCTGGTGGTAGACTCCCTTATAATACATTTCCTTTCGGTGCAGTGCTGTCATGGAGACCTTGCGTGCTTCCAAATGACCAAACGCATTGAAGTCCCCATTAATATAGACAGCACGTAACTGTCACTGTTCAATCGATTTGGTCTTTTTAAGGCACATACTGTAAGGTTTCCATTACACCCATACTTGCCAACTCTCCTGGAACATCTGGGAGACTACTGAATAAAGGGGTGACCTTCCGGAGTCCTAGAAGAATGGGCAAATCTACCAGACCCAGCAGAATACCCTGCAATCTCCAGACTCTCTGTCATTTTATACATGACGTGAGTACAAATGTGCCAGTCACTTCATGAAAAATAGATTCGCCAAAAATGGTGCAGCACACGCAAAAATGGGGGCCTATTTGCTACAGCTTAGCTACCATTTACTTGACTTGGCTCGATCACTACACAGAGAACAGAGCTGTGATTCTGTCTTCTTCTTTTCCAGTGGTTGCTGGGAACAGCTGATCAGTGGGGGTTCTGAGTGTTGGACCCCCGTTGATCAGATATTGATGACCTATTCTAAAATTAAATAATATCTGAAACCTGAAAGACCCCTTTAGTATGCTGCTATGTAACATTATTACCATAAATATTAGTCTGACCTGAAAAGTGCATGATGATTATATGTCTTGTCAAGAGATACAATAGTTCACAGTAGTCTCATTTATTGTTATAGCAAACAAAGCTGTAAAAATTAAAGCTCATACACACAACAGAGCCATGTGTACCAAGACCATACAGAAGTGCACAAGGGTCATATGGCCCTCTAGAATGGAGCTGAATGCACTCTGTGTGCCACCGTACCAGCACCATCAGGTGCCATATGTACTGAGAAATTTTCCCGTAGCAGCAGCGCCCTTAAAGGAGAATATCTCTGTACATACAGAATCCTATGGAACATGCCTAATTTATTTTCTCTCAGATGTATATGGAATGAATGGAATTTGAGACACTGTATAGCGGTACTGCCTTGCATAGAGGTAAAGTACTGACTTATAACATATCTGTGTGCATGAGCCCTAAATTTAACTTCTAATATAAGACCAGATGTCTCACCAACATGGTTGGAGGATGAGATATATTAGCAGTCAATCCTTGAATCACTTCTTATTGCTTAGCTCTATGACATATTATATAAACCATGATACTACCCTCCCCTTTTCTATGAGAAAAAGTATTGTGCTCAGCAAACTAAATCTTACCAACATTTATAACAATGTATAATCTAGAACAATGACTAAAAATCTGAACTAAAAAAAAGCATACTTACACCTTTTTACAAAATACTACAGTTAAGGGGTTTTTCCCACAAGTAGTAGTATCGACATCACTAGGATATGCCATCATTTCCTGATCAGTGGGGGTCCCATTCTTGATTCTTAAAACGAGGGGCTACAATGCATTTTTTTTTTTTTAATAGAGCGGCGCCTCTGTCCAACCATTGTGCAGGGAACCTCAGCAATTTACGTGAATGGTGCAGTATAGCTGTTTCCTTAAAAGGGGTGAGGAGAGCCCAGATGTGCAGAAAAAAAAGACATAGGGATCTTGGTCCATTCATTATTGGATACAGCAGGGTCCCAGAGGGCAGATCCCCACTGATCATAATGTTATAGCATATCCTGGTTGTCTCTCAATCACAATGTATCACCTATGCACAGGATCTCAGTGCTGTCTCCCATGTCCGCCATTTTAATGTAGTGACAATCGTGTATGTGCGCTATCACTTGAGACACATTCTCCAAGACTGATGGGAAAAAAAACAAGTGCACTGCTCACCTATGTTTTTCCAGCCCAGTAGACATTGAATTGAGTGGAAGCAGCCTTGTGCAACGTTCTTTCTATTGAAATGGGTCCACCAGACCCCCCTTTCTAATGATTATGACCTATCCTGTGGAAAGGTGATAAGTTGTGATTATGGGCAATACATTTAATGTATATACAAAATTCCTAAATAGAGGCAAGTTATTATGCCTTTGCCCAAAGTGCATACTGCATCGCTGACTGAGAGGGCTCCCTAAAAGTACTGTAGTAGGCGATGAACTTCTGGGCAGCTTAGTAGATCAATGTGCTCCCATTAGCTCACTTTTGTTGGGTATCTGAGACAAAAATTTTATGTACTTGGCTTTAGACCTTATTCACATGTCACTGTTTTAGTCAATGTTTTGCACCTTAGTCAAAACTAAGAGCGGATTGAAAACACAAAACAGGTGCAAATCTCTCTATTACAACTTATCTCTGTGTAGTCTCCAATTGGCATACAATCCCTTGATGCAAAACATTGACCATAACAATGATGTGTGAATAAGGCCTTAGCATTGTAACAGACTTATTATTCATCAGTCCAATATCAGCTATTCACACTAGAAAAGTAAGGTGCAGGCAGATATGAAAGAGTTCCAAGGAAGGCCACATTGCGGTTGGATGGATTTCCAAACATTGACTTTAATGTGTTACATATAAACCCAGCTTCCTGGCAGCTTCTGAGATGCGAGGATTTTTCTTCTGAGGGAAAGGATAGTAGACCAGTTTCTCTGTAGGAGAAGTTGGTTTAGAGGTCGGAAATGGGTACTGACTCCATGATGCAGGAATCGGGTTCTTGAGGGAAGATTTCCTGCGGAAACCACTGATAGATTGGTGATCTCCATTCATTTCTTTCATTTCCATTGTCTTAGTTCTGGGTGCCGGGACATCTATTGGCTGACTTTGTGAACTCAGGAGCCGTTCAAACAATACGGTTTTGTTAATGTCTCTGTCATGCTCCGGTGTGTTCGCTCCAGGAGTAGGTTGACTGCTCAGCTGCACCATCCGGTGAATGTTCAGATGTGCGTGCCAGGTGCCATTCCTGTCCTTCAGATAGTTCTTGTCCAACAATTCTAGTGAGACCTCTTTAACAGGGATCTGGTCCTTAAAGGCTGTATGTTTCCTGATTCTCTCATTGACTTGGACAGTGTTCACATCTGGTTCTCTTAAAATCAGTTCTTTGTCACCTGTAAAACAAGAATACTTTTAGATGTAATAAATGTCATTATTTTTAATTTTTCAAGAATACTGTAAATAATAACCAGCAAGGAACTAAAAGCCCATATGTCCGGAAATCACACCTTACCACAATATTTCGGTTTAGCCTGCCATGTTGCTTCTCAACCCCTAGTGGTCTTGCACATGGCTGTATTCTGCCTGGGAAACAAGTTCTGTGTTAGGGCAAGTTCACACACAGGAATTTGGAGCTGATTTTAAGGAGAATTCCAGCTCCAAGTCCGCTACAAATTCTGTTATGAGACTGAAGCACTGAAAAATAAGTGTCCTGCTTGATCTTGAGGTACCTTAAATTCCTCTTCATCTTTTTTTGTGGCCCACGTAAATGGGCCTTTAAAGTGTTTACTAAAGTAGGCATGTCTAAAGGGCTGATAGAGAATAAATATCAGATCCCTTGAGATCTGACCACTAGGATCACCAGCACTGGGACCAGTCCACCTGAAATCCTCCCTGTGAAGGAGGTGCCAGTGTGCTTGCTTTTATTGCTCCTTTTCCTTTCTCTAAATTTGAGGGTTACTTCAACACTATTTCTGAATTCTCCTTGTCACATACAGGTCTCTATGAAGGAACTTTGTACACGTGGCAATAAGTTCTGTCTTTTGGAGTGAATCCAGTATCTAGATTAGAACAAATCTAAGTTGCCATGTCCCGGGTATTGTACTGTATGTATGCACAATGACCAGGGAAGGTAACAGAAAAACAATGCTTTTATCACATGCCAATGCAAACTAAAATATAAAATGGCACCATTATCTCACCGCAAGCATGCATCTTATATACTGTGTAATGGCTATAGGGGAAGGTACAGAAAAGTCTGGGAAAGCTGGAAGAAGTTGACAATCAAGTCAGAACAGATACTGAAAGTTTGTATTACACATCCTATTCCAATTAGTTGTGATTAAATTAATATTAAAGGGGCTGTCCCACTATAGACGCTTATCCCTTATTCACAGGTTAGGGGTCTGAATTCTTGGACGCCTAGCAATTAGGAAAATGGGGGTCCACAAGTGCCTCATGTAAATGGGGCAGTGATGGGCATGTCATCCTGTAAGTCCCTTAGAAGTGAATGGAGCGGTGGTCATGCAGGTCAAATAGGGCACTCAAGGTGACTTATAGAATAGACCCCATTCTCCTCATTACTGGGGTCCCAACAGTTGGGTGATCAAACACCTATCATGTGAATAAACCAATTTTCTCATTACATTAAAATACATTAGGATTGATTTATTTTACTTTTTTTTTAGATTTAAATATAGATGACTTTTCCTTAGGATAGGCCGTCATTATCAAAATTGTTGAGGGACCAACATCAGCTGATTAAAGTGGCAGTGGTGTTCTGGTGATCGACCTCCCACCAATCCAATCCTAAGGATAGGTCATCAATAGGGATGACTGAATTGGTTCAGAACAAACCATATTCAACCTAAATTTTTCAAAGGTATCAGGTTGGAGGCCCAGTGGAAGTGTAAAAACATAATAAACAGACGCTCTCATTAACACATTGTGATGTGGGTGTGCTCCAAGTGACCTCTGCGGCCCAATCACAGGTCTCATCTGTGATCCCGAGGCCCGTCACGTCACCCGGAGGAGTGTGAGGGGGACTCAGAGGGAGTGCCACACACTGCAAGGATTCCAATGAGAGGCAAGGGAAGGGGAGTATAACAGTTTATTATATTTTTGCATCTCCCCTGAACCTTCACTTATTATATTCTTGGGTCTGAAGAGACCTCAGAGTATAAGATTTTCAGAACTTATTCAGCCCAAAACAAATCTTTGGGTCGAACCACCCAAATCCCGAAAAACAGACCAAACCTTCAGAGATTCAACCATCTCTTGTCATCAATATTTTAATCTCAGAATACTCTATAAAATTACTAGTGCACAAGGTGAGCGGTGCATGCGTCTCTCCCAAATGGGGCCAGGTCCATCAATAAGATTTACACTCGCTTGATGAATCTGGCTTGGTCTATAAACAGCAACAGGTAAAATTTTAATAATAATAATCCTTTAATAGTCCCACAATGGGGAAATTCAGTGTGTTACAGCAGCAAAGATAAGATAAGATAAGCAGATACAAATACAAATACAACATGTACAGGAATGTTCCAAGGTGAGAGGCATTACATTAATAGCAGACAGACAGATAGGGCGTAGCAGAGGGGGGGGGGGGATTTAACAGGCAGAGAGATATTTCAGTTCTCTGTGTGTAATGATCTCCGCTTAGGTCGGTGTTGGTTGTACAGCCTAACCGCGGTGGGGAGGAAAGACTTCCGATAGCGCTCCTTCTCACACCTAGGGTGGAGCAGTCGGTCACTGACAGTACTGCTCAGCGCGATCACAGTCTCATGCATGGGATGGGACTTCTTCTTCTGCATGGAGCTCACCACGGACAGTATCCTTCTGTCACCCACCACCTGCACTGGGTCCAGTGGGCTCCCCAGGACAGAGCTGGCCCTTCTAATCAGCTTGTCAAGTTTATTTCTGTCCCTGGTTGATATACTGCTCCCCCAGCAGGCCACTCCAAAGAAGATGGCTGATGCCACTACCGAGTTGAAGAAAGTTCTAAGAAGTGCCCCCCGGATTCCAAAGGCTCTCAGTTTCCTAAGCAGGTAGAGCCTGCTGTGGCCCTTCCTGTACAGGGCCTCCATATGATCTGCCCAGTCCAGCTTATTATTAAGGAGCAAACCCAGGTACTTATAGGTGTTCACAATCTCGATGCCCGTCCCCAGGATGTCCACTGGTTTAGGAGGGCTTCTGCCTTTGCGGAAGTCCACCACCATCTCCTTGGTCTTCCCCGCGTTAATCTTCAGGTGGTTCCGGTGGCACCAGTCCACAAAATGCTGGTTCAGTTCTCTGTACTCCCTGTCATCATCATCTGTGATGAGACCCACTATTGCAGAGTCGTCAGAATACTTCTGTAGGTAGCAGCTGGATGAGTTGCACCTAAAATCTGCAGTGTACAGTGTGAAGAGGAAAGGGGCGAGAACCGTACCCTGAGGTGCCCCCATATTACAGATCACGGTACCTGACACACAGTCTCGGGCTCTCACGTATTGAGGTCGATTTGTGAGGTAGTCTAGGATCCAGTTGGAGAGGTGGTGGTCCACTCCAGCAAGGCCCAGCTTGTCCCTCAATAACCTGGGCTGTATGGTGTTAAAAGCACTGGAGAAGTCAAAGAACATTATTCTCACCGTGTTCCCTGGTTTCTCCAGGTGAGACAGAGCCCTGTGCAGAAGATGGATGATGGCATCATCTACCCCAATGCCCGGCCGATAAGCAAACTGGAGGGGGTCCATAGCGGGGCTCACTAGAGGGCGGAGATGTGTGAGAACCAATCTCTCCAAGATCTTCATCAGGTGGGATGTCAGTGCTACAGGTCTGTAGTCGTTGAGGTCCATAGGGTGGGGTTTCTTTGGAACTGGTACCACACAAGAAGAATTTGTTGGAAATGCCACATTATTGAATATATATATATATATATATATATATATATATATATATATATATATAAAAAGCTTTGAAACTCCTTTGTCAACATAACAGTGTTATGCGGTAGTATTGTTATACTGTAAATGGCCAAATTCTGGCATAAAGATACTCAAATAATAGTGCTACATTGTTGGCCAAATAACAGAGCCAGGGACAGATCCTCTATACTGTCCCCATGGTTTAACACAAAAAAACTTGTGAAGTAAAGTGAACCCAAATAGAAGGCATATGGCACACTGCTGTGGTCTTCAGGAATAACTGCACATAGGAAAGTAGGATCCAGGACTCCATCAACATACTGTAGATCCACGTATTACAAGCATGACATCCCAGCGATTGTCTGAAAACATGTAAGTGAGATTCCCTTGGTGTTTTCTTGGTGCTTTTAATATGGGTATATACAATACAGTACATAATGTTATTTTTAGATGTGTGCTATGTGCAGTCTCAGTGCATGGCACAGAAATTGTCTCCATTCTCATACCTCCCTGTCCGCAATTCAGTTCCCCTGTCGCAGACACATGGTAAATATCATAGGATGCCAATTGACTTTATAGTCTCATTCTAGAGTGTGGGAGGAAACCGACAAAGCCAGTAGGGAGAAGATACAAACACAAAGCAAACATTGACAGGTTGGATTAAAACCCACAGTAACCATTGCCCATATTGTATGAAATAAAAATGATGCTAGATAGGTAACAATAATACATCTAAAGATATCTATGTTGCTGATCATGATCCTCACCTAAATGAGATTTTTTTTTTCTCCAAGATACCAAATGTACAATGAGCAGGAAAGTGTCCTGGCTTCTTTCCCGACCCCTCCCTTCTGCTCTCAAACAGTCACTAACTTTTGAGACAACTTAGTCTCATTTAATAGAACATGTGAATCTGGACCAAACTATAATGCACTATACTTAAAAATGTTTCTTTCTGCCTAAAAAACCACTTTAGGCTAAAGCCCCACGTAGCGAGGTTTCCGCTACAGACTTTCTGCTTCCATTAAACTTATATGGAAACCACCAGCATTTCCATAGGTATAATTGACATTCTGCGATTTTCAAAAACATAAGCGTTTTTCAAATCGCAGGTTGTCCTCTGCAGATATTTTTCTGCAATGTATGGATCGGCTTAGCCAGAAACCCATCCACTTAGCAGTTAATGTAAAATACTTCGTTTTTTTGCAGCAATGTTTATGCTACGTGGGGCCCTGGCCTTAATGTTCCTGCCACTAGGTGTCTCAATCTTAAAAATCCAACAGGCTCAAAAATGGAAATATATTGAGTGGAGAGGGGAGGGGCAGCTTTCCACAAAGCTTTCCCTGCTTGTACTCTGCACATAGAGGATTATCACTCCTAACAGAGATTGTAAAGAGATTCCATATACTTCTATATACTTCTGACTAGCTGCTTGTGTTACTGCTGATGGGATGTCAGCTATAGACAGCAAGCAGCTTTCATTATTGTGTTCAGATTTCTCTGTTTCTTTTTAACTGTATTATAACCTGAATTTGCAGTCCAGTGCCCATGGATCTCCTATATTATGTTCACTTGGGCTTTTCACAGCTATTTGCATATTATACATACATTATACTTGATGTGCAGATTTTAAGTGTAAATGTATGTTGCATATTTATTTTTTAGCATAGATTTTGCATGGGGAGCAGAAAAACAACAATGAAATCTGCAGATAAATCTGGGTAAAAATCTAATGCAAAGTCTACAAAAACACTTAAATCAACAGTTCCTTTTTTCTTCATTTGTTAACAGTAGTCACATGTTGCAGAACAGTCCTGGGACTTTTTTGGCAGATTTTTTGCTTCTTAATGTGCCAAATGTTTTCTGTTGGTGAAAGCATACCTCCCAACTTTCAAAGGACAAAAAGAGGGACAAAATGTGTGGCACACTATGTGCGCTGTGGCAAATTTAGCTCCACCCACTTCTATCTTGACTCCGCCCATTCTCATCTATTTTTCCATGTGCCTCCACGCAGTATAATGCTTCTACAGTCACCCTAACATTATATGCCCCCACATTATAATGTTCCCCTCCAATTGCCCCACAGTATTAAATCCCTCTCCTTGTGCCCCAGTTTAAACTGGCGGAAACTAGAGGGGGATATTAAACTGAGGCAGCTGGAGGTTGACATTATACAGTGGGGGTAGTTGGAGGGGGACATTAAACTGGGGGAAATGAGAGGTAGACATGTCCCCCTTCAGCTACCCCCCAGTTTAATGTCACCCTCCATCTGGCCCCCATTTTAATGTCCACTCCTTGATCTGCCCCCATTTTGATGTCCCCCTCTCCATCTGTTCCCATTTTAATGTCCCCCTCCATCTGCCCCCAGTTTAATGTCCCCCCTCCATCTGCACCCAGTTTAATGTCCCCTTTCATCTGCCACCAGCTTAATGTCCCCCTTTAACTGCCATGAGCTTAATGTCTCCCTTCATCTGCCCCCAGTTTAATTGCCCCTTCTTCTGCTTTCAGTTTAATTGCCCCCTACATCTTCCCCCAGTTCCTCCCTCTTGCTCACACATGCTGTCTCTTCTCTCCACACCTTCAGTAACCATTCGTTCCCAGCAACTTCCTCTTTCTGTGTAACAAAACACTGTCCTGTAGTGTCCAGAATAGTTACACCCACCCAAGAGTCTGATCACATGGTCATGACGTCATAAAAGGTCCTTTAGCCCACTAGGATTTAGCATCTACCATTTAGCCTTTACCCTACTCTAACAAAGTTTGTTAGCAACAAAACACTTCTGGGGCATAGCAGGACTTCATGGGCTTAGCGGGACAAACCGTAAGCTATCCGGGACAGCGGGACACCAGTGTAAAATCGGACTGTCCCGCCGGATGTGGAACGGTTGGGAGCTATGGTGAAAGGTGTGAACTGTAGGCAGGTCATCACCCAGATTCTTCTTCTATGAAGCCACGCTGTTGTGATGGATGCGGTATGTGGTTTAGCATTGTCTTGCTGAAATATGCAAAGCCTTCCCCAAAAAAGATGATGTCTGGATGGGAGTATATGTTGTTCTAAAACCTCTATACACTGCTCAGCATTGATAGTGCCTTTCAAGTTGTGTAAGCTGCCCATGCCATAGGCACTAAAGCAATCCCATACCATCAGAGGTGCAGGCTAGTGAACTATGCACTGATAAGCTGGATGGTTCTCCTCTTGAGTCCTCAAGACACGGCACCCATGGTTTCCATAAAGAATTTCAAATTTTCATTCATCTGAACAGTTTTCCATTTTGCCTCAGTGCGTTTTAAATGAGCTTTGGCCCAGAAAAGATGGCGGCGTTTCTAGATTGTGTTGATATATGACTTCTTCTTTGCTTTAATTTGCATTTGTGGATTGCACAGTAAACTGTGTCTACAGACATTTATATCTGGAAATATTTATGAGCCCATGCAGTGATTTGTATTACTAATTCATGTCTGTTTTAAATGCAGTGCTGCCTGAGGACCTGTAGATCACAAACATCCAATGTTGACCATCGACCTTTTCCCTTGTGGACATGGGTTTCTCCAGATTCTTTGAATCTTTTCGTGATATTATGTGCTGCGCGTATTTTCCCACAATGTGTGGATGGGATTCGCTAGAATCCTATCCCCTTTGCAGGTACTGTAAAATGCTGCTGTTTTCCTAAAAGACATATACACAGTTTATTGTATTTCTGGCTGTGGTTATTTATATAAGATAACACGAGACACACCTGAAAGATATCGAGCTGTGTGAAACACTGTTGCTTTGAGATAAAGCAAAGAGTTAAACAAAGATGTCCGATAAGGATAAAGTAACTCAGCTGTATTAAACACTTTGCCAAAACCAACTTCCAAGTTCCTGAGTGCTGACTGCTCCTCAGAAACAGCGAGATAAATGAAATAATGGACCATTATATAGAAAACAAACAAGAGTCGGCAGTAAATGTGATTTGTTGCCGGATCAGTTATGATATTACTTCATAGAGCAGTGTGACACAATGTAAACATCACATGAGTTGTAGTCAGAGCTAAAAGGTCCATTACATCATTAATGGCTTCAGGAGAGGTTTACATGATACTCGACAAACCAAATAAAAGTGTTTTCCCCTTACACGTCTACTTTGCTGCAGTTTGTAAGGGTTACAATAACTTTACATGTCTACTTTGCTGCAGTTTGTGAGGGTTACAATAACTTTTTGCTCCAGTTTGTGAAGGTTACAATAACTTTTTGCTGCAGTTTGTGAGGGTTACAATAACTTTTTGCTGCAGTTTGTGAGGGTTACAATAACTTTTTGCTGCAGTTTGTGAGGGTTACAATAACTTTTTGCTGCAGTTTGTGAGGGTATACGCTTACAATAACTTTACTTATCACACTGACTTTGACTTATATGCCAAATGCTGAGTTTCGTTGGGCTCATCAGAGAAACTGATTCTAAGGGCCCACCATCTATACTGATTAAGTAATGTCTTTTTAATGGTACGACATATCCTTAAGGTCTAATAGAGTATTTGTAATGAATCTATAAGAAATAGACATTCATGGCAGGTGACTGGCTCCATAACTTCAAATAGAGTTTCCATCAACTGGATTTTTGGGGCTCATCTTTATGTAAGAACATGGGCCCACTAGAGGATCCTCTGATACTCTGGTGGGACAGTCCAAACCTGACCATATATATGCTAACAGTGAGCAGCATTTATCTCCTGACCACTTTTCTTTAGCATTAATGCATTACTACAGCGGTATTCATCCCCGCTGCCTGTACAACTTGTGTATAACCCAGCATATCAACCCAGCTCTGCAGACTGATATGAGGTTAGGGTCACCTGAATCAAACAGTGTTTTCCTCTTGTGAATTGGTGTCTCCGTTGCTGTTTTCGTCTTGTCAATATGCAAATGAGCTCATGTTAAAGGATTGGTTGTTCCAATATGGACAAGATGGATGCTAACACTGTCTTAGGCGACATGCACAAGCGTGCATATCGCCAAGCCGTGATTGAATGTCATCCATATGCCACCCGTGCACCAGCCGTGCTTCCGCGGCCCCTTCATTGGGGCCAGTAAGCAAGGTCCAACAAACCGGACATGAATAGGAACTGTCTTGAGTTTTCATCACGGCTCACAGCCCCATACACGGTGATAATACACAGTTGTGTGTATGGGCCCATAGAAATTAATGGCTCAGTGTGTTAGCATTGAAAAACATAGCTAGCACACTGACTGTGTACATGGTCGTGTGCATGAGGCCTAAGGCCACTTTTCGGAAAAGCTGCATTTTTTGTTGCAGATTTTGCTGCATTTTATGGAGCCAAAGCCAAAAGTGGCATCAAAAGGAATGGGAAATATAGAGGAAGCTCTTATACCTCCTTTTGCTAAATCCACACCTGGCTTTAGATTAAAAAAAAAAAAAATGCAACAAAAACACATATGGTATCAGCCTAAAAGGAAGACCTGTGTAAACTTAAATTACACAGTCTTAAACCACCAGATTTATCAAAACGTCACATAAAGTATATTTATACTTATTACTTCCTTAGTTCAGGGACAGGAATCTCTCTCCTTGGGGAGAGCACCAATGAAGGTGTGTAGAGTTTTGAATTGCCTTTTGCCCTCTACTAAGCATCTACATATCACAAGGCATTATGGGAAAGGAGCTGGGAGCTCATGTGCCCTCTGTTGGATGTAACAGATCCTCAATATGCTTTTGACTCACTGAGTCTTGAGACAGCAAATGGGATTTTAGCCAAGCCACAGGGCGCATGAGCTTCTCAGCTCCTTTTCCCATAATGCCTTGTGATATATACTTCCTTAGTTGATATATTAATACCTAAAAACATATAAACATACAGAAGGTTGGATTTTATTCTCATTCCAAATCTGAATTGAACAAGTTATATTGGTAATAACTTATTCACTAACCACAGAATAATGAATATCCAGACCTCTGGGACTTACGCCCATCAGGAGAACAGGGGTCCAGAGTCCTCTCATTTGAATGGAGTGGTGGGCTTCTGTATAGGATTTCTGAAGGACAGCATTCAGCTACTGTATCTCAGTCCTATACACTGTGTTCCAAATTATTATGCAAATAATATTTTCTCATATTTTCCAAAATTACCTATATGAATTGCAGTCATTGTAATTTTCCAGTCATCAACTATTCGAGTACAATTGGAAGGTTTTTGAACAAACTGCCTATGATAACAGTATATTTAAAAAAAAAAATAAACACTCAAAATGCATGTTTTAAATTATTATGCACAGCAGAATTTGCAACCTTTTCATTTTTATTAAGAACAAAAAAATGGTCATTGTGAAATTATAAGCATTAGCAGGTTATTACAAACTGAAATCAAACAGTTTTCAAGCCAAAACTTTATTCGAGGTGATGTTACATTTGCACATAGGACCCCTTGTTCGAAAGAAGCTTCTGAACTCTCTCGTCCATTGAATTTGTCAGTTTTTGGATGGTTTCTGCTTCAATTGTTTTGCATGAGGACAGAATACCCTCCCAGAGCTGTTGCTTAGATGTGAACTGCCTCCCGCCATCATAGACACTCCTTTTGATGATGCTCCAGAGGTTCTCAATGGGGTTGAGGTCAGGGGAGCATGGGGGCCACACCATAAGTTTGTCCCTTTTTATGCCCATAGCAGCCAGAGATGCAGATGTGTTATTTGCAGCATGAAACGGTGCATTATCATGCATGAAAATGATCTTTCTGCGGAATGCATGGTTCTTCTTCTTGAACCATGGCAGGAAGTGCTGTTTGAGAAACTCCACATACATTATGGAGTTCATCTTTACCCCTTCAGGGATCCTAAAGGGGCCGACAATCTCTCTCCCCATGATTCCAGCCCAAAACATTACTCCACCTCCTCCTTGTTGGCGCTGTAGCCGTGTTTGCATGGGGTGTCCATCAACAAGCCATCCTCCACTCCATCCATCTGGACCATCGAGCGTTGCACGGCACTCATTGGTGAACAAAACAGTTTTGAAGTCAGTCTTCATGTATTGTTTGGCCCACTGGAGCCGTTTCTGCTTGTGTGCAATGGATAGAGGAGGTCGACAAGATGGCTTACGCACAGCTGCAAACCTCTGAAGGACCCTGCATCTTGTTGTTTGGGGACGTTGGAGGCACCAGCAGCTTCAAAAACTTGTCTGCTGCTATGACAAGGCATTTTTGAAGCTGCTCTTTTAACCTGACGTAATTGCCTGTTGGAAAGAGTCCTCAATTTTCCCTTAACAGCACGCACACGTGTGTGCTGTGAATCAGCTACATACTTCTTGATTGTGCGATGATCACGATGAAGTGTCTTGGCAATGTTGATTCTAGTCATGCCTTGACCTAAACACTCCAGAATTTGTTGCTTCTTAGCAGCCGAAACACATCCTTTTTTTTTTCCCATTTTGGCTGAAAATGTAGGCTGCTTAATAATGTGGGACAGCCTTCTTAAGTAGTCTTGCCTTTAATTGGACACACCTGCCAAAGTAATTAGCACAGGTGTCTGCAATTGCTTTCAGTGATATAAAGAGCCCTGACACACATCACCATCAATGAGTTTAACTGACAAACAAAAAAATTCTTACCTTATCACTCCTAAACACTTTTTGCATAATAATTTGGAACACAGTGTAGAGTTGAATGAAGCAGCAGCGTGCATGTGTGACCACCAGGTCATTCAAATTGGGGAAACTGGGAACCCTGTCTTTGTGATTGGTGGGGGGTCCAGCAGTCGGACCCCCACCAATCTAGTATTTAACTGTGAGAAGCTGCAGTCTCATCTGTTAGCAGTGAGAAGCTGTAGCCTCATGACTGTGCATGGAAAGCTGTGTGTAAGCATGCAGAGGCTGTGAAGACAGATCTGCCCCTCCCCTCTCCACTCACTGTGTTCCCATTTTGAGCCTGCTGGTTTCTAAAAATGGAATTTCCCTAGTAAGGCCCGGTTCACATCTGCGCATGGGTTTCCCTTCGGGGAGTCCGCTTGGGGACCCCCAGAATGGAAACCTAATACGCATAAAAAAGCAGTTACCTTAGATATCGGCAGACCCCATAGACTATAATGGGATCCGCGTGGTTTCCGCATGAAAAATGCTGAGAGAAAAGTACTGCTTCCAGGACTTTTCTCTCCACATCTTTCATGCGGAGAGGGGAACGGAATGGCCCGTACACAGATGTGAACCGGGCCTAACAGAAAGTGAATAGCTAATTAGCAAGACGGGAGACACCTAGTGACAGGAACAGTGGATAAAGGATGCATCCAGTCGATGGGAATAACTTGTTATTAATGGAATAGCTTTTTAAGTTCAGGCAGTGTATTTTATGTGCAAAACATGTGAAATGTCAGTGTGCTGATCCAGAATGGGAGGCGCTCATAGAGGCTCTTACTAAAGTGTAGAAGTAGGTCACCAACCTTATGATTCGCTTTCAAGTGTAATTATAAGCTTATGTTTACCTCTCATAGTTAACCCTTGTGACGTGGTACTAGCTTTATCCAAAAACATTTTCTATTATTTTGCTGTAAACTCCTTGATTTAGGTAAATGCAAATTGGCTAAAAAAAATTAAAATTATTTATTTCATTTTTTTCTTTACTATTTTATGTTTTATTACACCTCCTTATCATATGCTCTATTAGGTAATTTGGACATCAGAGAAGGTGGACAGCCCTCTATGAGACCACAGAATCTAACAAAATGTGGCCCTTGCACTAATAGACCTAGCCAAATCCTTGTTTTACATTTGAAAGGCCAGACTATAAGACTCAGGCCACATGTTGTGAAACAGATTTTTGTTGCAGGTTTTGCTGCGTATTTTGACCTAAAGCCAGTAGTGGATTTAGCAGGAGGGAGTATAAGTGATTACTTTATACTTCTCATTCCTTTTGAGGCTACTCTTGGCTTAGGATGAAAAAAGCACAGCAAAACCTACTACAAAAAATGCATATTTTTTGCAACGTGTAACCTCAGGGGTAACTAGGAAAGATGGGGCCCCATCACACAGTATGATGCCCCCCTTTCTTTTCTCCCACTTGATATAAAGCCCCCTTTCCTGGACCCCGCATGGTATAACACCTCCATTACTGGCCCTACACAGTATAGCATACTCTTTACTGGCCCCCAGATGACATAACACACTGTTTGTGGGCTCACCACATGGTATATTGGTCCTTTATTGGCCCCCAACACAGTAAGTGCCCCCTTTACAGGTCCCCGAATAATATACTGGCTCCCACAGAGTGACGTCAGGCCAGTTTCTACTGGATTATTCCATCAGGTTACAGGTAATATTCACTTACCCATCCCCGCTCCTGCCCATGACCTTCAGCTCCAGCCTCATGCTACATATTAAGTCCTCATGCTGAACTGCGTCAGGGAGCGATGTCCAGACATTCAGTATAGGGGTGTAATGTGTAGTGCCCCCAGAGGCTGAAGGTGAATCAGAGGAGCCTGTGGCCAGGAGTGGGGATGGGTAAGTAAATTTTGGCCTTTACCTGCTGGACTAATCCAGTAGGTAACAGCCTATTAAAAAAAAAAAAAAATAGGGAAGCATTGGGGGCCAGGCCCATAGCAGCTGCTACAGCTGGTATGGCAGTAGTTCCACCCCTGGACTGAGGCCATACATTGCAAAAATGCAGCATTTTTGTCTGTTGTGAAATTGCAGTGGAAAAAAATGCTGCATCTTATAATCTCGGCAAACTTCGGAGAAAATGATGCAAAAACACAGGATGTTAATTTTGCCTGCAAGAACACTACATTTTCCCCATAAACATATGTGGGGAGAGGCAAAAATGCAAAATAGAGAGGAAAAGCAGTGAAAAATGCAAGTGTTATTTTCTGCTGCATTTTCTTCCCACATCACTTTTTAGCTGCAATTAAGTACATGTGGCCTTAGCCTAAGACAACCATTGGCCCGCAGCGGCGATAGCTTTCCCTGGCCATAAGAACTAATTGCTTGGCGTTTCCAAAGCCGGACCTCTGCGATCAGCTGATCATCTAGCCGGCTTTACTCTGAAAAGGGGTTGTCTTAACAAAACACCTTTAACTCATTCTGTTATGATAATGGACAAAATAAATCGTTTTATTACAAATTCACATCTCTATCTTATACTGGACATGTTCAGTGTAAACATATACTTCCAAGGTCTGCACTTAGGGGCCAAGTTATAGAAGGTACATTACAAAGTACAAGCAAATATACTGCACAGCTGAACTAACTTCATTTATACAAGTGTGTACATATCATTTTCACAATTCTACATGGCGCTGTGTGTAGCAGCTGGAGGTCTTGTCAGTAACATACAGTCCAAAAGTGCAGTAAGACTTGTTCTAGTTACTAAAAATGTTCTAATATCAGATGCATAGTCAAGTGCATAGTGAGCTGTATTGTGTTTAACCTGTTTAAGTTAGTCCTAGCACTTTTTACTCCTCTTCGCCTAAACAGTACACACCACAGTCATGTTACGGAGTAACAATTCAGATCTTACAGCCCCACGTACCTGATTTGAAAACAATGATGTGCGTCTGTAACTTTTGTTTCTGCTTTATGCCATTGTACTGCTCCTCGAGACGATGAATATCCATTTTGCTCAGCTTCCTGATTCCGTCAGCAGGATCCTTGTCTGTATGAGTCACTGATAATATCTCGCACATATATTTATACGCCTTTGCCATTTGTTCCCACAAGGAGAACTGCTCCAAGCAGCCGCAGCAGTGCGCCATCTCTCTGTCTCCCTTTAATAAAGCACAGTGAAGTTCAAAACCAGCCGCCAATTAAGTTTGCAATGTAAAACTCCCGAAGCTGTCTGCTCGCTAGCCTAGAACACCAGGTCTTTTCTACTGGTGGTGGATGATAATTTGCTACACGTATTTCAGGTTGTCCTGGATGTCTTGGTTCAAAGTAAATGATAAGTACTGCACACAGAGATTATTGACTTAAGGTAGAACAGAAATTGAAGCCAAGGGAAAGTAATGGGATATACTGCAGCCAGTAGGGAAAGCACACTGTATATATAAAGGAGCAGTAAGATAAACTAAAACTGTATAACGTGAACAGCAACTACATTACTACATACAGTGGGGAAAAAATATATAGTCAGCCACCAATTGTGCAAGTTCTCCCACATAAAAAGATGAGGCCGGCCTGTAATTGACATCATAGGTAGACCTCAACTATGAGAGACAAAATGAGAAAACAAATCCAGAAAATCACATTGTCTGATTTTTAAAGAATTTATTTGCAGTCAAGATAAAACGCAAATTATATTAAAAATTGACATAACTTCTCATAACACTATAAAATTTCTTTATTCTCAATATTTGAGCAATGTCTATCGGTCAGTTAAAGGGGTTATTCGGGAATTAATAAGCTTATCAGTGTATCCATTGCAATGGTGAAGCTTTATTGCGAATGTATAACACAGTGCCCCATTCATTACTTCAGAGGGCTGCGGGGGAGGCTGGAATTTTTTGTTCCTGTCTCCTCTGCAGCCACTACAACTCTTGGTTACGTGCCTGACTCCATGCTACTGAATGCTGTGGCCCATATCTGTTAGGAGTGTCATAGTGGCGGCAGGGGAGACTGAGGAAAGAGAAATCCCACTTATTAGACCTGACAGGGCACACCTGTGAAGTGAAAACCATTTCAGGTGACTACCTCTTGAAGCTCATCAAGAGAATGCCAAGAGTGTGCAAAGCAGTAATCAAAGCAAAAGGGGGCTACTTTGAAGAACCTAGAATATAAGACATATTATCAGTTGTTTCACACTTTTTTGTTAAGTATATAATTCCACATGTGTTAATTCATAGTTTTGATGCCTTCAGTGTGAATCTACAATTGTTATAGTCATGAAAATACAGAAAACTCTTGGAATGAGAAGGTGTGTCCAAACTTTTGGTCTGTACTATATATATATATATAGATATATCTATCTATCTATCTATATATATATATATATATATATATATATATATATATATACATAATCTGTCTGGAAAAGCTCTGACACTCCCACAACCAGGAACTAGAAACCAGGAAGTACTGCTGCATGAGCCTGAAAATATGAGGAATGATAAAATGGTCCAAACACACATAAAGGTACTCAGTTATATTTATGCATTCATATATCAAGCATTTCCTGCCTTTAGTCACATTTTCTTAGTCCCCGAAAACCCCTTTTTCAAGTGCAGGGAATATACTGGTAAGAGTTATTACTCCACGGAAAACCCTTTTAAAGCCCCACTCCAGTGAACTACAACTATATATCCCTGTAGTGCTTCATTCACTTTATACAGCTACTGAACAGGTCCCTGGCTGGTCATGTGATGTGCAGACTGACCAGCTGATTTGCACTCCAGCCAGAAATCACTTTTCCTATGTACGTCTATGGGAGCTTGTATGTTATGCTTCCATAAACTTATATATAGATCAGGGACTTCCAGATGATCAGTCTTCCCATCACATGACCAGCCGGGGCTCATTCAGGAACTGTATGAAGTAAATGATGCACCCGGTGAGTGGCTGCATTGTTCATTAGGATGCCCCGTACTACAGGGCTAGATATTATTACAGTTCAATGGAACCATAACTATTACATGTGTTTTGGTTGAACCCATCGATTTTGACAGGACTGGACAACCAGGTAATGTGTATGGGGGCCTCCTAAATCTTCCCTGATGGCAGTTTCATTTCAAGTGCCCAATCCTTCTGTTCTCAGGAATATAAGCTGCTGCTTGTGCCTAGCAGCTGCTTTCTATCTTCTCCCTGCTCAGTACACATAGTTGAGCAAAATAGGGTGTTGACTAGAGATGGGCAAACCCCTCAGCATTCATTTTATTCCGGATCCGACCGGTTCGGGTCTCTGATTCGTTTTGGGTCAAACAAGTTCAGTACAAACCACACCTTAAATTGGCTTAAAACATAGTGTAGAATACTCTCAGGGCTACGGGAAACCTAGTACTCCTGTGGGCCAATTGCAGGATAGCTGCTGCTGCTATTGAATTCAATAGTGGCAGTGGCTCCTCTGTGATGGTGGAACCACTGCTAAAAATGGTGGTGGTTCCGCTATCACCTATCCCTGTGCTGTGACACTGTGATGTCATAGTACAGGGCTAGTATAAAAAATTGGTGGCAGTGGGTAAAATTAAAACATAGTGGAGCTGCCACCATATTTGCCAGCAGCGACCCCGCCATGTATAGAGACACTTTGCCTATTTGAATTTAGCGCCAAAGCAGAGCGCCAAAGAAGAGTGGCTGCCGGTATTGAATAATAAATAATTGGGGGCAGTCGGTGAACAAAAAAAAACATAGGGGAGCTGCTGCCGCCGCTATGATTTTTTTTTCTCCCACTGCCGCCAATTTTTTTTACTATCCTATTACATCATAGTGTCACAGCACAGGAATAGATTATAGTGAGACCACCACCACTATTATCAGTGGTAGTCCCATTATCACAAGAGAGCCAGTCAGTTCAATAGCGGCAGCAGCTCTCCTGTGATTGGCGCATTTTAATTTAACACCAGAGCAGGTGCTTTGGAGCTAAATTCAAATAACCAAAGTGTCTGTACATAGTGGGACCACCGCCGGTAGTAGTGGTGACAGCTCTGCTATGACATTTTTTTGTTTTTCACCTATTGCCACCAATTTTTTTTTACTATCCCTGTGCTGTGACATCATAGTGACAGAGCACAAGGATAGATTATAGTGGGACCACTGCTGCTATTATCAGCGGTGACCCCGCTATCACACAGGAGGCACAATTTTATTTCATCCAAGACGAATCCCAAATTATTCAGTTTTGTTAAAAACCAAACAATTTGGAATATTTGGCTCGATTACGGTTCGTCACGTACCAATTCGCTTATCTCTAGTGTTGACCAAATGAGAGCTTGGCTGCCAGCTATTGAAAGTGTATGGCTGGCTTTATTCTATTAGAAAAGAAAGTGAAATATAATGGTACTTGATTATGGGGCTGCCATCTTGTCTGAGCTGCTCCTCTGCTCTGTTAATAGCAATTTAGTGATACGCTTTATCACTCTCATGGCCATGACCACCAATAGTCTGGATTAATGTTGGGCAAACCTTGTGAGATTTGGAACTGTGATTATTATACACTGGGGCTGAAACAAAAGTTCAGGGAAAGTGTATAAACATAACAGTAATACTCACTTCTCTTGTGCTTCGATGGGGTGTCCAGTGGGGGTTCCTGTCTTATTTGGACTTCTTATGGCCTCCTGGGAACCACTGAGGTCTGTGATTGAGCCTCAGCAGTAACCTGGGTCACACCAATGCCACTTGTATCTAAGCATAATGACGTCAGTGTGCCCCAGTGATTGGGCCTCAGCGGTCCCCCGGTCCCTAGGAGGAGCAGGGAGCAGATAAGCTGCGACATCATCTATTGTCAGTACTGGATGCAATAATGAGTGTTATGTGTTTTTAACAGCTATAGAGGTGTTATTTTTTATTATAAACCTGTCTTTGATGAAAATGAGATAACTGCTGCAAAGAAAACCCCTGGAGAATTGGTGTCAGGCTATTATAAGGCTTAGTGACCAGATGAGCAGAGAGAAGTCTAGGAGGCAAGCGAAGTTTGTAACCGAGAGGAGTGTAGCGACAGAATCGGCAGGCAGATACGAGGTCAGGTAATGGGTCCAGAAGTCAGATATCAAAACACTTGAGCAGGTGTAGGAACAGAGAGCTAAACACCAGAGAACTGAATAACCAGCAGTGAACAAGAGATGGAAGTGGACTAATAAAAGCTCGAGACAAACAAACAAGCAGATCTTAAAGGGAAACACACCATAATACCGCACGTGTTAGGAAAAGATCTATAGGTCCCAGATCTATTTCTAACAGTACCCCCCTCCTCCTTCAATGAGGGCCCATTGGGCCTCTAAAACTGGACCATACTTAAGGGGAAATTTCCAGTGAAAATTTCTAACCAAGGTCTGGGCATGGACCGACCTGGCTGGTTTCAAGGAACGATCCTCTGGGCCATAACCCTTCTAATGAATCACAGGTGGAGGTGGGCTATCAGATGGAATTACAGGAGGAAGAAATCTTTTCAGAAGAGACTTGTGAAAAACATTATGGATCTTGAAAGACTGCGGGAGAGCCAGACGGAAAGACACAGGGTTGATAATCTCAATAATTTCATATGGTCCAATAAACTTGGGGCCCAATTTATGTGACGGAACTCTTAATTTCAGGTTCCTAGAGGAAAGCCAGAATTTTTCCCCTAGAGAGAAAACAGGACCAGCCGAACGAGTTCTATCAGCTAGCCTCTTAGAAACCTCCTGAGAATTCCCCAAATTAAATTGAACTTGCGCCCAGACAGTGCGTAATCTTTCAGCCTCCACATTCACTTCTGGATTAACAGTAGCAGGAGAAAGAGAAGAGAAGCGAGGATGGAAACCAAAATTACAAAAGTAGGGTGAAGAGTTCAGAGAAGCATGATGGTGATTGTTTATAGCAAACTCAGTCAAAGATAAATCACCCAATCGGACTGATTACCAGAGACATAACACCTCAAATATTGTTCCAAGGTCTGATTGAAGCGTTCAGTCTGTCCATTAGTCTCCGAAGAAGGCCGAAGGCCGAAGAATTCCCAGATGACCACAAAACGCTCTCCAGAACTTTGCGAAAGTTCAAACTGAACGCCTCTATCAGAAACAATATCATCCGGAATACCATGAAGTGTAACCACGTGGTCCAAAAACAAGCGAGAAAGTGTTTTAGTGTTAGGCAGTTGAGACAAAGGAATAAAATGACACATCTTACTAAATCTATCAACCACTGTCCAAATAACCGTTTTCCCTCCGGACACAGGCAGATCGGTAATAAAATCCATGGAGATTTGGGTCCAGGCAAGGGAAGCAACTCTCCCATAGGTCTAACCGTAGGAACCTTCACTCAAGCACAAATTTCACATGCAGAAACAAAGGCCACAATATCTCGGGATTTTGAAGACCACCAGTAATGACGAGACACCAGCCTCTTTGTGCCAGAAATCCTTGAATGCCCACATAACACTGAATCATGTAACTCTTTTAGCAATCTGAGTCTAAATTGGGGTGGCACAGGTATCTCCTGTGGAATCAATTGCTGATTCTCCCTGATCTCAGAAGCTAAATCTGAAGAGATAGCGTAGACCACAATCCCACCTGCCACCTGGAAGAATAGACTCAGGCTGAGAATCACTATTCTGGGAAGGGCAAAAACTCCTAGACAATGCATCTGCTTTAACATTTTTAGACCTGGGCCTAAACATCACAATAAAATCAAACCTAGTAAAAAAGAGTGCCCATCTGGCTTGTCTAGGGTTTAATCTTTTGGCAGACTCGAGAAAAACGAGGTTTTTATCATCAGTTAACACTGTCACCTTGTGCCTAGCCCCTTCAAGAAAATGTCGCCATTCTTGAAATGCCCACTTGATAGCCAATAACTCTCTGTTACCTATATCATAGTTCCTCTCAGAAGAAGAGAATTTTCTGGAAAAGAAGGCACAAGGTCTTAGTTTATTAAAACAGGTAGTACTTTGGGATAACACGGCCCCTACCCCCACTTCTGCAGCATCAACCTCAACAAGAAAAGGTTGGTTGAGATCTGGTTGGATCAGAACAGGGGCCTTAGTAAAACCTTGTTTAAAAAATTCAAACGAATGGACTGCCTCCTGACTCCAGTTTAACAAATCTGCACCTCTCCGGGTGAGATCAGTTAAAGGTTTTGCTATAGTAGAAAAATTACAAATAAATTTTCGATAATAATTGGCAAAACCCAAAAACCTCTGTAATGTCTTTAAAGAGGTAGGTTATGTCCATTCTACAACAGCCTGAATTTTAACTGGGTCCATGCTGATGGCAGAGGAGGACAAAATGTACCCTAAGAAGGACAACTGCTGTACCTCAAAAAGGCATTTATCCAGTTTAGCATATAACTTATTCTCTCGTAGAATTTCAAACACTGCTTCATATTCCAATCAGAAGAAAAAACTAAATATCATCCAAGTAAACGATAAGAAATTGCCCGATCAAATTTCGGAAAATGTCATTCACAAAATTTTGGAAAACAGCAGGGGCTTTACTTAACCCAAAAGGCATAACTAAATACTCGTAATGTCCCTCGGGTGTATTGAAGGCCGTCTTCCACTCATCCCCTTCTCGGATCCGAATCAAATAGTGGGCCCCTCATAAGTCTAATTTAGAAAAATACTTGGCCCCCGAGACCTGGTTTAATAAATCAGGGATCAATGGAAGAGGATATTGATTTTTGATCGTGATCTTATATAAAGCGTGGTAATCGATGCACGGCCTTAACCCACCATCCTTTTTTTAACAAAAAAGAACCCGGCACCCGCAGGAGAGGTACATGGGCGAATATGGCCCTTACGGAGAGACTTTTTAATGTAATCTTTCATAGATTGTCTCTCTGGTTCAGATAAATTATACAGGCGCTCTTTAGGAAGTTTAGTGTTAGGTAACAGATCAATGGCAGAGTCATAAGATGTATGAGGAGGAAGTAACTCTGACCCAGATTCTTCAAATACATCCTCATAGTCCCGGATATAGACAGACAAAGGTAAAGAGACAATAAAGAGGTTGAGAGCAATACAAGACTTCATGCATTCAGAGTTCCATTTAACAACGTCTCTGAGTTGCCAGTCAAAAACAGGGTTATGTAATTGTAACCAGGGTAACCCCAAAACTACCTCAGAGGGTAAATTTTCCAACACAAAAAAGGGGAGTGACTCAGGGAGAATGCACAGATCCCACCTCAATATTTAAAGAAGGCGTAATAAATTTAACCGCTCTTTGAGTTAAGGGAGTGGAATCAATAGCGGTTACAGAGACAGAGGTATAAGAGGTACACACAGGGTTTGATCAAAATGTGAGTCAACAAACCCACAATCCACAAATGCGCTACCATGAATAATATTATAAGAAAAAACAATTTTAACAGGCAATACAATTTTCTGATGAGATTGTACGGAAGTACCTGCTCGCCTAGGTGATTCTTCTGGGAAGCATTCTGGCGCTAAAGTCCTTCCGCCCCAGGTTGTTTGGAACACTTGCTCAGGATGTGACCAGCCTCTCCACAGTAAAAACATAGACCCTTTTTTCTCCTGAAATCTTTACGATCCTTAGGAGTCATGGCAGAGCCGAGTTGCATCGGTTCGGGGCCAGATTCATATGACAAGTCAGGAACAGGAGGACGAGGAGACAGCTGATACACGTTCTCTCTTACGTTCACGCAGACGTCTGTCTAGTTTTATAGAAAGTTTCATGCTTTCATCCAAGGTAGCTGGTTGCGGGTATTTGACCAGGAGATCTTTTAAGGCATCAGACCGTCCCTTACGAAATTGACAACACAGGGCAGGGTTGTTCTACTGGGACTGAACTGGCCATCTCCTAAACTCAGAACAGTAGTCCTCTGCCACACTATTACCCTGCCGTAAGGAAGAAAGCTTTGTCTCAGCCACCGTTTGCAGGTCTGGTTCGTCATATAGTAGAGCCAGAGCAGCGAAGAATCTGTCGACAGAGGTTAGTTCTGAAATTAGAATCGCCACTTGCTGTTGTGGAGTGCCAGAGGAGTAGGGTCGGAGACGAAAATACAATTTGCAAGCTTCACGGAAATTAATAAACAATTTCCAGTCCCCTGAAAATCTATCTGGTAGATTAACCTTCGGTTCCATGGGATCAGCACTAGGAGCAGTAGCCAGAGATTGTGCTTGCTCTTGGTGCTGTCCCCTTTCTGCCAGATTTTGAACTAATTGAGCAAGGCCCTGCATTTGGCTTGTATGGGTTCCATGTACTTCAGAATACCCGTATAGCAGCTGGCTATTCTGTTAAGAGCAATACAGTAAACTTAGACAGGCCTAATTAGTTCCAGGAACCGGGTGTGCTTAAAACTATGGTTGAGAGGCCCAAACACTCAAGCCCCACAGCTGAGACAAAAACCAGCCTCCGGACATATGCACCAGAGCCCCTAGTGGTGGGGATGGACTTGGCAGATTCCTTCAACCGGAATTTGCAACAGGTGAGAAGCCACTGAATGCAAGGAGCACCACAGGCAACAGAAAACCCAGGAGACTAGAACCACTCATCAGAATATTGTTGGAGTTGATTGTCAACAGTCCGGTTTGGCAACGTGAAAACGGCGTGGTACTAAGTCGGGATCAGCGGAGAGAAGTCTAGGAGGAAAGCGGGATTCGTAATCGAGAGGAGCGTAAAGACAGGCAGGCAGATACGAGATCAGGTAACAGGTTCAGAAGTCAGATATCAAAACACATTAGCAGGTGTAGGAACAGAGAGCTAACCACCAGAGAACTGAATAGCCAGCAGTGAACAAGAGACGGAAGTGAACTAATAAAGGCTCAGAACAAACAATAATACATAATACCGCACGTGTTAGGAAAAGACTGGTAACCTCACAGTCGTGACTGTAGAGATCCCAGATCTATTTCTAACATGGAGGCGGTGAGGAAAATATGCCCCTCCCCTCTCCATTTACTGTGTGAAGAGACCAGTCTCTCCTCCTTCCACTGACTATGAACCTGTCTTTCTTTTTTAGAGCATTTATGGACGAGACTACCCTAATAACAGAGCGTGAACTGCAAATTAGCTAGAAGGGAAAAACCTAATGACAGGAACTTTAGAGAGGCTTTTTAGGCAGTATGCAGCCACATTTTTAATTAAAGTGCATTACATTTTGGTCCAGAATCACATGCTCTATTAATTGCAAATAAGTTGAAATTAGTTGGTGATAATTTAAGAGAAATTTTAGTGGTTTAATGTTGCTTTAGTAGAAAGTGGTGGTGGTGGTGGGGAGCCTGTTAAGTAGAGAAAGAAGTATTTTTCTTTGATGAGATATATTACAAAGTTTCTTATATTTGCTTGTACTGGGTATTTATGCAAAGTTTCTTGAAAAGTTAGTGATCATTTAAGCTATAATTCTCTGAAATGTTACAGAAATGACTTTGTTATTATGGTAGATTTAACTAAAGGTCATATGAAACAAACACATAGGTATTAACAGTTACTGTTTTTATGCCAGGTTGGCCGCTTTCCGATGCAGAAGTTACACTAACTATTATTTTAATTACCATGAAATGCTTCCTGAAGGCGTATTACAAAAGCAGTCACCTGCCTTCAAGCTGTATCTTGGATGATGACATTATAACAGAAGATCTGATACTGAAGAGCAGGATAATTAAATCCGCCATGAGGTTATTATTGTCCGACTGCTATAACTTTATGTTGTTTTTAGTCGCATGGATACACATATCCGAAACTTAATAAAATTCTGCAAAAAATAAATGAATGTGATATGCAAATTTGCAGCAATATGGTATCGTACTTATAAATACTGTACTGGCATATGTTCCTTGAATAACACATTTTACTGCTCCCCACAATGCCTAGTAACATGAAGTAACACATGATGGTGTTGACATTATCAGCCTACGACATTACCTAGTATATTATGAAAGAACATGAACCCATAAATGTAAAAAAATTTATAGATCCAAATATAGAAGTAATAGGGCATATTCCCGTATGTTCTTGCAGTGTTAAAGAGGACCTTTTACCACCTCCACCAATTCAAGTTTTTAGCATCTGTTAATAGACGCTGCTCCATTGAGTCCAGCGCAGTTGGAATTTTCTTTGTATCCCCACCATTCCCAAGCAACAAGTGCAGGTAGTTTTGGTGTCTGATATGCTATTTAAGCTCTATAATGTCAGAAGGGTGTTGTCAGGCTAGGGTGTGATTCAGAGTTCCAATCAGAGGCACCCAGTGTCAGAGCTCAGAATCTCACCCCTTGTCTGCTCCTGCCTGACACCGCCCTCCTGACAGTACTGAGCCTAAATAGCATATCAGGCACCAAAACTAACGGCATTGATTGCTCGGGAATGGTGGGGGCTACAGAAAAATTCCAACTTTGCCAGAATCAGCGGAGCAGTGCCTATTAACAGATGCTAAAAACTAGAGTAGGTGGAGGTGATGAAAGGTCCTCTTTAAGTGGCTACAAGAAATCATGCAGCTGCAGAACCAGGGAGCTGGCTATTACTACCGCCAGAGATCCTCTAGAGAAGACAGGGAAGGTTTATTATCACCCCTGCTTACCCAATTTCCAGTGTCCAGTCACGTGATTTACCAGGGGCTGGAAACTGCAGAAGATGTTGGGGCCTAGAGGACCCATATCAGATCTGCAGTTCAGGTTATATTTTTCATCAGTTAAGATGTTAATAACCAGGAAGATTATTTGTAGTATGGTGGTTACATTGTAAAGAGACATATAAGGTGGTCCTGTATTAAAGCATACCTCTAGTTATAAACAACTTTCATAAATGAATAGTACAGGTTAATATATGAAATTTTGTTATATATGTTATTAAAGAAGTATATTTTCTTCTTCACTTTTCAGACTGGGTTATTCTCTATATATTAGTCTATGAAGAGGGGAGGGGGATAAAAAATACACCAAAATAACTGATTCTTCACTCTGCTATTCTGAATGCTTTTAACACTGCTATGATGTAGATAAGAGGCTATGAGTGCACAGAATGAGGCTATAAATCAATTCACCTGCTGGCAGTAGAATCCTACTCCACCCCCTCCCATCTCTATATAACTCTATGTGTGAGACTGAATATGAGACAAATCTAATGTAAACAAGCAGTCAGATTGGAGATGAGGAGGAGGAAAATAATAAGTGGAGAAGGAAAGAGATCTCCTTAATAAGGTATATCACAACGCTTCTTATATTCACCTGTACTATTCATTTATGAAAACGTGTTTATAACTGGGAGTATGTTTTAGGCCCATATGTGTTTCTCATAAAATGTAAAGAGAATGTCATGACTTATCATTAGATGTGTGTTCACATCTACAATGTTATTCTCTTTGCTTTGGTAAATCAATTTTGACGAATCTGCAAAGGAGGGTCCTTGAAAGTCACTGTATTCCTATATCTGCAAATTGTCAACTTTTTGGTTTCCAAAACAAAAACTGTTAAACATGTTAGTATAGGAATCTTCAAGCACAAAACAAATGTTTTTCTATATTTATTAGGCTAGGTTCTCATGTGTCGTAGATTCCGCCGAAAATCGTTGGAGAGAAAAGTCCTGCACAGAGGACTTTTCTCTCTGATGGTTTAGTATAAAAACTGTGGAAACCCAACTGACACTGGTAACCGCTGTGTTAGTGGACGGGCTCTCAATTGTTCGAGAGCCCGGCGCAAGTGTGAACCTAGCCATACTGTGTCCCAGTCATCTTAATCTTCAAGATTCTTTTTTACAGACTGACCCAGCAGCCAATGGTCAGGAAAGGGTGAATAGTTCATTCAGATACAGTTTGCTTATGTTGGCTGCTTGTCTCTCTTTTTACATTGCTGACAATTTAGTAACTTTTCTGCTATATAAAATATGCCATCACCTGATGAAAAGCTTTTGCTCGGTTGTCAAATGATCCTTTGCACACATACACGACCATTACTAGAACAATACATTCATACGTGTCCTAATATTGTTATCCACACCATTTATTCATGCATATTAGTCAACTTCATGATTATTATCAATTAGTCATGTTTCCCTTCTGCTTTAGGATTTACTGCAGGTTACTAGAAAGTGTAGTAACGCTGAATGGAGCAGCTTCTTGACGATGGGAGAAAGGACCGTTCTGGCACCCGGTTCTCATTGAGACTGCAATCTCTGTAACCCCAAAGGCCATGCCACCATTTCTTGACACTTCCGTCATATAAGACATGTTGGGTTCTATAGGTTTTACCTGTCTCTGTATGTATAGCTCATACAGTACCTTGCGAAAGTATTCGGCCCCCTTGAACTTTTCAACCTTTTGCCACATTTCAGGCTTCAAACATAAGGATATAAAATTAAAATTTTTTGGTGAAGAATCAACAACAAGTGGGACACAATCGTGAAGTGGAACAAAATTTATTGGATATTTTAAACTTTTGTAAAAAATAAAAAACTGAAAAGTGGGGCGTGCCAAATTATTCGGCCCCCTTAAGTTAATACTTTGTAGCGCCACCTTTTGCTGTGATTACAGCTGCAAGTCGCTTGGGGTATATCTCTATCAGTTTTGCACATCGAGAGACTGAAATTCTTGCCCATTCTTCCTTGGAAAACAGCTGGAGCTCAGTGAGGTTGGATGGAGAGCGTTTGTGAACAGCAGTTTTCAGCTCTTTCCACAGATTCTCGATTGGATTCAGGTCTGGACTTTGACTTGGCTATTCTAAGACCTGGATACGTTTATTTGTGAAACATTCCATTGTAGATTTTGCTTTATGTTTGGGATCATTGTCTTGTTGGAAGATTAATCTCCGTCCCAGTCTCAGGTCTTTTGCAGACTCCAACAGGTTTTCTTCCAGAATGGTCCTGTATTTGGCTCCATCCATCTTCCCATCAATTTTAACCATCTTCCCTGTCCCTGCTGAAGAAAAGCAGGCCCAAACCATGATGCTGCCACCACCATGTGTGACAGTGGGGATGGTGTGTTCAGGGTGATGAGCTGTGTTGCTTTTACGCCAAACATATCGTTTTGCATTGTGGCCAAAAAGTTCGATTTTGGCTTCATCTGACCAGAGCACCTTCTTCCACATGTTTGGTGTGTCTCCCAGGTGGCTTGTGGCAAACTTTAAACGAGACTTTTTATGGACATCTTTGAGAAATGGCTTTCTTCTTGCCACTCTTCCATAAAGGCCAGATTTGTGCAGTGTACGACTGATTGTTGTCCTATGGACAGACTCTCCCACCTCAGCTGTAGATCTCTGCAGTTCATCCAGAGTGATCATGGGTCTCTTGGCTGCATCTCTGATCAGTCTTCTCCTTGTTTGAGATGAAAGTTTAGAGGGACGGCCGGGTCTTGGTAGATTTGCAGTGGTCTGATACTCCTTCCATTTCAATATGATCGCTTGCACAGTGCTCCTTGGGATGTTTAAAGTTTGGAAATTTTTTGATATCCAAATCCGGCTTTAAACTTCTCCACAACAGTATCACGGACCTGCCTGGTGTTTTCCTGGGTCTTCATGATGCTCTCTTCGCTTTAAACAGAACCCTGAGACTGTCACAGAGCAGGTGCATTTATACGGAGACTTGATCATACACAGGTGGATTATATTTATCATCATCAGTCATTTAGGACAACATTGGATCATTCAGAGATCCTCACTGAACTTCTGGAGTGAGTTTGCTGCACTGAAAGTAAAGGGGCCGAATAATATTGCACTCCCCACTTTTCAGTTTTTTATTTTTTACAAACGTTTAAAATAACCAATAAATTTCGTTCCACTTCACAATTGAGTCCCACTTGTTGTTGATTCTTCACCAAAAAATTAAAATTTTATATCCTTATGTTTGAAGCCTGAAATGTGGCAAAAGGTTGAAAAGTTCAAGGGGGCCGAATACTTTCGCAAGGCACTGTAGCTGTATGCTTGGTAAGCTGTTGTCAGTTGATGCAAAGCAATAAAATAATAAATGTCATGCATTTTATTGTATTACATATCAGTTGAGTTTGTTACATTTGTATGTATTATATCAAAATTTGTTTCTAAAATTTGCACATGCCTATATCCTACACAGCATTTTTTTTGTCAGGTTTTTGTTGTGTTTTACCAGCTTTGTACACGCAAATGGCTCATTTCTGTTCACATATTGGGTATTTAAAGCAGCATAAGGCTGTAAGAAGTTGTACACCCCCAAATGGATTTTTCATATTGATGACCTATCCACAGGATAGGTCATCAGTATGTGATCTGTGGAGGTCCAGCATCCAGACCCCAAACAGAGCAGCTGTTCCTGCAGCCTCCAGACACTAAGAGCTGCTGCAGTGGACAAGAAGTGCATCTAGTGAATGGGTCTGTCAATGACCACTGTTTTAGTGGTCCGGTTCTCCGTCATTCAGGTCCCCCAGCAGACCCGAATGATGGAGATCCCAGGGCAGATATGAACCTAGCCTCAAAATTTGTCTTGACTCTGAATCCACTGCACTGGCAACCACAAAATAAAATGCACCCCAAGAAATTTTCACTATGCCAATAACCAGCCCTACAACAGCATATAAGTAAGAAGCGGTTTTGGTGGTGGTAGACTGCCTTTACATAGCTTTTACATAAAGACATTCACCAGTATTAATCTTCCCCAGTGAGCGTGCGTGTGATTGTGTACACATGTACTGTGAATATTTATGAGTGGGGATCGTGTATAACAACATGGTTCCCCTCCTTTCGCCTCGATTCAGTCCTAGCCACAGGAGTAAGCAGACTTTGGTAGTCCAGGACAATACGAGTGAATGTTATGTAACACTCCAGCTTGCAGCCAGTAGGCATTACACTGACATATGAGAACCAGGAAGGAAACTCTGCACAGTACAGGAAATGAGGGCACATGGCTGACAAGGGATCCTGCTGCAGTCTGTGTGTTATTCCAGAATAAACCATGTGACTAATCCCCCTTGGTTCATGTCATCCTTTAACTAAAACAAACTGGAGCAGAACTGGTTAATGATTTACTGTATTGTAGCAGATCCACAGTGCAGGACAGCGGGACGGACAGAGGAATCTGCTAGCAGTGACTGTAAGGATCCTGTCCAATGGACTCTGCTGCATATTACCTGGGGTTTGACTTCAGCACTCAGCAGGTAATAGGCATCTTCAGTGTTATAGACTAGCCAAACAGATAGATGTAGCAGAGCGATGTCTGCTGTTTGGCCCAGCACATTGTGCATTGCATATAAACACACTGAATTGTAAATTTAACTCTGTTTTTCCTACATAGTATGTGTATCATACTTAACAGTTTCCATGGCCGTGCATAAAGTACAGGTTGCATTTGAAATCTGCAGTTTGCCAATTCTGCGCTTTTTCACTGTGATTTTCACGATTTGCAGTGCATAGGGTGAATGTGAACGTACCCTTAGCCTCCATGCACATGGTTAAAGAGGACCTTTCATGTGTCCAAGCGTCATTGCTGGGCTGTGAGGAACGCCCCCCACCCTCTGACAGTATACTTCCATAGGAAGATGTCTTGGGCTGTTGTAAGGGTTCTCCATTCTGTACTGATGAAATACATGTTGCCTATTTTGCTACTAACAGCAGCATCGGCTGCCAAATAAATCCAGGCCAGGGAGTAAACCAATTCACCCAGACAGATGTTCTAGTGGCCACAGTGAGCTGACAATACAGTATACAGCAATGTTATTTGTGTACGGTATGTGACAGTGGAATTTGTGTGTACATCGTTTATAGATATAGCAAAGTAATCTTGACTTTCTGCAGTGTGATAACTTGCTGCAGTGTGATAGCTTAACAACCTGAAGTGACATTCTGTGCCACAGTGTTGTTAAGTGAAAAGGTTAAGGGCCTGTTCAGACGTTGGAAAATGAAGAGGATTTCTCTCCATTTTCTGGCCCTCCAGTCCCCACACTGGAAAGCTTAAGCGGAGCTTCGACTTTCTGCCATGGCTTTCACTGCTGATCAGACCCCTGGAATCCGTGGTAAGATTGGGTAGGAAGCTTATTTTTTCAGCATCCTGATGAAAATTTGGCACAAATTCCTTTGTGTGAACATACCCTAACTCTGCTACATCTATTTGTGTACTGACTGTACTGTGTGTGTGAGACCTCCTTAAGGCTGGGGCCCCACGTTGTGCAAAAACAGGGTTTTACAGTCCTTACAAAGTGGATGGGATTATAGGGAATCCCATCAACATATTGGAGAAAAATGCCCACAGTGGAAATGCTGTGATTTCCAAAACTGTCGCTGTTTTGGAAATCGCAGCTTGTCAATTATACCTACGGAAATGCTGGCCGTTTCTGTGAATAGCTCTGCGGGAAAAACGCAATGCGTTTCCGCTTCGGTTTTTCCCATACCGCTTTTTGACTGCGGCCCGCTACGTGGGGCCTTAGCCCTAAAGGGGATCTAGGGAGGGTTTAAATACTTCCCTCAGGTACTACTGCGGATGAATCACAGGTTTCCATTTTGATTCCAATCCAGGGTCACGTGATTGGAGTCCGCACCTGATCCCTGAGTTGCTCCACCTTCTCCCTCCTCTCCTATGTTCATGTGATCGGATTGATTAGTCCTCAGCCTACGAGTCGCTCCCTCCTCTCCAGTGTTCACAGTTAGTTACCTGTATTATGGGGGCTGGCTTTACTATTATAATGATGTATATAGTCAGCCTCAATAGTACAGGTAACTATCTGTGAATACTGGAGAGGAGGGAGTGACTCGTAGGCTGAGTACTAGTCGATCCGATCACATGACCCAGGGACAAACTGATTAATTTAGAACCGAATTCAACACAAAATTTCTAAAAGTTTTAAGTTTGTACGAAAATAAAATTTTTGGGTTATGTCACCCACTAAACGATATTATACTCTGTGGTCTGAGGAGTCTAATAAGTGGAGGCCCAAACATTTATACTCACCTTACCTCTCCTCTTCAGGCCTCTTCTGGACTCAGGCTGACATCACACAACCCAGGTCACTGCTGAGGCCTGTGATTGGGCATCCATGGTCACAGAGGGCGCGTCAACGTCATAAAGCTGGTTCTTAACATTGTAACGTGACCGCTGGGTGGCGTGATGTCAGCTGGAGGCTGGAAGAGACCTGAAGAGGACGCAGGGAGACTTCCTGACGCCACAAGACTGCCCTGGAGAGGTGAGGCAAGGTGAATATAATTGTTTGTATATTGTCTGGTATTTTCTTCACCTCCCCTGGACCTCCACTTATTATACTCTGGGATCTGAGGAGGCCCCGGAGTATAAAAATAACCAGTTCTATCCAAAGACGTTTGGTACAAAAAGAGCCAGAACTTTGTGAGGTTTGCTCATCTCTATTTGGAACCAGTCCAGAATCCTTCCTGGTTCATCTCCAGTAGTATCTGGGGGAAGTAAGAATTGACACCTACCCTGGAGAACCCCTTTAACCATACATATGGCCCCTTGACAAAATCCTGTATACATACCTGGCTGTTTATGCCTGATCTGACCTGGCACAGACTGGGCTGCAATTTTACTGCTGCAAAATACACACTTATAAATCAGATCACATTGTTTGATATGAGGAAACAATAATACTTTGATGGATAAATGTAGCATATCTGCATTTTATAGATGTGCCCTGTGTAATAGGACATGATTTTTCCACAAAATCATAGTGTCTTATTTATGTGATACAGAGTTTTCTGTATACTATTCTGTTACTGATCAGTCTGTATTTCTGTATACTATTCTGTCACTGATCATTCTGTATTTCTGTATACTATACTGTTACTGATCAGTCTGTATATCTGTATATTATTCTGTTATTGATCACTCTGTATTTCTGTATACTATTCTGTTACTGATCAGTCTGTATTTCTGTATACTATTCTGTCACTGATCATTCTGTATTTCTGTATACTATATTGTTACTGATCACTCTGTATCTCTGTATACTATTCTGTTATTGATCACTCTGTATTTCTGTATACTATTCTGTTACTGATCGCTCTATTTCTGTATACTATTCTGTTACTGATCACTCTGTATTTCTGCATACTATTCTGTTACTGATCGCTCTGTATTTCTGTATACTAATCTGTTACTGATCCCTCTGGATTTCTGTATACTATTCTGTTACTGATCGCTCTGGATTTCTGTATACTATTCTGCTACTGATCCCTCTGGATTTCTGTATACTATTCTGTTACTGATCACTCTGGATTTCTGTATACTATTTTGTTACTGATCGCTCTGGATTTCTGTATACTATTCTGCTACTGATCCCTCTGTATTTCTGTATACTATTCTGTTACTGATCGCTCTGTATTTCTGTATACTATTCTGTTACTGATCGCTCTGTATTTCTGTATAGTAGTCTGTTACTGATTGCTCTGTATTTCTGTATACTATTCTGCTACTGATCACTCTGTATTTCTGTATACTATTCTGTTACTGATCACTCTGTATTTCTGTATACTATTCTGTTACTGATCACTCTGTATTTCTGTATACTATTCTGTTACTGATCACTCTGTATTTCTGTATACTATTCTGTTACTGATCACTCTGGATTTCTGTATACTATTCTGTTACTGATCACTCTGTATTTCTGTATACTATTCTGCTACTGATCACTCTGTATTTCTGTATACTATTCTGTTACTGATCACTCTGTATTTCTGTATACTAGTCTGTTACTGATCGCTCTGTATTTCTGTATACGATTCTGCTACTGATCACTCTGTATTTTTGTATACTATTCTGTTACTGATCACTGTATTTCTGTATACTATTCTGTTACTGATCACTCTATAGTTCTGTATACTAGTCTGTCACTGGTCACTCTGTATTTCTGTATACTATTCTGTTACTGGTCACTCTGTATTTCTGTATACTATTCTGCTACTGATCCCTCTGTATTTCTGTATACTATTCTGCTACTGATCACTCTGTATTTCTGTAACTAGTCTGTTACTGATCACTCTGTATTTCTGTATATTATTCTGTTACTAATTGCTCTGTATTTCTGTATACTAGTCTGTTACTGATCACTCTGTATTTCTGTATACTGTTCTGTTACTGATCACTCTGTATTTCTGTATACTATTCTGTCACTGATCACTCTGTATTTCTATATACTGTTCTGTTACTGATCACTCTGTATTTCTGTATACTAGTCTGTTACTGATCTCTCTGTATTTCTGTATACTGTTCTGTTACTGATCACTCTGTATTTCTGTATACTATTCTGTGGCTGATCAGCAGCTAAACAATTCTTTAAATTCCTGTCATCCAGTGCACAGATTTCTTGGTCACTCAGATTCCAGCTATACTATGTATGGTAACGTTCATTTGTCCAGACGCAGTCATGCAAGCCCCCTACTAGTTCAAATTGGTATAAAGACCCCTAGGGGTTATTGTCCTAATTAGCCTCAGCATAGACCATGAAATAGGTGCCCTGCATGTCTGGTAGATGGGTGTATATCAGTGTCTGATATACAAGAGGCTCCCCCATCTAATGAACTGCATCATATGTAACCACAGCTAAGTATTATCTCTTTTCATTTATTAAGCACTTATTATTTTATTATATTCTGGTGTGAGTATAGTCATTGTTTGACCACCTTTAAGTTAACCTGTTAAACAAAACCTGTTTATCTACACCTGATACTAAATTATTATGTTTTTTTTTTTTATTTGGCTTCTACTTTTTGCAGTGTCAATGAATTCATCCATTGTGTGCTCCAATTGATTTCAATGGGGTTTTACATGTTGAAATATTATATTACTGTCAATGTTAATATGTTGTAATGAAGAGCAAATCTAAGGTTCACAGGGAATTAAAGCAAGAAAAAAATGCTATAATCTTAATGGCTAAAGTGACGACAAAGTGACAATTGGCCCCTAAGTGCATGTGCTATTATGTATAATATATATGTGGTTGTGGTCATTAACATGCTGTTTTGTGTTTATCCTACAGTTAAAGGTTATTGCTGTCAATGAACAACTGCTTGTTGTCTATGAAGACAATGTTCACTTTGATAAAGATCTTCCTGAATTTGGGTGAGTGGAGTTTCACTTCAATGGGAGCTGAGCTGCAATAGCCCGCCATAGCCACTACAGAGAGCTGACCTTCAGGCTTCATTCTTTGTGTTAGTTTTGGAACCCGTGGGTACTGGAAATAACTGGTCAGTGGGGATGCTGGGTGTTAGAGATCCTCTAATCATATTGATATCCTAACCCTATAACTCGTAAATTTAATTACAGTAAATTTCTTGCACAACCAAGGAAGAATTTTTTGGTTAAATAAGGTATAAATACATTGTGAACCCTTTCCTGACATCCGCCATAATAGTACAGCACATGCCGGGTCTTTAAAGATGGCGGCCACTTTGAAGCAGAGTGGCCGCCATAGCCACCAGGGCTTCCCTGTTTTTCACAATGGAGACCTGGAGTTAATGCCCGTAATCAGAGTTCCTTTTGATCGCAGGCATTGCTTTATGTACTGCCCCCAAAGTTCCCATGAGCCCGAAACCGTACCCCCCCCCCACCTGGAGCAGGTCCCCACCGGCCCCATACCTTTGCCATTGCAGGACGGCGCGGTGAGTTTGCATATGACAGCTGCAGCCTAATGGAGCCCAACCTCAATAGCTATGTAGTGAATCCCTCATAAACTGCAATACACTGCAGGTTCAAGGACCCTAGGGGGACTAATAAAATAGTTAAGAAGTATATAAAAAAACAGCAACTTTTTTTTTAATTCAAATCACTCCCCTTTTGCTAGATTTGAAATAAAAATAAATAAACAGAAATAAACATATTCAAATTACACATCTCCACATCTGAAAACAACTGGTCTGCAAACATATAAAATTATTTTCCCCATACGGCAAATTCCATAGCGGGGAAAAAAAAAATTAAAAAAACTAAACTGACGTTTTTTGTCGCCAATAAAAATTTGTATAAGAAGCGATCAAAACATTAGACATTCCCCACAATGGTATAACTAAATGGTACACCTGGCCCCTGCAAAAAAGATATGTCTTATGCAGCCCTGTCCATAGAAATATAAAAAAAGTTATGGGTGTCAGAATATGGCAACTCCAAGAAATTTTTATTTTTTTTGCAGTTTTGGATTTTTTTAAGGGGTTAAAATGTGAAATAAAACTATATAAGTTTGGTACCCCTGGAATCATAACGACTCATAGAATACAGGTGCACAAAATTCAACCACATTCTTAATTATAACCAGGCAGTGGTATGCCATCCATAGCGGCACCACTGATATGGGGCCTAACACTGGATTGGTATATTGAGGGATACTTCTAATGAAAGGGGATTGTAATATTATATTTATTGTGTGTAATTTAATAATTAGTTTTATACGGCATAGATTTCAGTTCCAGCTCACAGACTGCCAGAGGATGCGCCTTGCCATAAATTAAGTGCATTCTCAACGGGTACATGGCATATCAAGACTGTAATTTTCATATTAATTTGCCCCAGATTGCATGTACTGTAGGACAATACCCAACCACACAATATCTGGCATATTCAAGGTAGAAGGTTTGTTGTGTGACCACTGCTTACAGTATATCACTACCTTTAGTGTAGGCATGGCCCAAATTAAGGCATTATACTAATTACAGGCAGAACATTTTCAAGCATTAAATGGAATCTGTCATGAAAACCCAGAATATGAATTCAGTTAGATAGGTTAGGGTCACTTGAATCAATTTCCTCTTGTGAATCGGTGCTTTCATTGCTAAGATATCTTTTTTTCCAATCTGCATTGCTTCCAAGAGCTCATTTACATGTTGACTAAAAAAGAAAGGCCAACGGAGGGGAAAACACCATTTGATTCAACTGACCATAACCTATCTATCTGGGTTGATATACTGGGTTCTGGTGACCAACTCCTTTCAAGGTGGCCATACACATTAGTCTAACATTGATCAAAATGGATTTAAACCAAACAATTTTGTGTCTGGTGAAACCTAACAATGAATGTTCAGTTTTGGTGACTGATGAGAAACAATTATTGTCTGAAAAAAAAGTCAACAGCATTGGAAATTTTTGCCTGATAGTCCGCAACCAATCTTTTTGTGGCAGTATGGACTAAAATGTCAATGACTGTGTTGGTGGAACGATAGCTGTTTAACCATCAGCCTATCTCTCTCTAATGTGTATATCTTGTACTAACAATCTAAAGCTGGCCATACACACTAGATGATTGTGGACACGTATCGGCGGGATCATAGGTGAGATACAGTAGCTGTTTGCTGAATGAGAGTTTTGTCGACAACTATCTTATGAGTATTCTTTGTGATAAAGAGATCATTCCTGCCACCCAGATTTTCCCATCTACAAGACTAATAGACAATGGTTCACATTGGTAGTAGAGTGACCACGGTGTGCAATATCTTAAGGTTACAGCTTCTTTCTTGGTCCAGATTATTTTTGTGACAATACAGTATTGGATGCATTAATATTAATGCTGAAGACTCATATAGTATTATATTTGTATGGCCTTTATGTGATGCATACACTTTAACATTGCTATTTGTGAACAGTTACATAATCCATCTTTATTAGATGTCCAACTGACGCCTTTTTATTTCCAGGACACAAGGTGGTGTTCATGTCCGTGGTGACAAGTTGACTGTAACATCTCCAGTCTTAATGTGGCTTAAGGTAAATTATTTTTTAATATTGTTGCGGCCATACTGTCTAATATAATAAATAGTAAAGTATTACTGTGTATTAGCAATACATTTATATTGATAGCAAGTGAGCTAAAGTGTGACCCAGTAGTCATTAGATGTACAAGTCTAACATAGTAGTATTAGATCTTCTTTTGCTGTTTTACTTATTTTTAACACAGTATATTGTAAAACATTTTTGTGCTATTTGGAAACCATCAACATGTTGGTGTGGACAATTCTGTTCTCATTGATTCTGCATCCCAAGGATTGCTTAACTGCTGGCTTATATGTAAGGAGGGAAAGATTTTTGAGAGTGACCGGTCACACATTCTACTCTTTTGTGAAAGCTTGTGGCTGAGACAATAGGTGAATCTGTATGGGGAGAAGGATGTACAGTGGACTGATGGAGTTGGCCTCTGCAGACATGTCAACGCTCCGAAGGGGGTCTCCTAATTTTCTGCTCCCATTACCCAGTGAATAGGTGCTTTTGCCCAGCTACTGGCTCATTCCACACAGGATGTGGTGAGAGAGATCCTCCATTAGCTTTAGCTTTAGTTTATTAGGTGCAAGGTGGGGAATGAACCCATGAGATGATGTACACGAAGCATGCTCAACTGTCTCCCTGCTCTGCCGACAGCTCTATTGGCTTTACTAGGAGTTTTATTTTTCTTACCACTTTCTCTTTTCTCTCTCAGTAGTCTATGTCACGGTATAATGTATTGGTATGTAGAGGAATTTCTCTATATAAATATATTTCAGCATACAATATACTGGCCTATAGAGACAACACATTATACAGAGAATAACATATTAGTAATACTATTAGTAAGAGGGAAAAAACCTCACATTGATAGCTAAATTGCTCATGGCTCAATCAGTAAGGCAATAACTGATTTGTATACATCATGCTCTGGGTTCAATTCCCACCTTATACTTTCCAAAAATAAATGAAGCACATATTTAGAGTTGCCATTTAAATTTTAAATCAGCCGGGGGCAGTGAAAAAAAAATAAAAAAATTCAAACTCTTATTTCCACGGTGCTCTGGTGCCTCCCTGCGCGGTCCGGTCTTCTCGGTCCCGTGCTGACGTGTGGCGGAAGTCCCAGAGATGTCACTACCTGTGAACAAGCGGTCTCCTCCTGAGGTCGCTGAATGTCCCCAGCGGTCACGTGACCGTTGAGGCCAATCAGCAGGACTCAGGAAGAGACCCGTGAGAAGAACCTTACCACGCTGGGAGGACACCGGAGCATCGGGACAGGTGAGTATGATTTTTTTTTTTCATATATGTAGTAGTGCCCCAATAACTGTATTTTAGAAAATTACAATATGGCACCTCCTATAGCAACGCCCGATGCTGACACCTCCTCATCCCATTAACTAGTGTGCAGATAGAAACTCAGATACACGGCAGCTTTATATACACTGACTTCTTTATTGAATTTATGCAAGGTGACAAATGTCAATGTTTCCAGATGAAGTCAGGGCGCTAATTCTTAAATGTGGCCCTGATGATGATGGGCCCTTGACTCATGAAGAGCTGAGGTGGAAAATGGCGGCAGGCGGGGAGCATGCAGGTGATGTTCCGTGAAGAGATCTGGTTGCTGAAAGGCTGATAAATGTCAAGTCCAGTGGTGAGAACAGAGACCAAGTTCGGAATCTGCCTCATGATGCAGCAGGAAATCCACTTATTCAGTGAATGCGTCTGACTGCAGGAAAGTCCGGTGAGGGTCAAGTCCGGTGAAAATGTCTCTGAAGCGCAGGTCATCTGATCCTGAGGAGGTGGTCACCATGTCATTGACCTGTGGTGGAGTGGTCACCTGAAGGTGTATTCCATATTCATTGTCGGACACAGCGAGACCCCAGCTGGACCAATCCTTTCTTGCAGGGGTCATTGGTGAGATCAGGAATTCTCTAACTCTGCGCCTCAGTTTCTTCATTACAGACCTCTGGTGATATCGAGGATCCGATCTGCTGCAATGTTCTTCAGAACCCCAGGGTGATTTTAAGTGATTTTCAGTGACTGCAGCTCTGGGGAGGATCCTGGTCTGTTTCAGGTCCCGCTGAAGGTTAGGGCGATCTCTTGGCCCATCATGGACTCTACATGTCGCCTTTGATATGGAGTCACTAGTTGACTTTTCTGGGGAATCTTGTGACCCTGCCATTCTGCAGGCAGGATATTAAATGGTCTCTTATCTTTTTGTGGTTAAACATGACTGTGAGGTCACCATCATCCGCCCGGAGCTCGTAGGCAAACACTATGGCGAATACACCACAGTCATAGCTGTTCTTCTGCTGATCCACATTCAGAAATTTCAGGTCCTTCAGGGGTTCGGGGAACAATTCACTGTAAATGTTATTAATCTGCTCCCGGATTGATGGAGACAGATTGTTGGTCTTGATGCTGTCGGCTACTTGAATTTTTCCATCTCTGAAGCAGGTGGTCAGCCAGTGTACCCTGTCCTCATCATAGTGGATTTGTACTGCTTTCTTTAGTACGCTCTAGCCTGGAAAGAAAAGAGCGGCAGGAGGCTGCAGGCCATCAAAATCCTCATATTGACATTGAAGGAGCTCCTGGGCCTTGTTGATGATGTCATCATCCAGCATGCCAGCCTCTCCTGTGCTCTTAAGGATAGATAAGTGCTCTGGAGACAGGTTGCTCATGTTGTGCTGTCTCCAGGAATCAGGTGTCTCCACTTGTGTTGTTTCCAGCTCCGAACTTCCTAGAACTTTTGCAGATGGATTAGTAGTGTTTTTGCGGTGACCAGATGGAAGGTAACGCTGCAGTTGGGATTGCGGGGTGCAAACAGCGCAGACTTGTCACGGTCTCTGGGCACGAGGGCGCAGCGCTGGTGCTGTCCCACGTTACCACCACTGGTACCGGTGATGAGGGGGCTGCACAAATGTTGGTGGTGATTGTTCCCCCGGGGCGCTTCCCCTATACTGTGCCGACTGGTGGTGTTTGGGGCGCCCTGATGTTGTCGGTGCAGAGTCAGACACAGAAACGGTTGTAAAGTTGAACTTTTACTTCCATGGGTGTGGAGGCACAAATGCTTAAACAGTTTCTTCAATACAAAACAACGGGGTACGCCTGGTGACACAGCAAAGTCCTGGGGTGCAGGGTAGACTTGATGAAAGGTGTTCCTAGCCCCTTATACTTCAGTGTTACAGCCCTAAGGTGCGTCTGGGCTCCTATTTGGCACATAGGAGGATGCCCACCATGATACTAGTACATAATATTCCCCACTCACGTTATGTGGTCCTGATAGCTCAGAGTTTCGGGGTGCAATAGTCAGGGTGGCAGGATATTCCACAGGTCTGGCCTTGGCCCCTGGATCCTGTGATACTTGCTATGGAGCACGTGTTCCAGAATGTTCTCTCCACAGTCTCATGCTGACAAGATAATGATGCTTGACTTCCTTCAGGGCGATGGCTAGGCAGACAGGGGACAGGATCTTCTGAATAGCTGGAGTATGTCAGCTCTCCAAACTTCCTGGGCCTGTCTAGGACTTGAGATTCCTGCACTAAACTCACTGCTTTCTTCACAGGACATCACACTTATCTCCTCACCTCCTCCTCCTAACACTCCACACTTCTAACTCCTCACACGCAGAACCTTCCTGCAGGGGTGTTACCATGGGGACCCAGTGATCAGCTGACTCCTCCCCTTTTCCCAGGCGATGTCCTCTCATTGGACATTTGGTTACTATTCAATCCTATGGGAGGTGTAATGCATGTGTGAGGCTCACTAGGTGGCGCTGTGTTGTGTGAGACTCAGGACCCCCTGCTATGTCACACAGGCTATGAAGCAACAGGAAATAATACAATGCACAGAGATCACCCTCAGCCCAGCCATAGCCAGCTCTGGGATGCCACATACTCCCCCTCTTTCACTGAGCCGACCTCGACGACGGGCTGGGGTGAAGGTGAGAAATGTAACATAACGTTAATAAATATGAATAAAGTGCAAATGTCACTAACAGTTTAGAAAAATATAATACCTAGAAACTTGAGGTAAGACCTCCCGGCATAGTCCTGGAATGTCCATGAGAAGTCTGAAGGGTAACGGAGAGATAATTAAACTCAGACTTATGGAACCTTTTGGCGGTACCATCAGACAGTCCATATAGAAACAACAGTAGTGCAAATGGGTCCAGAGGCTCTCTGGCACAAATTTCGTGAGTGTCCATTATCATGAGAGTCTCTCTGAGAAACAATAAACAGTCCTTTCTGTAAGGAAGAGTAGGCACTCTAGCACCAATGTCCATACCGCAATGGGGTAACAGAACTTCCTTGGCTCGGTGAGCCAGGCACTATGGCTTGGATTGTTGCATATAAATGTAAATACTATATTACATGGCAAGATATTATATATATACTGTATATACACACAGGAAAAACATTAATGTAATCAGAGCAGGAATAACATATATACAGAAGCAGAGACAGTTAACCTCTTTTACCCAAGGACAGCCATGGCATCACTATAGCGTGTTGGAGGTATGCCTTTTGTGGTACGCTCAGAACGCCTAAGTGGAACGAGATTTGAATCAGGAACAGAGTCACTGAAATCAATTAAATCATCTGTCGAAGGGTTCTCTTGCACTAGAGCAATTGGTGGATAACAGCTAAATGGTAGTAGTTTAGGCGCCCACATAAGCTCAGTTAACGTTGGGGGTCTCTCTTTCGCTTCAGAAGGTGACAAGATCTCTGTACTCGTTGTCTCAGCTGGGGGCACCTCTGTGGGTAGTCCTTCTTTAAGGCACAGCTTCAGACGGTTTCGGTGTACTACTTGGGGCTGTCTCCCAGGTTTAGAGATCTCATACACGTCGGATTCAGGATATGGTATGGAGATGACACTGTATGGTTGTTTCTCCCAGAATGGATCCAATTTCCCATTCCGATGGTTATTCCTTAACCATACACGGTCGCCAACTTTCAGGGGCGCTGCATGGGCGTGATGGTTGTAATCCTCCTGTTGTCTCCTACGAACCTCATCCATGCGCGTTTCAACTATCTCTTTAGCTTCCTCCATACGTCGGCGGTGTTCAACAACCCAGTCTGTTATGGGTAGTGGATTGATGGTGTCAGGGACCTTCACACCAAGGGTTAAGTCTGAAGGAAGTTGACCTTGTCTTCCAAACATTAGATAAAATGGTGCATATCCCGTAGATGTTTGGGGTGTGTTGTTGTAAATATAGGCCAAGTCCTTGATACGCTCAGGCCACTCAACACCAGGTGTAACTGCGGCTGTTCTTAGCATGCCGATGATCACTTGATTTGCCTTCTCGCACATACCATTCCCTTGAGGGTGATACGCTGTGGTTCGCAACTTCTTGCAGTCTTGGAACTGACACAGCTCACGGAACAATTGGGATTCAAACGCCGATCCACGGTCGGTGAGAATATGCTCAGGACAACCGTAATGGCGGACAAACTCTGCGTAGAAGGTCTCAGCCGTAGTTCTTGCTGTAAGATCTCTGACAGGCACGATGACAAGGAACTTGGAGTAATGATCCACCATTGTCAGAGCGTAGCTGTAGCCGGAACGTGTGGGACCCAACTTCACATGGTCCAGAGCAACAATTTCACACGGCTTTTGAGTCTTAATTGGATGTAGAGGGGCCTTCTGATCTCTTCGACCTTCCTTGGTGATACTACAGGCGGGACACTCTCGGCACCAACTCTCAATGTCACTCCTCATCCCAACCCAATAGAAGCGACGACGGATGGTAGCTTCGGTCTTTTGTACCCCGAAGTGACCAGATCTGTCATGATACGCCTCAAGTATCATCTGTGCGTCTCTTCTTGGTACGAGGATCTGATGAAGCCTTTCACCTGTGACAGGATCAAGAGTGTTTCTATGTAGAAGGCCTCGTTGGACAAACAGGCGCTTCCTCTGTCGCCAAAGGCGTTTTAATTCCACGTCATGAAGACCTCTCTTTACACGGGTTGGTATTCTTCCTGTAAGCAGGAAATCTGACAATTCTCCTAAAACTCTGCTCTCTTCTTGGAACGTTTTCCACAGAGATGGCTCCTGGAGGGATTCGGCAGCTGTTTTCGCCAGAGATTCTCCTTCTACAGGGACACCAATAGCAACCTGTTGGGCAAACTTGTTGTAGAATGGTGGCATCTCCACCTCTTCCCAAATGTCTTCTCGGGGTGGTTCTTCTCCCACAGGCAACCTTGAGAGTGCATCAGCGTTAGCGTTGGACTTGCCACTGCGATACTTGACAGAGAACTTGTAATTCGTGAGTCTTGAGGCCCACCGTTGTTCAAGGGCTCCCAGTCGAGCAGTGTCCAGATGCGCCAACGGATTGTTATCTGTGTACACGGTAAAGGGTGTGGCAGCCAGGTAGTCTTTAAACTTCTCTGTCACGGCCCAGACAAGCGCCAGAAGTTCGAGTTTGAAAGAACTATAGTTCTGGTCGTTCTTCTCCGCGCCTCTCAGACTCCTGCTGGCGTAGGCGATGACTCGCTCTTTGTTGTCCTGAACCTGGGACAACACTGCACCCAAACCTTGGTGACTTGCATCTGTGTACAAGCGGAATGGCTGACTGTAGTCGGGATAGGCTAGAATTGGTGGTTGCGTCAGAAGTGCTTTAAGCGCTTGAAAGGCTTCCTCTTGACGCGCTGTCCAGTCTACCGGAAGCTTTCGGTTGTAGTTTTCTCTGGGACAACCGCGCAACAACTCGTTCAGAGGCTCGGCTACTTGGGCGAAGTGTGGTATGAAACGCCGGTAGTAACCTGCGAATCCAAGGAAGCTTCGGACTTCTTTGACGGTAGTTGGTCTTCGCCAGTTCTGGACTGCAGTGATCTTTTCAGGATCAGGTTGGACGCCTTGTGCGCTCACGACATGCCCAAGGTAGTGAACTTGGGATTTCAACAGGTAGCACTTGGAGGGCTTCACCTTAAGGCCGTGCTGTGTAAGTACCTTGAATACCTCGGACAGGTGACGAAGGTGTTCTTGGTATGTCCGGGGAGAATACAATAACATCGTCCAGGTACAGTAGCACACTCTGGAAATTCTCATGGCCGAGGCACCTCTCCATAAGCCGTTGGAATGTGGCTGGGGCATTACATAGCCCAAATGGCATACTATTGAATTCAAAGAGTCCCATCGGGGTCGTAAACGCAGTCTTTTCACGATCTTCAGGTGCCATAGGGACTTGCCAGTATCCACTGGTTAAGTCCAGGGTCGAGAAACAGGTAGCTGATCCCAAAGCCGTTAGAGATTCCTCAATCCGCGGCAATGGGTATGCGTCTTTGTGCGTGACGTTGTTGAGTTTACGATAGTCCACACAAAATCGTAGGGTTCCGTCTTTCTTCTTGACAAGGACTAGCGGGGCTGCCCAGGGGCTGTTACTCTCCCGGATGACATCAGCATCTCGCATCTCTTGGATCAACTTTTTCACCGGTTGGTACATCGCTGGTGGTATTGGACGGTGACGCTCCTTGATTGGATGGTGGTCGCCAGTCAGAATGCGATGTTGTATGGTCGTGGTCTTACCAAAGTCCAATGGGTGTTTGCTGAATGCCTGTTGGTAACGCTTGGCCACATTGCGAACCCCATTGATGTGCTCTATAGGGGTATTGGCGTCTCTCACGTTCAATTCATCCCACCAGGACTTCGTGGCTCCATTCTGAATGTTCTCAGCAGCTTGGGTGGAACGCTGTGTGGCGGTAGAATCACCAGAGAGAATGTCTTCTGGTGCTAACCGCTGTAGCAGGGCCACAGAGTGGAACTTGTGGAGGTTCACGGGAGCATCGCCCAAGTTGACTAAGCGGACAGGAACACGTCCATTGGAAACTGTGACAAGGCTGCGGGCAGCCATGACAAGTGGTTGGCCATCTACCTGTATGGGTTGTAGCAAGGCCTCGTAGTCCTGATTTTCTATGCCCGGACGGGCACGGCACCACACCATAGTTTCTGTTCCAGGCTGTAGGGTTACTGGACGGGTATCTTGGATCCGGACTCGACCAATTTCACCTTGTTTGTTGGCGAACTTGTGCTGGGCATTGAGTACACGAATGGCCCGCTGAATGGTCTGCTGGTCACTGGGAGAAGCTGTAAGGAGAGAGGCATGCAAGGCATCCAACACTTCTGCAAAGCAATGGCGTAAAACATTAATGCCTAATATTACAACTGCAAACCTATCATCCTCTACATCAGTGACAATTACACCCTGTCTAGGCAGTTTCAAGTCCCCAATCTGGATAGTGGGTTCCCAATAACCCTGCTGTGGTATGGGCTGTCCATTGCTGGCACACAGATTTATCCATGTGTCAGGTGTTCTATTCAACACACCTAAGTCCCAATGTTCAAGGAACACCTGCTTGCGCAGGGTTGTTACCTGAGATCCAGTGTCCACCAACGCTGTCAGAGGGACGCCGTTCACCCGGATTGTGATGTGTGGGCAGGCTGAGACGAAGCGTGACAATGGCACTGAAGATTCACCTGGGCCCTTCTTCTTTCCTCCCGAGGGGCGGCCCGCTGCCTCGGGGGTGGCCCGTTTAACTGAAAACACTGAGGCCTGGTGTGTCCATATCTATGGCAATAGGTACAGTATGGCCTCTCACTCTGCGGAGGTTTCACTGAAGACGGACGTCTGGGTGGAGACTCAGGTGAGATGTTGAGACTTCGCAAAGGATCACTGGATGATGAAGACGGCTGGGTCAGACGATCTAGACGGACGGTGATCTGTTCCATGGCACGGGTCAGATGATCCACTCGGGCCAGAAGGTCATCTCTGGAGTCTGCTGGTGTAGTCTGCGCAGTTTGGGCAGCAGGTGAGGTACCCAGAGGTAGTGGCAGGACAACTGGAGCAATGCTTTTTGAGGGTCCAGGTGAGGGAGCACAGATGACTGGGCTCGGCTGGGGCTGCTCCTGTCCCAAGACCTGGATGGCAAGGGCCTTGAAGTCAGCAAACGTGATGCTGGGATGTTGTGCAGCAAGCATTCGCAACTGACTCTGGAGCAATGTGGTACCCGCCCCTTCTATGAAGCGGTCAAGCAAGATTTTATCAGAGTCCACATTTTCACGTGGATCCACTTGCACCACAGCTCTGAACGCCTCTTGGAGGGATAAAGCATAGTCCCGCAGGGTCTCACCAGGTAGTTGTCGTCTGGAAAAGAAGCGCATCTTTACCTCGGAGACAGATCACACGTCAAAGTTCACCTGGAGTTTGTCCAGAATTTGCCCAGGGGTTCTTTTGTCAGAGGCAGGCCAGGATTTGACCTCCCTAGCTGCAGCACCCTCAAGCTGGCCCAGCAGGATCTGTATCTGCTGTTCTGTATTCAGAGGATAGAACTGGAAGAGAGACAGCATCTTCTCACGAAAGTCCCTGAGGGTATGCGTCTCCCCTTTGTAGCGCGGCAGCCATGGTGCGCCAGGGTAAAATGGCATGGAGAATGCTAGGCTGCTCGCCATGGGCACTGCTGGATCACTAGAAACAGATGGCACAATGTCACTTTGCTCAGTCATGTTGTTTGCAGGTATGACTGAAATTAGGTCGCCGTCTCTTTAAGAAACTCAACTGCTTGCTGGCAGGGAATGGAGACTACAACTTGGAATGCTGTCCCTTTAAGAATGCTGTAGCTATTAACAGAGTCACTGTGATGCAGGCTGACAGTGTGCTCCCCCTCTTTAATGGTGGCACTCCCCACGGACACTGTACACGGAAAACACTCGCTGGGGCCGTGGGAGGACTGAAGACAAGGACAGGGAGGCACAGTACTCACTGACAGCAACTGCAGCGTGGACCAGAGATCAGCGGTGCACAGCAGGGACGGTGATGTGGCACCGGAGAGTCAGAAATGGCGCCGGCACGTTCGCCTTTCACTTTCTTGTATGGGTGCGCTGGAGCATTGCGCTCAGCATTCTGGGCTCTCCTAAGATGGCGGCAGATGGGTCTCCTGGCCTCATGGGCAGTGCTAAAAATCTCCCGCACTTTTGCAAGGTACAGTTAACCCTTTGTGGGCGTTCTTACACAGCGATGTGGCGCAGCAAACAAGTCCTGGGCGTTTTAACTCTTCCAGGGCTGTAACACACTGAGAGGACAGTCTTTAGGGCTTACTTCAGGGGTATAGGGCTCCCCCTCTTTGTGGCAAGCACTCTCAGGGAATAAACTTGATCTTAGCAAAGTCCACAATAAAGACCGATGCTCTGGAGACAATTTGGCGCACTTTTCGTGGCGACTTTCTCAAAATGGCACACACCCGTATCCTGTTCGTGACGCCAGTTTTTCTTGCGGTGACCAGATGGAAGGTAACGCTGCAGTTGGGATTGCGGGGTGCAAACAGCGCAGACTTGTCACGGTCTCTGGGCACGAGGGCGCAGCGCTGGTGCTGTCCCACGTTACCACCACTGGTACCGGTGATGAGGGGGCTGCACAAATGTTGGTGGTGATTGTTCCCCCGGGGCGCTTCCCCTATACTGTGCCGACTGGTGGTGTTTGGGGCGCCCTGATGTTGTCGGTGCAGAGTCAGACACAGAAACGGTTGTAAAGTTGAACTTTTACTTCCATGGGTGTGGAGGCACAAATGCTTAAACAGTTTCTTCAATACAAAACAACGGGGTACGCCTGGTGACACAGCAAAGTCCTGGGGTGCAGGGTAGACTTGATGAAAGGTGTTCCTAGCCCCTTATACTTCAGTGTTACAGCCCTAAGGTGCGTCTGGGCTCCTATTTGGCACATAGGAGGATGCCCACCATGATACTAGTACATAATATTCCCCACTCACGTTATGTGGCCCTGATAGCTCAGAGTTTCGGGGTGCAATAGTCAGGGTGGCAGGATATTCCACAGGTCTGGCCTTGGCCCCTGGATCCTGTGATACTGGCTATGGAGCACGTGTTCCAGAATGTTCTCTCCACAGTCTCATGCTGACAAGATAATGATGCTTGACTTCCTTCAGGGCGATGGCTAGGCAGACAGGGGACAGGATCTTCTGAATAGCTGGAGTATGTCAGCTCTCCAAACTTCCTGGGCCTGTCTAGGACTTGAGATTCCTGCACTAAACTCACTGCTTTCTTCACAGGACATCACACTTATCTCCTCACCTCCTCCTCCTAACACTCCACACTTCTAACTCCTCACACGCAGAACCTTCCTGCAGGGGTGTTACCATGGGGACCCAGTGATCAGCTGACTCCTCCCCTTTTCCCAGGCGATGTCCTCCCATTGGACATTTGGTTACTATTCAATCCTATGGGAGGTGTAATGCATGTGTGAGGCTCACTAGGTGGCGCTGTGTTGTGTGAGACTCAGGACCCCCTGCTATGTCACACAGGCTATGAAGCAACAGGAAATAATACAATGCACAGAGATCACCCTCAGCCCAGCCATAGCCAGCTCTGGGATGCCACATTTTCCTCTGCAGATTTTTTAGCTGGTGGAAAGGTCCTGGGCTGACTGTCCTTGGAGGTTGGTGCTTTTCTTTTACAGCTCACTCTGGGTGCCTTCACAACATCTTCATTAGGAGTAGCCATTTTTTTGTCCATGGTTTTAGGGGTCTCAAGATTTAAGAAGGAGACGTCACCTTTCACTGCTTGGTCTTGTAATGGACGATTCTTTACATTGCGTCGCCTCTTTTGGGTCTTTCCTGTCTTTTTAGAAGGTGGTGGCTCTTAGACACAGAAAGGCTTCACGGCATCACTGTCCCAGGGTCTTTTCTGTGGGCATTCTCTGCTTTCTGTGTTTTCTTCTAGGGTCAGATCTTGTGGTATAGGGGGTCTCCCATGTACTGTTTTTGGATCAGCAGTAACAACTCCAATTTCTGCAATGGTTGCAGTGGAGTCAATGTTCCCTGCTATGTAGGTTGATGTCTTCTCCCTTGTGTCATGGCTGATGGCAGAATCTTTCTGTTTTTTTAGTGCTACTGACCTGAGGAAGTTCCTGACCTGTGTCATGGATTTTTTGGCCAGGAAGCTGGAATTCCTCATCAGGTTTCTCCATTTCTGATCGAATTTCCTGAATCGGGTCAGAATTTTTAAGAATCCAGATCATTTCCTATTTTGTCATGACATATAGCTCTTTGTCTGAATGCTGGTATCATTTGGTCACTGTATGCTGATATTATTGGCCATGTATGCTGATATTACTTGGTCTCAGTATGGCGCTATTATTTGGTCACTGTATGGTGGTATTATTTGGTCACTGAATGCTGGTATTATTTGTTCACTCTATGCTGGTATTATTTGGTCACTGAATGGTGGTATTATTTGGTCACTGTATGGTGGTATTATTTGGTCACTGAATGGTGGTATTATTTGGTCACTGTATGGTGGTATTATTTGGTCACTGAATGGTGGTATTATTTGTTCACTCTATGCTGGTATTGTTTGGTCACTGAATGGTGGTATTATTTGTTCACTCTATGCTGGTATTATTTGGTCACTGAATGGTGGTATTATTTGGTCATTGTATGCTGTATTATTTGGCCACTGTATGCTGGTGTTATTGGTTACTGCGTGGTGATATTATATGGTTTCAGTATGGCACTATTATTTGGTTACTGTATGGTGATGTATTCTGTCACTTTTTATTAGGTATATGTTTGGGTATAATGATTAAATTCTATTGTAAGCATTTAAAGGGTATTCTGACTTGGAACCATGTATGGCATATCCACAGAATATGCCATAAATATCTGATAGCCATGGGTCCTGAGCTTGAGAATAGGTATTTCTGACCACGTCCAGTGCCTGCAGTGATCAGAGAGTATGTTGCACATGCACAGCTCTCTCTATCCACTTCTATGGGACATCCGAGAACAGCTGAGGCTCCCTGTTTGGCTCTTTTCAGAAGTCCCCGAGTGGTGACCAGTATTGCCCTATCCCAGTTGGGAATAGCCCTTTAATTACAGTAGGTTATTTTAATGTGAAAGTGTTAATATATCAGGTATCACAACTTATTACAGTACTAAGAAACTATAAGATCTGTCAACAGAAGTCTTCATATGGGTGGTCTCCAGGTAATGTACATAAATATAGGCAAATGTAATGGATATATACAGTATTGCAGAGATCTCAAGTTTGACATTGCGGACTATTTAGCTTCAAAGTTAACAAAAAGTGTAGCTTCAATGTAAAAGGAAGCAGTCATAAACTTTATGCTACCCTAACCACGGTCGGCATGAAACAGTGACAGACTCCCTATATATGGTGAAACCCTGCAATCTTATAGGGAAAACAGTCTGTAGTGTGGGTATAGGACGAGACCTGTCCATAAAACAGTCAGGAGAAACTAGAGGGGAGCCACCTAGTGGACACTTTTTCCTATGCACAGTTCTTCCTAAAACAATGTTTTCTTTGAAACATCACAAACATCTTTCTTTATAAAGGGGAGACTGTCTCAATGGTTAAGGAACATAATACTGATGACAGGTTCCCTTTAAAAGTAACATAAAATGAATTTGTTCTATATGAGGGATAAAGTAAAACTGAATGCTTTAATCTGTTAATTCCTTTGCTTTATCAGTAGCTATTAACAGGATAAATCAGCCATATCCTCTCTGATCATTCTGTCTCTCTGTCACTCTGCTCAGGCTCTAGATCGTATCCTGGATAGAATGAAGTCTTCTGGATTTAACTTTTCCAAAGTCAAAGCCCTGTCTGGAACAGGTCAGGTAAATACATGGGCTACACTCTGTAAATGTGGAGGTGATAGCCATAAGGACTATGAGTGGCCCTTGGGACTGAAACTATCAACTAAACGTGACATAATGCATATTAACCCCTTCCCACTGCAACCATTTTTTGACTTTCGTTTTGTATTCCCCTCACTATAAAAGCCATGCCTTTTTTATTTCTCTGTTCACAGGGGCATATAAGGACTTAATTTTTGTGGGACAAATTGTACTTCATAGTGGTACCATTTAATAATCCTTACTATGTACTGGGAAGCTGGGAAAAAAATCAGAATTGGGTGGAATTAAAGAAAAACTGCATTTGTGCAACTTTCTTATGGGCTTCATTTTTCGACATTTGTTGTGCAACCAAAATGACATGTTACCTGTATTCTATGGATTGACATGGTTACAGATTTACAGCAGCAACATGGACATGTGACCAACAGACATGACAACAGTAACTTCCTAAGAAGAAGACATCAGCCATGTTTTCTAATCCCATACAACCCTTTTAAGGGCTCAGAGTACATCCAGTGCTAGTTATATACACTTTTTAGATAGGAAACTTAAAGGGATTGTGCAGTTTCAGCAAATAAATGTTATTGTTTGTATAATGAAAAAATCTACAATTTTCCAATATACTTTCTGTATCAATTACTTATGTTTTTCTGGATCTCTGCTTGATGTGATGTAGTCTAATTACTTCTAGTTTATAAAAATCAGGAATCAATAGTGCAAGCAAATATAAGAAACGCTGTACTATATCTTATTACAGTAAAATGTTTCTTTCTCTGCTGATCAGGCTCTAAAACTGCTCAGTTCAGTGCTCAAAGCCATTGTCAGTAAAGAAGGCTGTAACCTATAGAAATCTATGGAGAAGGGAGGAGGAAAAAGAGCTGAGAGAAAGATACACATACATAGTTGCTGCTGCACCTAAAGCTTCATGCACATGATCGTCTGTGGGTCAGTGAAAATGTCACATATGATATACAGATTGGTATCTGGGTGTCATCCATGGTTTTTACTGACCCATCCATTCAATTGAATGGGCCGTGGTGCAAATGCAGACTGGTATAGGATCTGCTCCATAATTTGCGGCTCTTAAATGTGGCAAAAACTACAGCTGTGTGTATGGGCCCATTGAAATGTATGGGCCCATACTTGTCCTCAATTGCAGATAAAATTGCGGTTGTGTGCATGAAGCCTTATAGTAATCTTTTTGTCTCACTTCAGTTTTTAGCCAAGCAATGAAGTACTTTTAATAATAATAGAAAACTGCTAAAAACTTACTATTAGCTGCAGCAGCATGTTTCTCTCTCTCTCACTTGGCTCGTCTTTCTCCTCCCTCCTCCAATTCTGTAAATTTGTATGAGTTGCGCAGTTTAGTTGGAAGGAGGAGGTAGAAAGAGGAGCCTGACAATTTGAAAAGTCCTTATACTAAGTTATTTCCACTCAGTATCTCCATTTTATGCAACATTACATTCAACTATATTCTGAATATTATATGTCATAGCTCTATTGATCCTAACTGTACATGTCAAAGGGCAGACTTTTACATTAGATGAAATGTGCACCGGGTAGTGACGGATTAACTTCAGGATTAAGTTCATCTCAAGAACATTGAACAGTTTAGGGAGGTTTCATATTTTAGTTATTACCATATGGATGTATTTTATAGTGCTAGTAATAGGACAATTCATCATCTGTAGATCTCAATAGAATACACATCATTGTCATTATAATGTGGTAGATTATACAGTTCTGTTCAGGAAATATGACATACACTGGTTTATCATATATACATATCTTGTTGCAGCAACATGGCAGTGTGTATTGGAAAACTGGTACCAGGGAGGTATTAAATCATCTGCCCGCTGAGCACCCTCTGCACATTGCCCTGCAGGTAGGTCCATACTGCGTTGTAAGTGTTATTATTTATTTGGCTTAATGCAGTAATAAAGTATTTCTCTTCCTAGACTTGTTTCTCTATCAGTGACTGCCCTATCTGGATGGACTCTAGTACTAGTGCTGAGTGCCAACATCTTGAGAAATCCATTGGAGGGGCACAAGTACTGGCCAATATTACTGGATCTAGAGCATATGAGGTTAGTGCTAAATAAATAAATTATTGCATCTTTTCAGTGTGGGGGATAATCTGCGACCTCACAGTGGCCTGGGGACCCCTTAAAGGGATTTTCCAGTTTCACCAAATTATTGTTTGTATAATGAAAAGTTATACCATTGTTCAATATACTTTCTGTATCAATTTTGTATCAAGGTCTCTGCTTGATGACATTCATTGTTTACTTCCAGTGGATAAAAATCAGTCCATGGTCATGTGATATACAGTCCATGGTCATGTGATATACAGTCCATGGTCATGTGATATACAGTCCATGGTCATGTGATGGACCACAGGTGCATTGCTCGTTACAGTAACAGAGCAATAAGCAGACATTTGTCTTGTAATGAGTCATGCACATGACCATGGACTGATTTTTATCCACTGGAAGAATGACAATTGATACATAAAGTATAATGAGAAATTGTATAACTTTACATTATACATTATAGTAACATTTATTTGCTGAAACTGCACAACCCCTTTAAGCAGTATTGCAGCGATGAAGCTCTCTAGTATACTATCATTTGACATAGTGGAGTGGATTATTTCCCTCTGCACTGAAGCTCTGTCACATTGCCAGGATGGTGATATTGCCAATACATATTTGCCACCCCATGTCAAACCAGGAGCAGACACTAACAGAGGATTCTTATGCAAGAACATTATATGGGCTCCTATATTTTATCTGCTGGTTGTATGGTATTATATTATTAGTTTATTACTCAGTATGGTAAATATTGAAAGTCTGCCCCTGAGTTTACCTTACTTAGGGGGCGTTCACACTACCGTTGGTGACCGTCATTAGTGTCCGTTGCTATTGTCCGTTACAAGATTTTAGCCTCGGACACTAGCTGAACCGTCAGAAATCCGTCAAAATTTCCATTCATTTCAATGGGTTTTTATATTGTGTCCATTTGTGTCCGTTTACACCAAATCCGTCAGAAGTCCGTTTTTTTCGCGGACAAAAAATCCTACATGCAGGACTTTTTGTCCGTTTGAAAAACACGGATTCTTGATGGACAGTTACTGTCCGTTATTTTATGTCCGTTTTTTTTTCCTGTGCATGCTCAGAAAGGAGAAACAAACAAACAAACAAAAAACAGACAGTGTTAAAAAACGGACACTAACTGATGCTAATGGACACTAACTGATGCTAATGTGTCAATTTTTTTAACTGAACCATTAATTGGATCAGTTAAAAAAACGGACACATTAACATCAGTTAGTGTCCGTTATGATAGGTGTCTGTTTTTTTTTTTTTTTTTTTTTTTTTTAATGGACACCTTCATAACGGACTCCAACGGTAGTGTGAACCCTGCCTTAATCCCAGTTGTGATGTCCCAGAAGCTTACTTGATTAAAACTAGTTGTGATGTCACAGTAGCTTTTCCAAAGAATACCCATTTGTGATGTCAGAGCAGCATTCTCCACTTTAACAAACTTATGATATCACAGAATCTGACAGCTGAAACCCATTTGTGAAGCCATAATAGTTATCTCCTACCTAGTTCTAAAGTTAAACAAAAAGAAAACAGCACCAAGCTGCTCCTCGTGTGATACCGTTTGGTACAAGCAAAAATCAAAAGGTAACCAAATAAATGACTGCTCACCTTTTGTGCTTGTGAACCAGTCACAACCACCACAATAGTCTTAAGATCATGCAGGTGCTGGATCGTCGTCACTGGGACGTCAGTATGCAGAGTCCAATTCAGGACCAATCCAAAGTAAGGGTATTTAAGGATCAGCGCTTACCAGAAGGAAATAGGGTGGATAAAATCTTCTTTTTATTATAGCCCAAAACAACAATTGCTAACCTGACTGAACCCTCTTGTGATGTCACAATAGCACACCTGACTGAAACTCGTTAGTGATGTCACAGCAGCTTACCTGACTGAACCCACTTGTGATGTCACAATAGCACACCTGACTGAAACTCGTTAGTGATGTCACAGCAGCTTACCTGTCTGAATCCACTTGTGATGTCACAGCAACTTACATGATTGAAACACACAATGAATTTTAACAAAGGACACCTGTGCAAGAACACTGTATGGGTTCCTGCAAATTTATTAATAGCAAGGTACAAGCCATAGACCACCTTATTCATACCTCTTACGCTAGGTTCATCCCTGCGTTTGGCTTTCCATTCTTCGGGTCCGCTTGGGAACCCGAAGAACGGAAACCTAATCCGCTTAAAAAGAGCATAGACTATAATGGGGTCCACCGGGGTTCCGCCCGAAAAATGCGGAAAAATACGGAGAAGTCCTGCTTGCAGGACTTTTCTCTCTGTATTTTGCAAGCGGGTTTGGGAGCGGAAACCCTGAACGTAGTTTGAACGCTAGTGTAAACCTAGCCTTACCTGTACCAATCCACAAGTGATAGTGAGTCATGGGTAGAAAGATGTGTAGCCTCTTACATTTCATCTAAAAAACAGTAAGAAGTAATATTGTTTTTTTAAGGCAGCAGTTGGCCCCTGTTCACATATAGTACAGTTTGTCTACCCTTGTGTCAAACAACTGCCATTATTAATAAGTTACAGCATCTGTGATGTTTTACTATTTCCCTACTGGTACCTGTAGTGCTCCATTCATTTCACCATACATATCTCTGCATACATCATAATTAAGGCTCTGTTCACTCACACTTGTGGCAAGATTTCTGTTTCTGATGGATCCGTTTTTGACAGATTCAAACAGATGCAAAGTGAAGCCATTTGTCATACCATGTCACCAAGTCACTGGTGTGGGAAGAATGGAAAGCCACTTCGTGCCAGTTGTTTGTGGAAATGTTACTGCAAGAAATCTATTTGAAGTCAGTTTTACATGTTTCTTGCAGTTGTAGATAGCATTTATTACTTTTTTCTTCTTAGATATACTGTACAGATTGCCACCTAGTGGTTGTACTAAGATAATTATTTGTTCTCAGAAAGCTGGTTGGGATATTAATGTTAAAGGGGTTTTTCAGGGGAAAAATGGAGGAAGCGAGCTCAAGACAGGTTGAAATAAAAGAACCAATATTCACCTCACTGATCCCTGCGCTCCCGTTCTGATGGTCTGGATGGACGCTGGTCCCATCTGAACATACAGAAAATGGCCGCTCAGTCAATTTCTGGGTGAGAAGTCACTGCTGCGGGCAGTAACTGGCTGAGCGGGCATTTTAAGAGAGGACCAGGAAGTAGAGACCAGCGGGCAAGGCCGGCTCAGGTTTTGGCAGGCCCTTTGGTCTCAGTGGGCGCCCTGTCAAATATGGTAAGAGGCCCGGTCTGTTACATCCAGTGAGCTCTACAATTCATAAAGAACATCATAGCTGCTCTTGCTGAGTGGACAAACAAAGTTTGGTGGATGCAAACTGAGGATACAGGGTCTGTCATTCTGTCAGAATAGCAAACTGGGAAGTGTGAACCTAGCCTTACTCATACAGTACTGTAATGACTGGTTGGATGTAGACATAAATACTATTATCATACATATACAACATTAATTGTAGTCTCAATACACTTTTTAACAAACCTTGTACCCTCCCCCCCAAAAAAAACCAAAACACATATTAAGACTCTGTTCACATCTGCATCATGAAGTCTGTGCAATAAATACAAACCACAACATAGTCTTGGCTTTGTCTCATGGCAGACTTCACCTTTACCCAACAGACTTTGGCCTGTTGGGTAAGTTTTATCAATTCATTCATACACTGGACATTTGTTGTAATGATTCCTCATGACATCTACAGATATACACAAGCACTGACAGCTGTGTAACCAGGGTGTGGTACTACAAGTACCAGGGCAGAACAAATGTACAATGAACAGATTAATACATGTTAGCAAATTAACAGGATTAAAACTTTCACTGCTTATCTATCACGTACCTGTGGTCACACACATAGCAGCTGTTACAGAAGCACTATACATCACTTGGAGAAGACAGCAGCTACAGAGGGGTCAAAGAGAGGAAACTTTAGGACACAGGGGGCTGAAGGCGGACGACGGCAGGTTGTTTGTTAATAAAACGGATGCCGTGGTTTGCTGTGTGCTGACGCCAGCCCTCCCAGCAGGGATTGACAATGGGAGTCCCTTGTCAGCATGAGAGAGGTGGGGGATCAGTGGTGTTGGTTCTTTTATTTTTTAAACTGACTCTGAGCCATAGCCACCATTTTTTTTCCTACTGGGAAACCCCTCATTGACCTTAGTGTCAGGGATTATGTCACAGAGCAGGAGGAGATGTTATCTTTACGGGCAGAAGACTCAGCGTTTGTAAATTTATAGATTTGAATCCCTGCTCTGAGATTGAGTCTTAAGGATGATCTCACTCATTGAGCCTTCCCTTAGATAGTGAGCATCTGTATTATCTGCTAAGTTAGAATTCTCTGGCATAAATGATGACTAAAATCTACGCCAGATATGAACTGTCATTTCAGTCTAAGAGCTCAGACTAGATGTAGTTAATTTATGACAAGGTGTACGTCTCGCCATAAATTAAGCGTCTATTCCAGCGGCGCAGGGAATTTCAAGACCCAGGTACTAGACATCAGTCTTGATAAATCTTCCCCATTTGTGTATAGCATACTATATTTATGCATTTTATTTTATGCAAAATAATCTCAGTCTTTTTTCGTTGTTAATGCATTTTTATTTATTTTGCCAGCGCTTTACAGGAAATCAGATTGCAAAGATTTATAAACAGAACCCAATGGAATATTCCCAATGCGAGGTGAGTTGACTGCACGTTCGCACAAATATTTCTTACAAGCCTTCAATATTATTTTCTATAGCGATGCTTAAGTTACTGGTAAACTAACCAAACCCATTCCCACAAATCAGTGATAAACATATTTCTGAATAGCATTGCAGTGTAACGTGTAATGAGACGTGCGGCGGAATAACACTGACTGGACATTCCCCAATAGAATAAATTAAATTCACTCCAAGATACGGTTATAGTAAATTAATGAGTAAATATAATCAGCAGAGATGATTTACAAACAGAACATGAAGTTTATGGTCACCCATAGGAATTAGTGGTGTGCTTATGTTAGGATAACTTTCTCATGTTTGTACAGAGTTGTCTGCTGGTGGTTGTTTGCATTTGGACCCATGTTCATAAATCAGTCCTCTGAGTAAATGTACATTCATGCAGTTTGCCCTCCCAGAAGGTTTCAATACTATGTAAGTAGAAACAGGGGGGCTTTGATTAACTTGCAAGTAAGAAACAATGCTAGAAAAAGCATGAAAGCACTACTAACTTGTAATGGCTGGCCGGTAGTCAGATAGGATTCAGTAAAATGACGTTAAAGAGGTTATCTGGTTTCTATCCTTAGGATAGGCAATCAATATTAGATCTGCGGGGATCCAACACCCAGGAAGCCCCTCAGATCACCGGTACCGAGACAGTGTGGTTCACGATATTGTTTACATAAATTTCAATGGGACAGCACTGTAGTACCTACAATCGCCGCTACAATTTGTACGACAAGTGAGCAACGCAGATCGCAGCATGTAAACAATACTCTGAACCTTGTTGTCTCGGTACCAGTGATCTGTGTTGGACCCCCGAAGATATTGATGGCCTATCCTAAGGATAAACCATCAATGTTAGAAACCGGATGACCCCTTTAAGGGACCATTTACACTAGGCCATGACAGACACTTCTTTTCTTTAGTATGCTGAAAAGAAGAAATATCCTGCTTAATCTTGCCATGGATTCTGTGACTGATTCTCACACCGATCAGCCCTATTGTATCTAAGATTCACCAGCTAAGCTGTGTTTCAGATTTCTGCTGCAGGCTCCATAGGCCCAGAATTTGTTGAGATGGAAGACCACCACAAATCACTCTTCAGTTTACTCTTTGAACACCCCACTATGCTAGGTTCCCACTAGTATTGCCTGTATGTTGTTCTGGTCCGTCCGAGGAACCAACCAGGTGAACCACTAAAATAACAGACTATAATGGGGTCTGTCGGGTGTCCATTGTTTTAAAACTGAAAGCGGAAGAGGAAATAGCCGTACATGCAGTACTTTTTCATCTGACGATTTTAAAGCGAGTCTATCATTTGCAAAAACACTTTTAAGCTAATGGCACATTGGAATGGCCTTTAAAAAGGCCATTCTTCTCCTGCCTTTACTTCTTTTCTTCTCCCAGCTGATTCCAAGATAATTTGTTTCTTCATGTATGTAAATGAGCACCACGGAGCACCTGGGGCATACCTTCTCTTCTGTGAGCACCCATCGCGTCATTGTTTCTCACCGCCCCTTCAGCCATTGCGGTGACTGCCCTCTTGGTCTTCTTTCTTCTCAGTTCTTGCTGGCAGCGAATTCTCGCGACTGCGCATGCACAATCGGGCTGCCTTCTGGGAGCTGAGTAGCAGAAAGCCAGCACATCAACCACATATTATAGTCTGCTTCCAGCTCTGTGCACTGTGCACCTAGTAGTGGAGCCAGATGGTTGTCAGATCCCCACAGATCTTATATTGATGACCTATCCTAAGGATAGACCATCATACAGTATGTAGTCTCGGACAACCTCTTTAATAGGATTTATTCAAATGTGTAAAAGTTACTTGATCATCACTGGTAGCCCATTATAGAATCCAGCTGGCCATGGAAACCTGCGACAGACTAGTGTTTTTACACAGCAGGCAATCAGAGGAAGCAAAACTGCAGAGGACAGAGAGAGCAGCAGTGTGACCAATGATGAGACAGCAGGGGTGTGGCTCAGACACCCTGTAGACACTGTAGCTAAAGTAGTCACAGATCATAGCTCTGCCCTATTCGTACTGAGCCAGAAATAAGTCAGTGATCCAGGGATGTGCAGCTGGAGTTGAGGAGTCAAAGATCGGGGCCAATTTTGGGTGGAGTTAGAATTGGCATTGGAAAAAAATTACTGACTGATACTTCAAAATAAAGTGGTTAATTACCTTAAATTATGTTATAGAATGATTGATACTTTGCTACACATTTACTTTAATAGAAATTAAATCATTGGCTTTATTCCTAAATTAGAAGAGATGAAGGAGTCATAGACGTAGTGGAGAAGGAGAGGAGTTGAATTCATAGTCACTGGTTTGGCCTTCCAATCTGGGGTATTCCCAATCCTTTAAGCATCATGTGCAACATTTCATTTTTGAGTCCTTGATGGGATTTATGCCTTAAAGTGGTTTCCCAGGCAAATACAGTGATACTTAAAACAGTTCAGACAGCTGAATAAAAGTTAAATTTGCTACATGTGTAACGTTTAAGGAGGGACAGTTCAAACTCCTGATCATTGATACCATACGCCAGCCCTATTGCACTCCCTGAATCCCACGATACCCTCAGTCTGCTGGAGATGTAACTTGGCTGTGGGTACACTTTACCACGTGTTCTGGGACTGTCCACTGATAAAAGGTTTCTGCAATGGGGTCAAGGACATCACCTCTTCCTATAGGAAGTTCCCCCAGTGGTCTGTTTCTGTTGCCATTGATTGTCAAGGAGGTGCAGGAACGAAGAGTGGGGGGATCTGTGTGTATATATAGTAGTCTGAGCTGTTATAAATATTATATTATTTGCCAATTTTTGGGCTTCAGCCATGTGATCTGCAGATGGTCCAGTTACTGTATAAACCTAGGCAGTCAGTGATGACAGTGAGGCAGTCCCCATGTCTTCTTTATTATAAAGACCATTGGGCCAGTCGCCGCTTGTGTATTGGCTACCATACATGGCGTAATCTTCCTATAAATTTGATATGACCATTCTTTTTTTCCAGAGAATTTCCTTGGTCAGCAGTTTTGCTGCTTCACTGTTTATTGGGGATTATGCACCTATAGATTACAGTGATGGTAAGTGGTGCTTATCTTATCTCTATATTTATTTGTAGGCATACACAGACAGTTTTGTATTTAAGGATAACTTACTTCATGATGGGGGAGATTTGGGGAAAGTAAGTTGGGATTTTGCAGAAAAATTTGTGCCTTTTTTTTTCTCTTTTACGCCACCCTTGTCACTTTACTTTAAAGGGGCATAGCATGGGCAGGGCCATCAGATTTATGGAGCATGCCATTTTTGTTTACTCTACAGGGATGAAGCATGCTGAATTCAGCAGGATGTTTTTCTAAAAGACTCTCCTACAAAAAAACACCAGAAATAGTTTTTTTGTGGCAGAGTGCCTGCAGGAATCACTGCAGGTCTCCCATTGCTTTCAACCTGGGTGGTGTTTTTTACTTTCAGCCTGGGAAAAATGTGGATGCAATTTGGGGAAATGTCATCTTTTATGCTGATACTGTACACTGAGGCGGGTTAATGCCAGCAAGCACTCAGCAACTAACATGGTGCAAATACGCCAAGTGTGACCTCAGTCTTACAATTCCTTACAAAAACTGTAAGACCTCATGCCCACGACCGAGTGTGCAGGCCAAGGATCTTCCAATGGGGGAATTTGATGCTCCGTTCCAATAATTATAGTACAGGTCCTATCAGAATGAAGTCCATGGAGGATCGAAGCCACTTGGATGACACTCAGATGTCATCCAAGTGTCACCCAACACATTCTGCTATGAAATTGCGCCCACTTGGTTATGTGCATTGTGTCCATTAATACTGTATGTAGTAATAAAACGTGTATTTTTTGTAAAGTTCTACATATATTGGTTTGTAGTAACAGCTATAGTAATAACAATAATAACCTTTATAGGATCTGGAATGAATTTACTGGACATTCATCAAAAGACATGGAATGAAATATGTCTTAATGCTTGTGCTCCTGGACTCAAAGAGAAACTGGGCTCTCCTGTTCCTTCATCTTCAGTACTGGTGAGTCTATCTATTATACACAGGCAAAAAAAAAATATATTTTTGTGATTTTATTTGTTGCTATTATTATTATTATTATTTTCAGGGTCAGACATCTCCTTTAACTATACACCTAGATTTATAAATAACCATACAACTGTCAGTAAAATAATAGACAGTGGTAAAGATAAAAACAATAAGCGCTGAAAGTTTTTGTCTCCGCTCTCATTATGTATGTTCATTGATAAATCATAAAAGGACTGCAAACACTTTATGGAAAGCAAGATAACAATAAGTATATCTTTGGGGAGATGGCAAGATGTTCTTTAAGGCCATGTCCACCTTTGAATTCAGCTTTATTTGTTGCTTCAAGATGCACAGGTAGACATTGCATGTTGATAATCTATGTAAAATCTTTCTATCTTTTAATTTTTCTTTCTTCTTGTAGGGGAATGTGTCTTCATACTATGTTCAGCGCTATGGATTTAGTCCTCACTGCAGTGTTGTTGCATTCACTGGTGATAATCCAGGTAAGGAGATGTTGGAATTCTTACCATCTGTTAATAAGCGCAGCTCCACTGATTCTGACGCAGTAGGGATTTTTTTCTCTAGCCCCCACTGTTCCTAAGCAATTAATGCTGTTAATTTTGGTGTCTGATATTTAGACTCTGTACTGTCAGGAGGGCGGTGTCAGGCAGGAGCAGACAAGGGGTGTGATTCTGAGCTCTGACACTGCCTGTCTCTGATTGGAGCTCTGAATCACCCCCCCCCCCCTCCTGCCTGACACCGCCCTCCTAACATTACAGAGCTGAAATTGCACATCAGGCACCAAAACTTACTGCACTTGTTGCTTGGGAACGGTGGGGACTAGAGAGAAAATTCCAACTCTGCCAGAATCAGTGGAGCAGTGACTATTAACATATATTAAGCACCTGAACTGGTGGAGGTGATGAAAAGTCCTCTTTAATTTAAGACCATATTCTCATATAGCAGTAGTGTTCTGGCATCATAACTGCATTAAAATACATTAAGAAATCCCAAATTAATCCATATGGTTAATTTCAGAATTATTGGCTATGTTGTTTCTGTGGAAAACAGCAATTGCTAATGGGAAAAACTACTACAAAAGAATGCAACTTGTCCTCAAAACGGGATGCTCTTGTGCCAAGAGAGTGAACATATCCCCATTCCATGCATCCCAATATCTGCCCACTTTACAAAGCAAGACCCCAGCAAGCCTTGGTTTGTATTTTAGTTAGGAGAGCTTCATATGACCTTTATTGACGCATATGGGAAAGCATTACCTTATTGGGTTATAGTAGGTCTGTAAACTTTTCCTCTTTTCCAAGTTGCTCATATTGTTATGCATGTACTATTGTAGTAGTGCAGTTATACTGTACTTATGATATTGTCATGTTATAACCAGTGTGTTCTTTACACAGCATCTCTGGCGGGAATGAGACTAGAGGAAGGCGATATCGCAGTAAGTGTTTTGGTAGATATTAATGTATGCAGAAGTTTGTAGGTTGTTTTCAATTTTATGGTTGCCATGTAGAACGACAAGATAAGAATGCTGAAATAGATCATGCAGAGAGCAATTCTAAATCTGGTCATACATATGATATATCTGATAGTCATGGGCATGTTTATTCTGTCTTTTCTCTGTCCCTGGCTTGTTTTGATTGACAGGTCATTTCCTATATGCAGATAGGCTGAGACATGTCAGTTAAGGTGAACCAGGAGGGAGAAGCTGAAGAGGAGCTGCCCAGCAGACTCTTCTCCCCATGCCCCATCCCAGCTCTTTTTAAAACCATGGGGCTGATTTACCATAGCTTGTGTACCAGAAAACTGGTGTACATGCCATGGAAAAATATATAACTTTTTCACAAGTGAGAATTTTTTTGCAAAATTGTGACTTTTTAAGTTTATTGTCCCACACAATTGAAATTTAACCAGTTGTAAAGCTATCTGTGCCTGATTTGAAGAAAAAAAAAACATACCTAGTGTCTGTACTCCCGGCCCCTATGCAGTTGTTCGGTGAAGCCGAGGAAATACACCCTGGCCTCACTTTGCATGCACCAAACCTCAGGCACATGCATAGTGAGACTGTGTCTACTTTCCCACTGGACAACTATGCAGGTACTGGGAGAAGCAGAGAAAAGGAAAAGTTTTTTTTTCAATGCAAGCGCAGACAGCTTTACAAAACAGGGCAATTTGAGATTCTAAACCCCCATTCCATAAGGACAAATGTTTAGCTGACTATTCCTGCCTTTTCTTTCATAAGATAGACAGTACTCAGTAAGTGGCGTGTATAAAGTAGAAGAAAGGCACAGAAACATACACTGGTAGACACAAAATAAATTAATTTTGGGTTCCTTTACAAGAAATATTACATAAAAAGAAAGCATTATCTATCACGAAAAGAACCTTTTAAATATAACCTGTGTATAATTGCTAAAATCTATCCGTTCATAAAATCCCAATCTACAGATATGTCCTCTGCTTTCTTGTCTTTCCTCTTGGCTCAACATATCCTGAGATGTGTGGCGCAAGATAACCGGCTTCTTAAAACAATACATCATTTTGCAATACTCTGTCAAGAGATATCTATCCTATGTCTCTGTGTGGTCACCCAGTGGTTGTTATGTGGATTGCAGCCAGTAAAAGGTTTTGCTAGTGCGGTATGTTCTTGACAATATTCTAGCAAATGTAAGATTGAACACATCTGGTTAATTCAGAAAGTTTTAGACATAGTTTTAAATTTTTGCTTAAAACTTCCAAGAACTTATTTATTTCGTTGCCTTTTTTTCCTCCTGTTTTTTTTTTTTTCAGAAGAGACAGTTAGATGTAAAAGGTCTAATTAAAATCTAATAATAAACTATGAGAATCCATGAAAACATGCTTTCTATCGTATAATGAAGCCAGTATTTAATGGAAACGGATCATAATAGTGACCTCCGCGCTTGAGCTGTCACTATGTGCCACCAGCCTCCGCACATTTTTTTTTCTTCATTTTGCGGAGATGCTTCCTTTTCTCAGTTTAATGTATTTCTTGGTAGCAGTGTACATTTTTATGGCCTGATGGAAATATGATTATAGCTAGAGGTTATATGTATTGACTTTTTAATGAGATTCATTATCATGAATGTTAAAACGGTATGTGCAGAAACAGAAAAACAGAAGGATACATTATCTAACTCCTCATGCTATATCTGGGGGCTGCAGTGTGTAAGAGGGTAACTCTTTCTGTGCTAGTATTTATCAGATTCATGTTATGGACATCCTTTATAAACCTAACCTTCAAAAAAAAAAAACTTTTCATTCTGCATCTTATTTACAGCTACAGTTATACATGTTCCTCTCTGATCCTCTGATATCTGTCTTAGTAAATAGTTGCTTTATCCATATTATAACAATCGTGAAGGATCTTTTCTTAGAATTCTTCATTGTGCTGTTCTATCTTTTCTACATCTCCTCCTGGAAATATAATGAATAGATTGACCATTATCTTCCCCTTTACACAGTCTGAGTCTGACCAATACTTATTGACAGCTTCACATTGTGTAGGAATGTGCTCTCCTTGACACTAGAGATGGGCAAGCATACCAAGATTCATTTTGTTTTGGGTTCGGGTCTTTGATTCCTTTTGGGTCGAACACGTTTGGATAGATCCAGAAGTGAAATTATGATAGACCCCAGAGTATAGTAGGTGGAGGCCCAGGGGAGGTGTAAAAAAAATAAAAAACATTTATACTCACCTTCCCTCACCTCTTTTAGGCCTCCTCATGGAGTCCGGCGCTCTCTCTCGTTCTCCTCGGTGACCTCATTTTGTTAAAAACTGAACAATTTGGAATATGTGGGTTGAACCTGGCTCATACCTAGAGATGGGTGAACCTCTAAGGATTTGTTTCATTTCAGGTTCGGGTCCAAGATTAATTTTGGATTCAACAAGTTCAGCATGAACCACACCTTAAATTGGCTTAAAACATAGTGTATAACACTATCGGGTCTCCTAGGAACCTATCTATCCAATTTCTAGCTCTCTAAGGCAAACATAGCCGAAGTTACATGAAAGTGACAATATTATTGTAAGGGAATTGCTAGTTTTGTAATACCCCAGAGCTGCTGCTGAAACAAGGGAAGAAGGGAAAGACAGAGACAGTGAGTCCTAAACTCCACCCAGCCCCTGTCCCTGCCTACTTGCCTGAACTGCCCTAGGCGACAGACTGGGTGGCAATCCCTACTCTGAATAAGTGTTACACACAACAAGACAAGACAAAACAACACAGAAGCGGAATCAGCAAGCCAAGGATCAAAGCCAGAGAGACAAAGCAGTACCAAATCGTAATCCAAAAGAGTAGTCACAAGGGAAGCCAAAGGTCAGAGGTGAGTAATACAATACAATAGCAAGTCCAGAATCAGTCCCAGGCTTGATTGGCAGATAGGTTGTCAATCACACAGGCAAGGCTAAGATTAACTGTCTGAGGAGCAGAGGGAAACAAAGGTGCAGGAGACAGGTGTGGCTGAAATTCAATTACAGAGAAGAGGTACTAGGACAGTGTTCAGACACAGCAACAAGAACCCTAAGCAAGGAATCAAACTGAACATGCCTCCTGCACCGCAGCATGCGAGCGGAGGGTGGCGCAGAGACTCGAACAGGCAGAGATGTTACAATTATTAATATTAATAACTGGAGGCCCAGGGGACGTGTAAAAAAAAAAAAAAAAAAAAACATTTATACTCACCTTCCTTTACCTCTTTTGGGCTTCCTCGTGGCATCCGATGCACTCTCTCTGCCTCCTTAGTGATGTCATTCGCCCAGGGTCACCTTAGAGGCCTGTGATTGGGCCTTTGCAGTGACATGGGCATGCCAACCCCATGATGCTCTGCGTCCCCATGTGACTGCTGGTGGCCCAATCACAGGCCTCAGTGGTGACCCTGAACGCATGATGTCACCATTTGAGTGAGGGCGCTGCATGGAGGCCCCAAAGTATGAATGTTTTTTTATTTTTTCACCTCCCCTGGGCCTCCACCTGTTATAATCTGGGTTCTGAAGAGCACCCAGAGCACAAGCCCTACCAGCCCCCTTAGCTGTGCCCTTGTTATATACTATCCTAAATCTAACTTTTTTCATGAGCTGTATAAGTATTGATATAGAATGTATAGGATCTTTCGGCCTTTCATCGTCATGCATATATTTAACTTTTTTTTAAATTTTGCAGGTCAGCCTTGGCACCAGTGACACTCTATTCCTTTGGATAAAAGATCCAACCCCTGCTTTGGAGGGGCACATATTTATCAATCCAGTGCAATCTCAGGACTATATGGCTTTATTATGGTGAGTGTGTTATTAGGTACATTAATAAACTACTGTCATTTATGTTATAATGAATTTAGAGGGAGGCATGACATTAAAGTGACTCTCCAAGTACCCGCCTTACTAAGGTTCATGTGATCAGTATATATATATAGGGAATATATTTGCATCACACGGTGGAAAATGAAGAGGACTTGAGGTAGGCTTCTGCCTGAGATTCCTCTCCATTTTCCATCCCTCCGGCTCCCTGCGGTGGAATGACATAAGCTTCGGCTTTCTAGGTGAATGGAGATAATCAGCTGAGGGTCTTGCACCGCAGGAATCCATGGCAAGATCGAGCAAGACATATAATTTTTTCACTGTCCTGCTTCGAACTCTGTCTCCTATTGATAACAATGGGCGGCAGATTCAGGTCGGAATTTGTTGCGGATTTTGAGTCATAACAAGAATGAAGTGGAAGAAGCAAAAATTAAGCCTTTCCAATACATTTAGCCATCTAGCTGTAAATGTTGTCTCAGAAGAACACATTTCACTATATATTTATATGCAAAATACAATTAAAGGGATTTTCTTGCTTTGTATTAGACCTTGCATGTACCTAAAATGCATAACTGCAAACATTGAAACTTTCACATTCTCCTTCTTCCCCCACTGCTGTTCTCTATGCGTTCTGATCACTTCTTTAGTGGGCACAGATAACAATAATGCTACATGACTTTGCCATGGAAAAAACAATATCGTGGGCGGCAAATAATCAGATCTCTGTGTCCTGGGGTAGATGGGCTGGCATAGGAGAAAACTCTGATACAGAAGAATTTAGTTTTAAGCTGGCCTCAACCAGCTCATATCATATGAAAAGTAAACCACAGAAATAGTATAAAAATAAATTCATAAGAAAAAAGAAATGCATGGCACTCAACAAGACAGAATTCTTTATTTTCCCATGTCACGTATTGCAGGTTACAGACAGGAGCACATTGTACAGCTAGTGGCCGTTTCCCATCCTCAAACGCTTTATCAAGACCCTATGGGAAGTAACAATAAATCCTAAGCCATCTGGCTACTAACTAAACATAATAGCTTTCTTAGTTATCAGGTAGCTTGGGGGCTACTGATTTTCATTAAAGCGACACAGCAGTATATTTATTTTTACTCCTTATTTTTCAGGCCATGCTCTATAGGGAAAAAGTATGTAAATGAGCTCATACCAGCCAAACCAAAAACACTCATTGGCGGTCCCTTTAAAAAGCTTATCAGTGGGGGGGCTGAGAGTTGGACACCTGTCACTTTGATATGGATGGTCTATTGTGAGAATAGGCTATCAGTATACTACACCCAGAAAAACCCATTAAAACTTAATTTTCTAGCCACATCTGTGAAAGTATGTGCCAGTTTCAGTAAAATATTTTCTGGTGTTGCTTCTGAACTTCCCAGTGATAGCGCCCCCTTGTGTTTAGTGTATTAATAAAAACATCTTCCTCCTGAACCTTTAGCATATAGTGTTTAAGTTCTTTAAAAGGAACCTGTCACTAGGGTGCTCTGAGAACTTCTTATACTAATAAAAAGGAGCCGTAAACCTGGCAACAGGTTTCCTTTGTCTCTACTCATTTTTGTTCTTCCACCATTTTTGTAGAGTTTCTTTTGACCTATTTTATCAACCCGCTAAATATTTTATAATGTCATCATTTCAAATGCTAAGCAATAAAGAACCACAGGGATCAATAGTAGGGAAATGGAGAACCATTTAAGAATTACAGAAAAGTATTGTAAAGTTTTGTAAGGTGTCTGATCTGTGTTGGTGCCAGGGATCGGAGTCACCTCCACAGATCTATCCACTCACTGTATACAAGTTCTGGGGGTTATCCATTCACCTACTTCACCACATACACACATTTAACCCAGATACAAGGGTACTCCTGTTCCACATTCCCTTCCACCTCACCTGTCACACATGCATATACATAAAGCTGCCATCACTCGCCACTTACGGTATGATGAGACACCAGTATGGAGGTTCCAAGTCCTGTGTCTGAATAGAGCAGCAGTCATCTATGTGTGATGCCCCTTATTTTTATTGAACGGGTGTAGGTGTGACTGCCACTCCATTTATATAAGTGTAATTTGTGGTACAACTCCTTTATGTATTAATATTTATATTATTATAGTATACCATTGTGCTATACATTTAAAGGGCTTGTCCAGTATTTGAAGAACGCTCAATACTCACCACCCTTAGCATGCCCCTTACTTCTTTGCTCTGGCACCAGCACACACACTGGCAGCAGAAAAGGAGCAGGTGATCCAAAGAGTGGTGAGCACGGAGAACCTTGCTTACGGCTCACGGCTAGGCCACACTGTAACCAATAAGCACTTCTTAAGTACTTATACTCACCTATACTGTCCCCTTGTGGTACGCCCCTAAATGAAAGCATATTAAGCCAGCAATACAGTTAGATGCAGATACAGACTCACCACAATGTAACGCCTTTTTCCCCATGAAAATTTGGGCCTCTGTTGCCGAGATATTAATTTATTTCACAATATGCAAATGAGTAGTCTAGAGCACCAAGGGCGGCTCCATTGCTCCAAACTATTATGCTTCAGAGTGTTCTAATACGTCCTCTTTTCCCCCTCCATACTTTGTGACAGGGCCAGGGGGGGAAAATGTATTACGTCCAGGTGAGCCTGAACTATCTAACTGTGTTGCTGGTTTAATATGCGTCTCCCTTTGCGCTAACTGGAGGAAATATGGTAAAATATGCAAAAAACAACATTATTGACTGGATAAATCCCCTTGTCACTCAAGTGCCTACACTCTGGGGGTCCCTGATGGTCCTTATGTATTTTCCTGTGGTCATGATAGATCTGAAGAACCAGCTCTAAGGACAGTCATTAGAGCCAGTGGTCACGTGAATGGTACGGCACATCACCTCTGCAGGAAAACAAAGTTTTTTTTTCTATTTTTTTGCATTTCCTTCTGTTAGCTTACTTTCTTTGAATCCAAGGCAAGGTATTGTTTTGATATCCTTAGGATATGCCATGCGTGTGAGGTTGATGTCTGAGCCCCTTTAAGATATCTCACTATACGAAACATAATAGGACTCAGCCTATAAATATGATTCACAGCGATTATTAAACAAGCCTATAACTAGAGCGCAGAATGAATCCCTAATCCTGTTATAATCATCCGTGTCCACTAGATCATCTGTCATCAGCCAATCATTTGTGTCACCCTCGCAGTCTCACACATACATCCTCTTGGTTTATTGGTCTCTAGAGACAAATGCAATTTTGGATATATTTTGTTTTTGGAGCCAAAGAGAGGTCACTGCTTCATTACAAGGGATGAGAATTGGATGGCGAAACCTGCTTTATGCCACCTTAATGTTTTTTTTCTTTGCTTTCTAGTTTTAAAAATGGCTCCCTGATGAGAGAGAAAATCAGAGACAACTGTTCATCGGCCTCCTGGGAAGAGTTTTCAAACATTTTGAGATCGACTCCACCTGGAAACAATGGTCGTATAGGTATAATATAAACACTGTGCACTCTGCACTGGCCTGGATATTAGCTGGTGTAATAGAAAAATATAATAGTGTGTGTATAAAGGGATGTGCACAAGAGCAATCAAATGCAAGAGGATATATGTAACCAAACCGTATAGAAGGAGATTTAGCATGATGGTTTTGCTGGAGTCTGTGTTGTCGTAGTTTGTGTCAAATTTATCAAATGTTGCACATTGTTTGATAAATATGTTGCATATTCTGAGATGTTCTACGACATTCTACGCTACTTGAAGTAACAGCGACTATTTTTGCAACTTTTTAAAAAAGTTTCATTTGATAAATCTGGCATACAGCAGCTCGACAGGCTAACCATGAGCGGCAGAAAAATGTAACGGAATTCTTTCAAGCCCAGAAAGTCACAAAAATCTATCTAGCTACTTTTTGATGCTAGATTAGATTTCTGGTGTGCAGAGCTTAATAAATTTCCCCTATAATATTTATATATCAATGTAAATGATAGTAACAGAATGTATCGGGCTTCAGAGTACACATTTTCTTATATCTATTGAACATGATTACAAAGTATTCGCGGATTGTTTCCTTGATTTTGGAAAGTCTATATCTTCGATTCTGATCTAGACACAGGAGGGAAGGTAGATTAAACTGGAAATGCCTTATTCTTGTATAGAACCTATAGATGTCAGATAGGGTTACAATGCATATATATATTACACACGTGGACAAAATTGTTGGTACCCCTCATTTAATGAAAGAAAAACCCAGAATGATCACAGAAATAACTTGAATCTGACAAAAGTAATAATATATAAAAATTCTATGAAAATGAACAAATGAAAGTCAGACATTGCTTTTCAACCATGCTTCAACAGAATTTTTTTTTTAAAAAGAAAACTCATGAAACAGGCCTGGACAGAAATGATGGTTCCATTAACTTAATATTTTGTTGCACAACCTTTTGAGGCAATCCCTGCAATCAGACGATTCCTGTAACTGTCAATGAGACTTCTGCACCTCTCAGCAGGTATTTTGGCCACTCCTCATGAGCAAACTGCTCCAGTTGTCTCGGGTTTGAAGGGTGCCTTTTCCAGACGGCATGTTTCAGCTCCTTCCAAATATGCTCAATAGGATTTAGGTCAGGGCTCATAGAAGGCCACTTCAGAATAGTCCAATGTTTTCCTCTTAGCCATTCTTGGGTGTTTTTAGCTGTGTGTTTTGGGTCATTATCCTGTTGCAAGAACCATGACCTGCGACTGAGACCAAGCTTTCTGACACTGGGCAGCACATTTCTCTCTAGAATCCCTTGATAGTCTTGAGATTTCATTGTACCCTGCACAGATTCAAGACACCCTGTGCCAGATGCAGCAAAGCAGCCCCAGAACATAACAGAGCCTCCTCCATGTTTCACAGTAGGGACAGTGTTCTTTTCAAGATATGCTTCATTTTTCCGTCTGTGAACATAGAGCTGATGTGCCTTGCCAAAAATTTCGATTTTTGTCTCATCTGTCCATAGGACATTCTCCCAGAAGCTTTGTGGCTTGTCAACATGTAGTTTGGCAAATTACTTTTGTCAGATTCAAGTTATTTCTGTGACCATTGCAGGTTTTTCCTTCATTAAACGAGGGGTACCAACAATTTTATCCACGTGTGTACATGCAGTATTGATTCTGTAAATGCATATTTGTGTAAAACTATAATAACTGGACATTGTCTGTATTGTCTTCATGTACCATTACATAAGGTTTGTAAGATTTATAAGGCCTCATGCACACGGAACAATCTGGACTGGAAAATCTAGTCCGAAGCTTAGTCAGGAGACGGGAATCCTTGCATCATAGTGATCTATGGTGCTGGGAGTCCCCTGCCTCCTCGCGGCTCTACTAGCTGCAGTATATATAGTATAGAGGGACTCCCAGCATTATAGATCACTATGATGCAAGGAGTCCCATCTTCTGACTAGGTTTGGACCAGGAAATTTGGGGCCATATTGTGGTACTTCTCAGATGCCTATGATGTGCAGTACCACTCTCAGCCTCCAGATGCCGCTGTAGAGTTGCTGTAGTGGACATCAATGGCAAATAAGTCAAAATATTTTACAACAGTTTTGTTTTTTTTTTTTTTACGTTACTTACACTTCTTCATCAAACTGTCACTTTCTATGATATTGATGGCACTAAAATGTTGTTTTTGTTTTTTAGGCGTTTACTTTGATGTTATGGAAATCACACCTCAAGCTGTTGGTATTCACAGATTCAATGCTGAAAACCAAAAGGTTTGTTTTACTGAGCAAGACGTCTGCTGTGTGTGAATATACTCTGAACACTTTATAAGCTCTGCACTGTAGAATCTACTAATAGGCAGAGAATGGCCTTACAATGAATTTCTAGTATTGTGTTAAAGGGGATTTTTTATAGGATAGGTGAAAGATCATGAGAATGGGTGTGTGGAGTCTCCCTGTTTAAAAAAAGTTGCTCTGTGGAGCAACAATTGCATGGTCACCTAACTTTTTGGAGCAACAGCAACACCCCCATTGCTCCAAAGAGCTTATTTGCATATTGACAAAAAATGCTAAATATTTGGCAACAGAGGCACAGATTCACTAGGGGAAAACACCATTTGATTCAGGTGACCCTAACCTATCCATCTATGGGGATGGGTTCTGGTGACAGACTCCCTTTAAAACACACCCTTACACATACAGTATATACAGTATACTCCTTGCAGCCACACTGTGTAAATTTCAAAAAATCTCATCTTATAGATATTGTTCAGAAAGCTTAAAGGGATTCACTGATGCTGCTCCTGAGGCCTACCAATCACCACAATAAGGGGTCATGGCAGTGCTGCTGTCCCATCCATTTTACACATTGCCACAGCAGGTTGCCTAGGACAAACTGCATTGCCAGGTATAGCGCCTCATACAGACAACACACTGTGCCTAATCAAACTAGGCCATCAATGTTCTTAAAGGACTCCTCTAACCTTGTGGAAATGTCACTGAAACTAAATAAGAAGCTTTGCAATACCTTACCACATTCCATATTTACATAACCACATATTATAGTCTTGGCCTCTTCAGGTGACTTTAATCCTTCCTGAGAATTTAAGCGGTCAACTTAGAAGCTGCTCATCTCATGTGATAATCGATAGCATAGTAACCTGGTAGATGAGGTTGGATGAACACAGGTTCATGTACAACCTGTAACCCTACAGTGTTGTTGTAGGAAGGCAAGAAACCCCATGAGCCTGATGCCAAGAGTGCCATGTTGGGGGAAGAAATTCTGATTCCTTTCCGACTCCAAATCCGGGAAGTCAATATAAAACCCTGGATCAACTTGTCTTTACCAAAAATCTAAAACTCATAACCTCATAACCTCAATCTATCGTTGTTCTCCAGTCTACCAATTCCCCTAATAATTTTGGTTGCCCTTCTCTGCACTCTCTCTAGTTCAGTTATGTCTTTCTTTTCTGGGGCCCAAAATTGTGTACAATAGTCTATGTGTGGCCGTACCAATGATTTGTATAGACTATGTTCTTGTCATGAGCGTCTATGCCTCTTTTGATACATCCCATAATTTTATTTGCCTTGGCGGCAGCTACCTGACTCTGGTAACTAAAGGTAAGTTTACTGTCCACCAAAATTCCCAAGTCTTTTTCAGAGGCAGCCTTACCCAGTAATTTACTATTAAGCACATACTCATACATTTTATTTCTTTGACTATAAACTTACATTTGTCTACATTAAACTTTATTTGCCAGGTCTCTGCCCATGCGTCCAGCTTCCTTAGATCTACCTGTAATATTCTACTATCCTCCTCAGGATACTTTGTAGAGTTTATAGATGGAAATCCTACACTGTAAAGTATCTACCAGGTCACTAATAAACATATTGATAGTGCTCTCAATGCGTTATCTACCATACATAGACTATAACTGGAAGATGCAAGCCAATCATATAAAACAATGTGATAAGCGCAAACCCTATGGTGATTGATGCTTCCTATAAGACACAACGGTTTGCAGTTGTTTTAGTTGCAAAAATAGCCAGAGGTTGTTTTTTTTTAAAAACATTGGTTTGTAAGAATCTTATATATATATATATATTGCATGATAGGTATCAGAATTCCCAAAAGATGTGGAAATCCGAGCACTAATTGAGGGGCAGTTCATGGCTAAGAGGATCTATGCAGAAAGACTTGGTTATAAAATATGTAAGTACAACTTTTATTTCGATGGTCACCAACATTGCTGTTAAAGGTGTTGTCCAGCAATGGTCACTGAGTCTACTGCTGGAGTTGGATTACATGTAAAGTAATCTGTTAGGGAACCTGTAAGTGTTCATTTCCCCTGTAGCGCCATCCCAGGAGAAATGAAGCATTTGCAGTATCCTATTAAATCATTGGGCTGTCCATATAATGCACAGACATGCCAGGTCAACCAGCGAGAGATTATCCATGAACCTGATCTTTATTGAGGTTTATAGGAGCATCCCACCTGTTATACAACATATCTGAGCAGCTCTACAATGGTTAATAACATTACTTTTCCATTATACAAGACTACAAGCCAATTGAGAAAGAAGAAGAAATAATAATAATAATAATAATAATAATAATAATAATAATAATAATAATGAAGAGGATTCATTTGGCTCAATTCACAATTGATTGTTGAGTCAAACTATCTGGTCACGTAAATTACAAATGAATGACTTGAACATCAGACAGAGATTAAGGATAGAGTTAGAAAACACCATCGGAATGTAATGAATAAGTCAATAGGTAGCGGATGTAACAGGCTGGAAGACCGTATGTACATACAAGAGAAGGAGATTACATTTCCTATTAGTTTATATGTAAAATACTCTGCTGACAAGTTCATTAGTTACATCTTGGCTGTGTTCTTATCTTATTTCAACCCATAGTATCAGCATGTTATAATCTAGAAGGTCACACGACCTCCATCCTGTTTGGTGACATGGCCGCTGTGAATGAAGAGATCCACGTATGCAGGGCATGCTCCTTTTAGATCTATGGTACTTCAAAAACAGCCATGTGTGCTTGCTTGACTATTTTTTGGAATTCCAATAGTAGTGAAGAGCCACACATACACAGCAACGTCCAAGTCACCAGGGGGAATTGGACTTGAGGTATCCCCATTCAAGAAAAAGAAGTGAGCCCCAGAGGGATGTCACACACATAGAGCCTCCTTTTAAAGTGATATGTCCAACTACTATAACGTCTAACATAATTTGTCGCTAGTGATAGCTGGAGATGCAACATCAGAAAGAAAGGTCTGGCTGTCTGAGCAACTGTATGGTTGCCAAAACTACTACTCCTGACCAAGTATGCAAGTTTACAGTATTCCAGAGTGCGAGGGGAATGAGTCGCCACGAGACACTTTTGTATTGGCTTGTATTGTTTGGGATTCAGGCATATTGAATTCCAACATACTCCATCCCTAAAAGGAAAATTACTTCCAACAAGTTCTTAAGATAAAAACAATCTTTTTCGTCTTGTGGAAGAATTTATCCTCAATCTATGTATCTCACCTTATTGTCTGTGAGCGTCCAGCTCTTGAGTACCCTTCTGGGAGAAATAGAAGGGAAATTACCTCACAGCAATCATTTTATTTTATAGTAACAGGCCTTACAATGTAAAACTAGGTCCCTTCAAATGAGAATGATGCCTTTAGGGCATCTCCTCTGATCAGAATTGCCATATCATATGATGCTTTCATACATTAAATGTATAGTGTTACTTGCAGATTACGCTGATCCAGTAAAGAACTTTGGTTCAAATTACTGAAGTAGACAACAGATAGTTTAGTTTTAGGCACATATTTAGTTTTTGGCACATATGTAAATAGAGCTCAGGGAGCACAGGGGGCGTACCACGCAGTGTAGGAATATAATAAAGATGGTCGGCGGAGCATACGCTGTACGCTCAGCCCGAACCCAAATTGGCCGATCATACAGCGCATGTGTAGGATTTGGATCCCGCTGAAGACAGCGGCAACTGCGTACCCAGTGAAGAGAATGACGAGAAGAGCTAATCTGCATGAAGGAGGCGTGAAGGAACAGTCCAGGAGGTGGCATCAACGGTATGACGATGCTTGAAACAGAGAGGGAACGCCCCCTGTCCTCCCTAAGCTTCATTTACATATATGCCAAAAATTAAATATTTCAAAAACGGCTGTGAGCAGGAGCGAAAGAGAGGTAGGACTAGAATAGCCTTTCTAAAGGCTATTCCAATGTGTGTTTACTTAAAAAACAAAATCCCAAATGATAGACTCCCTTTATCAAAACATTTCACACTATAGGAACATGCTATAAGCCCTCATAAACATTTTGAACAGGATGCTCTTAGTCATAGCATGACTCAATAACTCTTCACTCCAACATTTGCCATTGTGTTGTCGAGAATCCCTTACTCACTAGATGTTGGTCAATGTGGACTTTTGCCCAGGACCAAGGTTGTTATGAAAATGTCTAGTCTATGGCCAACCTAAATGGATTTTCCAGACTAAAATTATTGATAACCTGTCCAGCAATATCAAATCGGTTGTGGTCCAACATCCACCTTCCCCATTGATTACCTGTTCTCGCCATACAGAGAATGGCTTCTTTTCAAATGAGTGGGAGCTGATCTGCAGTAACCTGGTTTGGCCATTACATAGAGAACGGTGCTGTTTGCTTTTTGCTACATTCTCTGTGTATCAGCTGCTGAGAACAGCAGATCAGTGGGTTGCTGAGTGTCATACACCAAGCAATCTGATATTGATTGCATACAGTGGGGAAAAAAAAGTATTTAGTCAGCCACCAATTGTGCAAGTTCTCCCACTTAAAAAGATGAGGCCGGCCTGTAATTGTCATCATAGGTAGACCTCAACTATGAGAGACAAAATGAGAAAACAAATCCAGAAAATCCAATTTTCTGATTTTTAAAGAATTTATTTGCAAATTATGGTGGAAAATAAGTATTTGGTCAATAAAAAAAGTTCATCTCAATACTTTGTTATATATCCTTTGTTGGCAATGACAGAGGTCAAACGTTTTCTGTAAGTCTTCACAAGGTTGGCACACACTGTTGCTGGTATGTTGGCCCATTCCTCCATGCAGATCTCCTCTAGAGCAGTGATGTTTTGGGGCTGTCGCTGGGCAACACGAACTTTCAACTCCCTCCAAAGGTTTTTTATGGGGTTGAGATCTGGAGACTGGCTAGGCCACTCCAGGACCTTGAAATGCTTCTTACGAAGCCACTCCTTCGTTGCCCTGGCGGTGTGCTTGGGATCATTGTCATGCTGAAAGACCCAGCCACGTTTCATCTTCAATGCCCTTGCTGATGGAAGGAGGTTTGCACTCAAAATCTCACGATACATGGCCCCATTCATTCCTTCATGTACACGGATCAGTCGTCCTGGTCCCTTTGCAGAGAAAAAGCCCCAAAGCATGATGTTGCCACCCCCATGCTTCACAGTAGGTATGGTGTTCTTTGGATGCAACTCAGCATTCACTCTCCTCTAAACACGACGAGATGTGTTTCTACCAAACAGTTCTACTTTGGTTTCATCTGACCATATGACATTCTCCCAATACTCTTCTGGAACATCAAAATGCTCTGTAGCAAACTTCAGACGGGCCCGAATATGTACTGGCTTAAGCAGAGGGACACGTCTGGCACTGCAGGATCTGAGTCCCTGGCGGCGTAGTGTGTTTCTGACGGTAGCCTTTGTTATGTTAGTCCCAGCTTTCTGCAGGTCATACACTAGGTCCCCCCGTGTGGTTCTGGGATTTTTGCTTACCGTTCTTGTGATCATTTTGACCCCACGGGGTGAGATCTTGCGTGGAGCCCCTGATAGAGGGAGATTATCAGTGGTCTTGTATGTCTTCCATTTTCTAATTATTGCTCCCACAGTTGATTTCTTCACACCAAGCTGCTTGCCTATTACAGATTCAGTCTTCCCAGCCTGGTGCAGGTCTACAATTTTGTTTCTGGTGTCCTTCCACAGCTCTTTGGTCTTCACCATAGTGGAGTTTGGAGTGTGACTGTTTGAGGTTGTGGACAGGAGTCTTTTATACTGATAACAATGTCAAACAGGAGCCATTACTACAAGTAATGAGTGGAGGACAGAGGAGCCTCTTAAAGAAGAAGTTACAGGTCTGTGAGAGCCAAAAAATCTTGCTTGTTTGTAGGTGACCAAATACTTATTTTCCACTATAATTTGCAAATAAATTCTTTAAAAATCAGACAATGTGATTTTCTGGATTTGTTTTCTCATTTTGTCTCTCATAGTTGAGGTCTACCTATGATGACAATTACAGGCCGGCCTCATCTTTTTAAGTGGGAGAACTTGCACAATTGGTGGCTGACTAAATACTTTTTTTTCCCCACTGTATGCTTAGGATACGTGATCAATTTTTTTAGGCAGGAAAACCTATTTAAGATGTTTCAACCAAAACATCAGTAGTATAAATGTTGAAAGTATAAAAGAAGGAAAGGCATTCTGTATATTGTTTTCTGTTTTGCCGTCTAACGCCATGTTCACATCTGCGCCGGTGTGTTCGTTGTTCTGGTCCATCAGAGAATAGCGGACTCCAAAGTTCCCAATAGCCCCAATTGACTATAATGGGAACCATCGGGTGTCCATTCTTTTAAACTGAAACTGCTGGATGGAAAAGTCAGAATTGCAGCCCTTTTTTGTCTGGAGTTTTTGACTGCGACAGAACCTCTAAACAGAGACTCCGACCCTTTAGTGAACGTAGCCTAAATTGGGCGTGCTCATTGTTATGTTCAGAGTTAGAGAAGACATCCAAAGAGAGTTGGTCATCTATAGTATCTGCGCTCCATTGAAATGAATGAGGGTTTTGGACATCATCGCTCGAGTTTCCATAGCTCTCTTTTATTTGAAATGAATAAACTCAGGTTTCATTTCTATCACATCAGGCTGCCCTGGAGACATCTCTCTGACTCAGGGCTGCCAGATTAGATAGGAAGTCCTGTCTCATGAAATCTGATCTCAGTCATAACAAGTAAGTTCAATGTAACTCGATTGTTGTACCTGCATGACATTGTGTATCTGCAATTGTATGCAGATCCTCATGTAAAATTGTTAAAAGGTGGCTATATATACAAAAATTATTCTTCAAATCACCTTTGTCTTTAAATCACATGCATGTAAAGATATCTTGCCAGGAAAGCAATACGAATAAGAACTCATTTACTTACCCAGAATTCTTAGCAGGACATGCATGGTCCAGTCTCTCCCTAATGAAAGACATTACCCCTTCTGACTGGGAATACTCACATGACTCTGAATAGGGACGTCTTGGCTGGATTCTAGCAGCAACCGATAATGTATAAAATAAATATCAAAGGGGTTGTCCAAGACTTTACTATTGATGACCTATCCTTAGATAAAATCAGCAATATAAGATCGGCATGGGTCAGAATCCTAACCACATTAGTGGTGACAATCTTTTGTCTTTATAGGTTTTCAATGGATACAACCATAAATGCAGGTACTTTCTATGGTCTGGTTCTTCTTAAAAACCCATCCATGATTTCCTTATTGTGGCCGGGTTATTAGACACACAAAATACATATACAAGATAACCCAATGACAATAAGGAAATCATGGCTGGGTTTCAGAGTATAGAAAGTTTGTGGTCCTATCTATTGGCAACCAAAGACAAAGCACTGTCACCACTAAGATTAGAGTAAATCTTTAAATTTCTTATATTTGCAAAAATATTTAACACTATATCAATTGTCTACAATTTTAAATATGGTTATGTTCACTGGAAAATCCCTTTAATTGAAATATACACGTTCTGTATTTAGCTTATTTAAGACTTGAAAACCTTTATGATGTCAGACTAAACAATTATTAAGCGGATTCACAGTCTTTTTGTGTTCTTTTTGATGCAGTTTTATGAGCCAATGCCAGGAATGAATCAAAAAGAAAGAAGAAAAAGTATAAAGGAAAGTCTGAAAGATCTATTCTCTTTTATATCTACTCCTGGCGTTGCCTCTTAAAAATGCATCAAAATTGACACAAACAATTACATGTGATTTCATCCTTATCCAGGTAACATAATTTACAGAAATAAAAGGGAAATCAATCTTGATGTTTTTGGAGGAAAATACTAAGGCTGAGGCCGCTCTTCACCAATATCTGCTACATAGCTGGATCAGCCGTAGGGATTATAAGTACAGCGTTTCTTCATAAGGCAGAAAGTTAGCTGCAGGTTTAAGTTTGTAGCTTGGCCCTCATGGACGCAATAAATCAAAATTGTGTAGGGAGCTCTGGATGAAAATTTGAGATCTAGGAGAATCTGTTCTGGAAATACACAAAGTTTGTGCTTGAAAGAACAAATGAAACAGAAGCAACTTCATATGTACTGAAATTATTTACTGGCTTTATGGTTATGACAACTGAAAAGGTGCACTGCGAGGTGTGCGTGGCTAAAACATCCGAAATCAGCTGGTTCTTGCTGCATCTTTCTGCTGTGATTCGTGGGCAGCTAGCCTGACTTTCAACCTTTGCATTGAATCCACAGCACTTGTTGACATGATACATGCCCAAAATGCATAGCGCAAGACACTTTGCACTGTGGGTTTTTTTTCGCTGTGTGTGGAAGGGATTTGTTTAACCCTTTCCCGACAAACTTCTAAAAATATTTTTCCTGTACAGTGAATGCCCTAGTGGGAAAGTAAAAAGAACTAAACCACCATTTTTTTGCTGTTTCGCTTCTCATAAAATTTTTTATAAAAAGCGATCAAAGCAATAGGCATTCCCCAAAATGGTATAACTTAAAAAAAAAAAACGCCTTATGCATACCCATACATGGAAATATAAAAAAGTTATGGGTGTCAGAATATGGCGACTCCAAGAATTTTTTTTTGCAAAGTTTTTAATTTTTTTTAAGATGTTAAATGACTGGCTGCAGCAGTGACCTCAGTGGTGTCGACACGTCACACTATAGACAGTGATTGGCTGCAGCAGTAACCTCAGTGGTGTCGACACGTCACACTATAAACAGTGATTGGCAGCAGGAGTGACCTCAGTGGTGTCTACACGTCACACTATAGACAGTGTTTGGCACCAGGAGTGACCTCAGTGATGTTGACACATTACACTATAGACAGTGATTGGCAGCAGGAGTGACCTCAGTGCTGTCTACACGTTACACTATAGACAGTGATTGACTGCAGCAGTGACCTCAGTGGTGTCGACACGTCACACTATAGACAGTGTTTGGCACCAGGAGTGACCTCAGTGGTGTCGACACGTCACACTATAAACAGTGATTGGCAACAGGAGTGACCTCAGTGGTGTCTACACGTCACACTATAGACAGTGTTTTGCTGCAGCAGTGACCTCAGTGGTGTCGACACGTCACACTATAGACAGTGTTTGGCACCAGGAGTGACCTCAGTGGTGTTGACACATTACACTATAGACAGTGATTGGCAGCAGGAGTGACCTCAGTGCTGTCTACACGTTATACTATAGATAGTGATTGGCTGCAGCAGTAACCTCAGTGGTGTCGACACGTCACACTATAAACAGTGATTGGCAGCAGGAGTGACCTCAGTGGTGTCTACACGTCACACTATAGACAGTGTTTGGCTGCATCAGTGACCTCAGTGGTGTTGACAAGTCACACTATAGACAGTGTTTGGCTGCAGCAGTGACCTCAGTGGTGTCGACACGTCACACTATAGACAGTGTTTGGCACCAGGAGTGACCTCAGTGGTGTTGACACATTACACTATAGACAGTGATTGGCAGCAGGAGTGACCTCAGTGCTGTCTACACGTTACACTATAGACAGTGATTGGCTGCAGCAGTGACCTCAGTGCTGTCTACACGTTACACTATAGACAGTGATTGGCTGCAGCAGTGACCTCAGTGGTGTCTACACGTCACACTATAGACAGTGATTGGCTGCAGCAGTGACCTCAGTGCTGTCTACATGTTACACTATAGACAGTGATTGGCTGCAGCAGTGACCTCAGTGGTGTCTACACGTCACACTATAGACAGTGATTGGCTGCAGCAGTGACCTCAGTGGTGTCTACACGTCACACTATAGACAGTGATTGGCTGCAGCAGTGACCTCAGTGGTGTCTACATGTCACACTATAGACAGTGTTTGGCTGCAGCAGTGACCTCAGTGGTGTCTACACGTCACACTATAGACAGTGATTGGAAGCAGGAGTGACCTCAGTGCTGTCTACACATTACACTATAGACAGTGATTGGCTGCAGCAGTGACCTCAGTGGCGTCGACACGTCACACTATAGACAGTGATTGGCTGCAGCAGTGACCTCAGTGCTGTCTACACGTTACACTATAGACAGTGATTGGCTGCAGCAGTGACCTCAGTGGCGTCGACACACCACACTATAGACAGTGTTTGGCTGCAGCAGTGACCTCAGTGGTGTCTACATGTCACACTATAGACAGTGTTTGGCTGCAGCAGTGACCTCAGTGGCGTCGACACGTTACACTATAGACAGTGATTGGCTGCAGCAGTGACCTCAGTGGCGTCGACACGTTACACTATAGACAGTGATTGGCTGCAGCAGTGACCTGTTGATATGTTATTGCTCGAGCCTGCTAAACAGAGACTGGCAAGGAACCAGCAAGATGTCAGCACAGAAGTTGTAGGGGATTGGTCATTGCAAGCATCATTAAGAAGTCCATTAAAACATCTATACATAAAAAATTTGTAAAACTGCTTATGTATTTTAAGCTCCATGTGAACTTGGTCATTGCTATGGCTTTTTCTAAGAGCGCATATAGGAGTTGAAACACTTAAGACTTCTGTATGGATACGGCATTTCAATGACTTTCTGAACAGTGCTTAGACTGCTTTTATCTCATTTTGTGTATATATTTTTCTCCTGCTGTTAACACACACTAAACCAGAGGCGAGTTATAAGCAGAGGATTTCACAGACATAAGGACTGTGGTGAGCTGTTTTTTTCCATTGTATTCAAAGTTTAGCATTATTCCTTTTGTTATATTTTACCATTATGAGCTGTTTGTCCTGGGGTAGAGAACTCCTTCAAAGCAAAGCTCAGACTATTGACCTAACATACAGATGTAGCAGAGTTAACCTGAACTTCTGCAATTGGTTAAGCTGCTCCTGTGTGATATCTTATCACAGAAGACAACAAAAACCAATGAAAAGTCTTTGAAAAATGTTTTTCCAATAAGTTTTTATTGGTTTTTGTTGTCTTCTGTGATAAGATATCACACTGTTTAACCAAGTGGAGAAGTTCGGGTTAACGCTAATATATTTGTATATTATTACAGAATTCATGCAAATAATTGCTACAGCATATAAAGAAATTAAAAATGTGTCTACTTTCAAGAATTACAACATTTATCAATGGAAATAGGCAGATTCTGTTATTGTAATACTAGACAGCAGGCCATGGAAAAGAGCGACATGTTTCTGGGTAAAAGAAAACTTTTCTCTAATCCTTGCAAAATTATTAATTCTTCAATATTCTTTACGCTAGGTTCACACCTTTGTTGGGGTTTCCTTTCTTCGGGTCCACTTGGGGACCTGAAAAACGGAAACCCAATCCGCTTAAAAAGTGATTACCCACAGAAACCTGTGTACCCCATAGACTATAATGGAGTCTACCAGGTTTCCGCCTGCTTTCCGCCTGAAAATTGTGCAGAAACCACATTTTTCAAGCGGAATGGGGGATGGAATCCCTGAACGGGGATCGAGCGCAGATGTGAACCCAGTCTTAGTATCTAAATATAATTTCATTTTGTGTAGGGACTATTGTATGAATAATTTTCACAGTAAAAGTACTGAAGTTGTTTTGAAGTAATACATAGTGTTTTTCACATATACAGATAGCTTTCACATCCTTTTGTTTCCTTGTTTGTACCATGGTGCTGCTACTAATCTGTATTGCTGAGGATGGGCTCTGGGCAGATTGAGGCTAGGTTCACATCTGCGTTGGAGTGTTCATACAAGACTCAGCCGCAGATTCCACTTAAAATCGACGGAGAGAAAAGTCCTGTATGGAAATCAGCGGAAACCGGGTTTTTGCATGTAACAGCTTTTTAAGCAGACAGGGATTCCATCTTTTGGGTCCCCATGTGGACCCGAAGGACAGAATCCCGAACGCTAGTGTGAACCTAGTGTCAGTCTCCTTCTACCTCTGGCAGCTGATAATATAGCCCCTTCTTACATTCTTTGCAGAAGTAGCTTTTTCATCTATACTCTCATGTTACTACAGAGGCTTTGCTCCTTCCCTAACAAACAGGGCGGAGCCGTTCCTATTATCTTCCCTGCAGTGAATAAAGGATATACAGAGACTTGGCTATGAAGAGAGACTAAGTATATATGTCCACCAGCACTCAGCACATCAGGTGGACAAGCACATTACTACACTCTTTTAACACTAGATGGTGCCATACTATGTAATAAATTGTATAAATGTTCACTGGATTGTTTTCTTTACAGCATGTCAATTGAAAACATTCTTTTGTATAAAGAATATGAAATAAGTCCTTTTTGGTGAGAAAGGTGGAACTTGCTCTAGCGCCCCCTTTTCTAAGGTAGCTCCCTATAGATCATAGGCTGGTTTTCCTGAAACCTAGTGACATAATTTGGGAATAAGGCCAAGCCAGAATATCTTCTGTAAAAGGAAGAGAGACCCACAGACAGCTGTTTCAGGGTTATTGCCTCTCATAATTCATTGTTAATGTGAATGCACAAATCTTAGGCATGTTATAAAAATGCAAGAACCCCATATTTACCTTGTTAATATATACACCATATAATCATACCCAATCCTCAAGTATACCATGTAATGTCACCCACAGATTAATATTACCAAGTGAAAAATAATGACATTGCACCCAATACAGTCTAAATGGCTTGTGACATTCTATGATTCTATGGCTGAGATGAAGAAATGAAGACACAACCACACGTTTTTGACAATATAGTACTGCATGTTTTTTCAGGAGATTCTTAGAATCTGTGTACTGTGTAATACAGTAGTGATCCTGGTGACATCTTCTTTGTAGTCTAAGGGAAGAACACGTCAGTTTATATTGAACATACAATGACTGCGTATAGATATTAGCTTACATTCAACTGCACAGCAAATGTAGATGACAGTCTTTTGTTTCCTAATATGAATATGTAACATTCTGCTGTTCAACAGCAGCCAATTCTAGGCATGTGACAGAAGAGGGCGATATACTCTCAGCGATAGTTCCTAATGCCGCATGGCGTTTTCATAGTTTCATGCTGGAATAGAAAACTATTCTTTATGTAACATTTTCTGGTCATATTTTTTTTTATGTTTGGTGTGTGTGTATATATATATATATATATATATATATATATAGTGTTGTGCAATAAGTTTTAGGCAGGTCTAGAAAATATGCTGGAAACTAAAAATTGTTTCAAAAATAGAAGTAACAAAATGTAAAGTAAATGAACAAAAGAGAAATCTAAATCCCATTAATATTTGGTGTGATCACCCTTTGGAGGAGAAGTCCTGGAAGTGATGATATGGCCCCCACAGAGCCCTGATCTCATCATCATCCAGTCTGTCTGGGATTACATGAAGAGACAGAAGGATTGGAGTAAGCCTAAATCAACAGAAGATCTGTGCTTAGTTCTCCAAGATGGCGGGAACAACCTACCTGCCAAGTTCCTGCAAAAACTGACTGCAAGTGTACATAGAAGAATGTATGCTGTTTTGAAGGCAAGGACAGTCACACTAAATATTGATGTGATATAGATTTCTCTTTTGTTCATTCACTTAATTTTTATTAATATATACCATTTAATTTAATTAATATACAGTATACTATTTTCTTAATTTATATACTGTATGTGTGTGTGAGTGACATTGTGAAGGTATACATCATCAATGGGGACACTGTAAGATTAAAAATGACATCCAGCAAGGACTGTGCCACAGATTAATAGTGAGTACCTGTGGACATCGAGGTCTGTGTGCAGCTCATATTTGACAACATTTATGTAACTATAGTGGCTAGTATATGGCCATCTAACAATTACCTAGAGATTATCCTATGTCCATGAATAGCAGTCACTCATACTTTATTATTTTTTAGAAGATTTAACTAAGAGGTAGACAGACATGGTGAGATAGAGATCTGTTGCAGTAATACAGAAGTTACCTAAAGTCTTCTTCCATGATAAGAATGTCAACCATGTGTAGATCACAAGCTGCACTTATACAAGGTGCTAACCGTCAGAAAAGTTTTTTGGTTCTGACAGATCAGCAAACAGCATTGTTTTTGGCAAACCCACAAGGGGCTCACTTGATGATTTTTGCTTATTCTTTGCAGCACACATATTCTAAAAAGGAGTAAAGATATGGCAATATCTGCAGGGAAAGGCGCAAAAACTGCTATCAGAGGGTGCGGCACCGCTATCATAGGGCGGCGCTGTATCATACACCATTCTTAATAGCTCTAATGGCCCGACTGGCGCAGGGAAAGAGAGATTTATGGAGAAGATGTGGCCTCTTCATAAATCCGTTGACATCCCTATTCCAGAATGGAAAACAACAGCAGTTACGATTTGATGTAGCTTTCCATTCTGACACCAGAAAACTGTCATGTTATAATGAATCTGTTGTGCCAAGGCATATCTGCCCCATCCTGCCCTTATCCCTGGCCTGCTCCACCCACATTCACACTATGTGGCAGGGAACGGTGCTTGTAGTGCAAGTTTGGTGCAAGAAAGAGCCAAACGTGTGTCTCAATATCGTCCCTCTATGCTACAGAAGTGGGGTAGAGGGAATGATGAATTTGCCCTAATGGTTGTGATAATGGAAACAAAAATAGAGGCTCCCTGTGAGTCCTCACAGTTGTTCTAAAGCCCATTTACATGGCCCTGTAATTGGGTAATTATTGGGAACAAGCATCTATCTATTGAGCACTCATTTTGGATAATTGGCCTTAAATTAATTGGTTAAATGTCCTTTCCATCAGCTGACAATCACGTGAACACTTGTTTGTTGTCTGATTGCATCTTAAAGGGGTTTTCTCCTCTCAGCATTTCATCTGCCCCCCTGTCTCCTCTCCCCTCCACTTCCTGGTTTTCAGCTCATTTTTGCACGGAGCTCCTGCTTGCTGTAAATAGCAGTTATCTCTGGTTTTACCTACACAGATAACAGAAGCCCTACTAAAGAAACTTATCTATCCCTTATCAGTTCTTAAAAGCTGAAAGCCAGATGCAGTGTGAGTGAGTGTAGAGAATAGATGGCCAGGAATTATCATCCCGACCTGTGAGCAGGACTGCAACCTAGGCAACCAGTTACAAACAATGAGGAGAGAAATGTTGTAGCTGTATCTGGCAAACAGAGCAAAACAGATAAAGCAATGAATAAGGTAAAACACTTCAGTTAGCTTCAGCTACAAGTCTGAACATAATCCTTGAGATGAGAATACCCCTTTAATATATATTGCATCGCAACAAAAGATACACAAATTTTATTGTCCTATTTGCTAGACACTGACCGCAGTGAAGAGAACTGTGAAAAATCTCATCTGATGTGTTGAACTTTTCTTTGTCCTTGTCAGATGCAGTTGTTGGTAATATTTGTAAGGTTCCTTGTGCCAGACAACAGATTTGCATCCTGTCTATAGAAGCCCAGGTTGTCAATTTGTCATTTCAACTTGTGTTATCTGGAATGACAATTTTCACAGACCAAATATAAAAGACAGAGCTTAAAAAACTGAAATCTACGGTGTATCCATCTCAGTACATCCCATTAGCTAGACTGCCTACACCTTGACTGTAATAAACACCCACACAGAAGTGATAACTTTTATGGGTGGGGTCAGCCACACAGACAACCAGGTCAAACAATACCAAGGGGCTGAACCCCCACCTTTAGGTGTAAGACACTATTGGGCCAAACCATCAATATATATGTAAAGTCTGTCTGTTCGGGTCTATGTGCCACCCTCCGCTCACATGCTGCGGTGAAGAAGGCATGTTCAGTTTGATTCCTTGCTTAAGGTTCTTGTTGCTCAGTCTGAACTCTTTCCTAGTACTTCTACTATGTAATTGAATTTCAGCCACACCCGTCTCCTGCACCTTGTTTCTTTTCTGCTCCTCTAATAGTTAATCTTAGCCTTGCCTGTGTGATTGACAGCCTGTCTACCAATCAAGTCTGGGGCAGGTCCTGGACTTGCTATAAACAGGTCATCAGTCCACTCATGGCGGCTGGCTATTGAGACTCTGTCCTGAGACTTTGTCCCTGCTAGCTTCTTTTTCTGCTAATATTGTATTTCTGACTTCTGACCTTTGGCTCCCCCTGTGACTACTCTCTTGGATTTCGTTTTGGTACTGCATTGCTCGACTGTTACCAACCCCTTAGCTAGCTGACCTCCCTTTTGTTGTTGTTTGTCCTGTCTAGTTCTGTGTGTCACTTATTTAGAGTAGGGATTGGCTCCAAGTTGTCGGCTGTCAGCTTGGACAGTCAGGCAAGTAGGCAGGGCCAGTGGGGGTGTTCAGCTTTAGGGCTCACTGTCTTGTCGTGCCCCTTCCCCCAGGGTTCACCAGCAGCTCTAGAGAATCGCTCCTCTAGCAATTCCCTTACAGTATAGCAATAAACCTCCTTTTATACAGGTGAAAGATCCCAGTCTACCGGTTGCCTACCTGGGATCTAACTGATGAGCTAAGATGCTACTACTGTCAATCATGAACACCATTGTAAACCTGAACAGTACTGTGGACTGTGGATATTAAATGGGTAAAAGGGCACAGAAGTTTTTGTTATGTAAAATCCATTAGAATATGGGGCAGATTTATCATGAGAGTAATTTTTAGAGTGTAAGTGCTGTTCACTTTCTTTTTTTTTACTATTGTGAAGGCTTTGGTGACTATTTTTGTAATACACTTTATTAACCAGTTTTACTTCCTTTTAGTAGAAACCAGAGTGCTGTGGAATATGTTGGCGCTATATAAATTAAATGTATTATTAGTATTATTAGTTTTAGTAGTATTTGTAGTATTATTATCAGTATTATTATTATTGTTCAGTCCTGTACATACTGTATATTGCAGTTGCCAAAGGGAAGGGAGATCATTTCCAACAGCGGTGTCTGTGGTTTTACATCATCTAGAAAAGTGCTTCTGGTGTCATACAAAAGAGTATGAGCTTTTGTATGCTACCAAGATTGTAGTACTAGCTGTAACAAGAATGGAAAAATCACTAGTTAAAAAAAGTGGTTTTTATATACAGCATATACTGCTGCATGTAAAGCTTACATTCCCATCTGTGTTTTAACTAGTCATTACTCCATTTTATTATAGCTAGAACTGCAATCTTGGTAGGTGCTACTATACCAGAATTGCAATTATTTATATGAAACCCCCTTTGGCAACTAGAAATTCTGTAGATACGACAATACACAGTGAATATTGGCTATATCTCCCTGCCAACACTTAGTGCTGCTAGAAAGAACTTTAGAGCCTATTTTCTACTAAAAGGAAGTAAAATAGGTTATTAAAGTATATAATAAAAATGTCACCAAAACACTCCCTGCATAATACTAAAAAAGTGAAATGACAGTTATACTTTAAGTAAATTTTGCTGGAGTTTGCTGTGTCATAATTTGTACCAAATTCATCAAAAGTTCCAAAAAGAATTATAAAGATGCCACATCATTGAGTTAAAAATTCATGAAAAATTGAAATATGTGCAGGGTCTGGCTGGGCAGTCTGTTCTATGGCTGTATATGCCTTCATACAAGATGTAAAATCAGTTATTCTGCGCTAATATTCACATTATGACTGCAGCACATTTTGCATTTGTCTCAGGCAGGGTGTGTGTACAACAAGGATCAGTCTGCTCCCTCCCATATCTAATATCTATTAGAACTAGTTTGGTTTGTTTACATGTAATTCTGCCAGGAGTAACTGTACAAAAGCAAACAAATAGCTGAGAAAGGCCCAAGTACCATAATATAGAAGATCCAGGAACACTGGACTACAAATACAGGGCAAGCAGCTAAAACACAGAAAAAAAACTCTGAGCACAGTCAGGAAAGCTGCTTGCTGTAAATAATATCCTATCTCTACACAAGCCGCCACAAGTAGATGCAAGTACATAGAAGACTTTTTTATTACATGGTAAGCTATAAGATTTGCAGAATATTAAGTCTTTGCACAGAGCAAGCAGTTTGCAGATGTTTGTTTGCAGGTTATGAAGAGAATCAACCCCACCCCTCTTCATTCACAGTGTAAAGACAGGACAAAACCTCCCCCTCAATTCACTGCGATCCCATTTTGCTTATCTAATGGACTAGTAACTAGCTAGTAACACAGAATGAACTGCAAATTAGCTAGAAAGGAGGCACCTAGTGGCAGGAAGTTTTTCAGGCAGAAAGCAGCCACATTTTTAATTTAAATACATTACATTTTGGTCCAGAATCACATGCTTTATGAAATGATACTAAGTTTTCTGAAAAGTTAGTGACTATTTAAGACTATCGTGGTATACTTTTTATGCCACTCCTTTACTATTGTGAGCTTTTTAAAAAGTATCAGTTAATGTGGCACATTTATTAATGCCCTAAGATGCTTTTGTGGCATAAAAATAGTCACAAACCGGTAGCTTGCGATTTATTTATTTTTTTAAAATACCCCTTGCAACAATATTTGACGCAAATGTCATCACTTTTCTGAAAGGGTGCGTGGTAGGGATGTGAAGGAGGACGTGTTTAACTTCCCCCATCACATTTATTATCATTTATGCAAGTTTTCTGGAGTAAATGATCCCTAAATCTTTTCCAGCAAGGATTCTGGCGTAGATTTCAGTACAGACGCAGGGGGTAGAAAACGTGTACATGGCAGCAATTACTCACATCCAATAATTCTATTCATTAATTTTAATTTAATAGATCCTTTGAATCTATTGCATCTTGAAGCATCAGTATAATAGGAAGAGACAATATAGTAAAGCTCTTGTGGTGATATAGCCAGGCCCCTTAATCATTGATGTTTTTAGGAATCACAATATTCGCTTTTCTTTCCTGACATGTTGGAAAAATGGTGTCACAGGCAATTGCCTTCACTGTTTAGTCAGCAAATGATCAAATATTTAAACAGCGTTAATTCCCAGGAAGGTGTAGAGAGACGTTCTCCGTACTTGTCAGCCACATCTGCCCGGAAATCTTACGATTTCCAGTCACAACTGTCTCCGATGTTAGACAGAATGCGGTGATTGTAGAGACAGAACAGGGATAGCACAGTCTTGTTGTAATCTTACTGTCGTACTGGAAGGAATAAGCAACTCCATAGCAGTAAATGTATCACTTAAAGGTGTTGTCCAGGATAAAATATTTATTATAAATGAGGCCGGGGGAGGTGAAAGTAAATAAATAAATAAATATATATAAACACACGTGGACAAAATTGTTGGTACCCCTCATTTAATGAAAGAATAACCCACAATGGTCACAGAAATAACTTGAATCTGACAAAAGTAATTTGCCAAACTACATGTTGACAAGCCACAAAGCATCTAGGAGAATGTCCTATGGACAGATGAGACAAAAATCGAAATTTTTGGCAAGGCACATCAGCTCTATGTTCACAGATGGAAAAATGAAGCATATCTTGAAAAGAACACTGTCCCTACTGTGAAACATGGAGGAGGCTCTGTTATGTTCTGGGGCTGCTTTGCTTCATCTGGCACAGGGTGTCTTGAATCTGTGCAGGGTACAATGAAATCTCAAGACTATCAAGGGATTCTAGAGAGAAATGTGCTGCCCAGTGTCAGAAAGCTTTGTCTCAGTCACAGGTCATGGGTCTTACAACAGGATAATGAGGAGTGGGCCAAAATACCTGCTGAGAGGTGCAGAAGTCTCATTGACAGTTACAGGAATCGTTTGATTGCAGTGATTGCCTCAAAAGGTTGTGCAACAAAATATTAAGTTAAGGGAACCATCATTTCTGTCCAGGCCTGTTTCATGAGTTTTCTTTTTTTTTAAATTCTGTTGAAGCATGGTTGAAAAGCAATGTCTGACTTTCATTTGTTCACTTTCATAGAATTTTTATATATTATTACTTTTGTCAGATTCAAGTTATTTCTGTGACCATTGTGGGTTTCTCTTTCATTAAACGAGGGGTACCATCAATTTTGTCCACGTGTGTATATACTCACCCTTCCCTGGTGCTGCGGTGTCCTCCCAGTGTGATCCGGACCTGCTTGCGGTGGAAGTCCTCACAGGCTATGACGTCCCAGGTCCCTTTCCTTAGATCAATGATTGGCCTCAGCGGTCACGTGATTGCTGAGACCAATCAGCGGCCTAAGTAAAGGACCTGGGGATGTCATAGGTATTGACGTCCTGTGTCCTTTGCTGAGGCTGCTGCTTGGCCTGAGTGGACATGTGTGGCTGAGACGTCCGCTGGAAGAAAACATCTCACCAGGACCGTACTGTGCTGGGAGACACAGGTGAGTTTTTTATTAAAATTTTTTTCACTTTCCCTGGCCTAATTTTGAAATAAAATTTTATCCTGGACAACCCCTTTAAGTTTACATTGAACTATATAACTTTAAACTTTTCCAGGAGGAAGGAGGAATACAGACGTGTTCCAGAATACAGGCATATAAAATTAATACATACAGAACAGAAGCTGCTGAAATTGTTGCAATCAGTATAGCATGACTAGATTAATGTGTATGCCAGATAAAATAAAAACAGTAACTGTAAGATAACACAGACAAGCACAAAAACAGAAGTCCTAGGGGCAGAAGAAAGAGGAGAGAAAAGGGGTGTGGGGTGGTATTAATCTTCAAGATCCCATGGTAGGAAGGGAAGATGTAAAGAATCTTTTACCACAAATATAACCATATTTAGACAATTTAAACATTTTTGCAAATATAAATAGTGAAAATTTTAAAGATTTTCTTATATCATCTGATTGTCTTGATAGGTTGCCAGTGGTTACAACCATTAATGCAGGAACTTTCTATGGTCTGGCCCTTGTCAGAAACCCAGCCATGATTTCCTTATTGTGGACGGGTTATCTTCTCATGCATGTAGTGTTTCTGTCTGATAACCTGTCCACAATAAGGAAACCGTAGCTGGGTTTCTGCCAGGCCATAGAAAGTTACTGCATTCATGGTCTAATAATAATAATAATAATTATTAATAATAATCCTTTAATAGTCCCACCATGGGGAAATTCAGTGTGTTATAGCAGCAAAGATAAGCAATGCAAATAAAACATATACAAGAATGTTCCAAGGTGAGAGGCATTACATTAATAGCAGACAGACAGATAGGAAGTAGCAGGGGGGGATATCACAGACAGAAAGATATTTCAGTTCTCTGTATGTAATGATCTCCGCTTAGGTCGGTGTTGGTTGTACAGCCTGACCGCAGCGAGGAGGAAAGACTTCCAATAGCGCTCCTTCTCACACTTAGGGTGAAGTAGTCGGTCACTGACAGTACTGCCCAGCGCGATCACCAGCGCTATATCCATTGGCAACTGATTAAGACCGAAGATGTCCCCACTAAGATGGTTAGAGGAAATCTTTAAAACTCTTTTTAATTTTTGGTTATTTATATTTGTATAGTTATTGTATGTATTCTGAAAAGTTATACAATTTTCCTATATACTTTCTGTATCAAATCCTCATGGTTTTCTAGATCTCTGCTTGATGTTATTCATTCTGGTTTCTTCCAGTGAATAAAAATCAGTCCTTGTGATATGAAGTCCATGGTCATGTGATGCAAGCAGAGATTTGGAAAACCATGACGAACTGATACGAAAAGTATATTGGAAAATTGTAAAACTTATCAGTATCCAAAATATAACATTTATTTGCTGAAACTGGACAACCCCTTTAACCCCTTCCACATTTTTCGATTTTTGTTTTGACTCTCCGCCTGCTAAACCCCATAACTTTTATTTTTCCATTCACAGAGCCATATGAGGGCTTAATTTTTTTCAGGTCAAATTGTACTTCATAATGGTACCATTTATTATTCTGTATGATGTACTGGGAAGTTGTAAAAAAATTCAGAATAGGGTGGAATTGAAGAAAAACTGCGTTTGTGCAACTTTCTTACAAGCTTCGTTTTTACGGCATTCACTGTGCAGCCAAAGTGAGATGTCATCTGTCTTCTATGGGTTGGTACGATTCTAGGTATAACAAATTGATATAGTTTTATTTATGTTTTAACCCCTTTAAAAAATCCAAAATTAATTAAAAAAATTTTTTTTTCTTGGAGTCACCATATTCTGACTCCCATAAATTTTTCACATTTCCATATATGGGGATACATATATTTTTTTTGCAGGGTCAGATATACTTTTTAGTTATACCATTTTATGGAATGTCTATTGCTTTAATTGCTTTTTATTAAAATTTTTATGAGAGGTGAAACAGCAAAAAAAACAGTGGTTTGGCTCTTTCAATTTTTTTTTCTTGCTACCACATTCACTTTATGAGAAAAATAATTTTCTAAGTTTGTAGACCGGTGTTTTCTTACACAAGGATACCTAATGTGTTTGTGTTTCATATTATTTAAGTACTTTTATATGTGTTCTAGGGAAAGGAGGGTGATTTGAATTTTTAACTCCCTATGATTTTTTTTTTTTTTTTTTTACTCAAATTATTAGACCCTCTAGGGGTCTTGAACCCCAGGGGGTCTGATCACTAATGCAATGCATTACAATCCTAATGCGTTGCAAAATACCAGCATTTGTATTGCAGGCTGCATAGAGCAGCTTGTCATACAAATTAATGCCAGACAAGCCTGGGAACCTTCAATAGGTTCGAGTCTGTCATGGTAACTGATCGCTAGCCCTGAATCTCATTCCAGCCCATGGCGATCTACAAGAAAATGGCAGCTCTCATGCGCCTCCACAAAAATGGCACTTTGGTCAGTTTTGACCAAGGCGCTGTAGGCGTTAATGCCCGCGATCAGTGCCAACAGTATTATCACCAGATCTTTACTGTATAATATAGCAGAGATCTAAAGGCTAAGGAGCGGCCACCATATTTAAATACCCGCATCTGCCATAATCGTATGGCGGATGTCAGGAAGGGGTTAACGTTTAATTATCTACAAATTTTAAATATGGTTATGTTCATGGAAAAATTCCTTTGCAGAACCTAAGATATAGGAAAATTCAAGTGTATAACTAGAAAATGACGAACTACAGCAGGGTTTGCAAATTTTTCTGGTGTACAATTGAACCTCTCCCAAGGGCCAGACACAGAACACCATTAGTTCTTACCTATCTCTGCTCTCGTGATGCATGCAACTCCACATTTCTTTGGTATGGACATGTAAGCATAGTACACTAGTACAGCAGCAGCTCAGTTCCATCTAAGGGAATGGGGCTGAATTGTAATACCAAGCACAGCCTCTATGAAATGTACACAGCTCTGCTTGGCATTCAGTGAAGGGGCCACAGCATTTGGGTGAGTGCTGTGGCCCCTTCAGTCAGTTGATCAGTGCAGTACCAGGTAATGGACTTAGGATAGGTCATGAATTTATAAGCCCCAGAAAACTCCTTTAGGCTAAAGCCCCATATCGCAGTTTTTTGCGCAGTGTTTTTCACAGAGAACTCTGCGGACTTTCTGCTTCTACTATACCTATACAGGCTGCAATTTGCCAAAATGCAAGCGCTTTTTTGAAATCGCAGCATTTTTGCTGCAGATTTTTTTTTCTGCAATGTGTGAATGGCATTAGCCAGAATCCCATCCACTTTGCAAATACTGTAAGTCGAGGAGTTTCTTGTTGCTGCGTTTCCACTGTGGCCAAAACGCTGTGTTTTCGCAACATGGGACCCCAGCCTTAATGGAAAAAGTGAAGAATAAAATGAGGTGAGAAACAAAGCTTAGAGTCAATGGGGCAGATTTATTGTGCTGGCGTACAGAGTTTAAAAGGTCCAAAAAAAAAAAAAAAATTGTGACTTTTCTCTTTTGCGCCATCCTTTACACTTTCCTATTCAAGTGCGGAACAATTGACAAAGGGTTGATACCGCCAGTCTTTATAAATCTGCCCTAATTTACATATAACACAACTTCATCTAGAGGTGTTAAGATAATGCAAAATTAAATATTAAATCCAATCAGTACGCAAAGGTAATTATTAACAGTACTCTATTATCCAGCCTTGTAAAATCGATGACCTATCCCATGAAAGTGAATGGGACAAGTGTGAAACAGCTTGCAACCCTGAACATGAAAGAGGCTGCAACACCTGGTGCGGAGCTTACAGTACATGACAAGTTTTATTTGTGTCTGACAACCCTTTGGTCTTATACATTATTCGTAAGATAATAAAATTGATTTAGTTGACTGACCATCATAATCTAAAAAAAGTAAGCCATGAATAAAATTAGTCTAGTCTACAAGGGAATTTCCACACCTATGATATTGAGAACCTACTATTAGAATAGGTCATCAATTTCAGATTGGTTTGGGTCTGACAGCTTCCACTTCCACAGATGAGCTGCTTGAAGGAGTATGACAGTCGGACAAGTGCTGCAGCCTCAAACAAAAAAACAAAAATTGTATGTTTTGCATTGTGCTTTTGGGGGTGTGTGGCTGAACTCCATTTTGGTTCATGCACGCCACCCTTCTGTCCAAGGCTGATCTTAATTAGAGCATAATATGGGTGAACTGCACTGCCCTATTCAGTCAGAGGCCGCAGGTCCAGAGATAGGAAGCTGTATGTAGTGTATGCAAAACATGATATGGCTGTAATACACTTGCCCTTAATTCATGGGAGGCCAAGGCCCTAAGAGAGGTGAGTCATTTTAGTGTAGTAACCCATCTAATAGAGGTTGCGTGATCATTGGCAGATGGGCTTAAATATAGTTTGATCAAAGTGTAAAAACGAAGAACCTCATTTTCATGAATTTTTTTTTTTATACAGTAGGTATTTGCCGTAATGCTCTTGGTACTAGCACGTGCTATTGCATCTTTTTTGTGTTTCCAGTTGTATTACAACCACAGCAACCTGCACCCACATTTCTTGTTCACATTGTTTGGCAGTGTTGACCAATTTTTGTGTGTTTGTTGCAGCCTCATCACTGTATGCCCAACACAGTACTGTACATTGCATTGTGGATATGCTTGGTGTTGTAGCTCAATCCTATTCGAGTGAATGGGACTATGATGCATCATGGTCATATGACCAATGGATGTGATGCCACTAGACTGAGAAGAGGAAGCAGAGATTTCCTGAGCTTCATGGCCTCTTCAAATAGCTGATCATGGGGTTGCTGAGAGTTGTTGGAAATGTGTCCACATTTTATGGTGTTAACATGGATGGCCATGTCACTTTTAGAGAAAAGTAACTTTCAAGTCTTATGCAAATGAGGCAGTTGGTGCACTGGGGGCAGGCCTTCAGCTCCTGGGACACTGCTCTTGCCACTCAGACCCCTACCATTTTCTGCCTGTGTAACCCTGTGTAGTGAGAGTTGCTCCACCCAATGCTGTAACATCAACAATCCTACTTGAGCAGCAACAGCAGTGCTCCAGGGAGCTGAAGCCCCACCCCTGTGCACCATCTGTCACATTTGGCTAAGACTTCAAAGTTGTTTTTATCCAAATCTACAAAAGTGACATACAGTGGGGAAAAAGTATTTAGTCAGCCACCAATTGTGCAAGTTCTCCCACTTAAAAAGATGAGGTCGGCCTGTAATTGTCATCATAGGTAGACCTCAACTATGAGAGACAAAATGAGAAAACAAATCCAGAAAATTACATTGTCTGATTTTTTAAGAATTTATTTGCAAATTATGGTGGAAAATAAGTATTTGGTCACCTACAAACAAGCAAGATTTCTGGCTCTCACAGACCTGTAACTTCTTCTTTAAGAGGCTCCTCTGTCCTCCACTCATTACCTGTAGTAATGGCTCCTGTTTGACATTGTTATCAGTATAAAAGACACCTGTCCACAACCTCAAACAGTCACACTCCAAACTCCACTATGGTGAAGACCAAAGAGCTGTGGAAGGATACCAGAAACAAAATTGTAGACCTGCACCAGGCTGGGAAGACTGAATCTGCAATAGGCAAGCAGCTTGGTGTGAAGAAATCAACTGTGGGAGCAATAATTAGAAAATGGAAGACATACAAGACCACTGATAATCTCCCTTGATCAGGGGCTCCACGCAAGATCTCACCCCGTGGGGTCAAAATGATCACAAGAACAGTCAGCAACAATCCCAGAACCACACGGGGGGACCTAGTGAATGATCTACAGAAAGCTGGGACTAACGTAACAAAGGCTACTGTCAGTAACACACTATGCCGCCAGGGACTCAGATCCTGCAGTGCCAGACGTGTCCCCCTGCTTAAGCCAGTGCATATCCGGGCCCGTCTGAAGTTTGCTAGAGAGCATTTGGATGTTCCAGAAGAGTATTGGGAGAATGTCATATGGTCAGATGAAACCAAAGTAGAACTGTTTGGTAGAAACACAACTCATCGTGTTTGGAGGAGAGTGAATGCTGAGTTGCATCCAAAGAACACCATACCTACTGTGAAGCATGGGGGTGGCAACATCATGCTTTGGGGCTGTTTCTCTGCAAAGGGACCAGGACGACTGATCCGTGTACATGAAAGAATGAATGGGGCCATGTATCGTGAGATTTTGAGTGCAAACCTCCTTCCATCTGCAAGGGCATAGAAGATGAAACGTGGCTGGGTCTTTCAGTATGACAATGATCTCAAGCACACCGCCAGGGCAACGAAGGAGTGGCTTCGTAAGAAGCATTTCAAGGTCCTGGAGTGGCCTAGCCAATCTCCAGATCTCAACCCCATAGAAAACCTTTGGAGGGAGTTGAAAGTCCGTGTTGCCCAGCGACAGCCCCAAAACATCACTGCTCTAGAGGAGATCTGCATGGAGGAATGGGCCAACATACCAGCAACAGTGTGTGCCAACCTTGTGAAGACTTACAGAAAACGTTTGACATCTGTCATTGCCAACAAAGGATATACAGTAATACCTCGTACACTCGCGTTTCCGAATTTGCGAATTCACAGATTCGTGATATTTTTTTGGCAACTAACATATATAGATTTTGCTCTTTTTTTTCAGATCTGTGAAATTTAATTAAAAAAAACACCTTCGCTATTGGGTAGTAGCGTCCTGTTCGTTACATACCCGGTAATTAGTTTCATTTTACTGTGAGTGTATAAGAAAAATTAATGAATGTATTAATATACAGTACTGTACAGTATACTTTAGTATACTGTACAGTACTGTAGGGTAAAGTTTATTGATATTTAGGGGTTAAACATTAGAAATCGGCATTGTAAGCGCTTCTAAGCGCTTGTACCAAACATTCGCGATTCCTCGCGATCCGCGACCCGCTCTGTAACCTAACCTCGCGAATGTACGAGGTATTACTGTATAACGAAGTATTGAGATGAACTTTTGTTATTTACCAAATACTTATTTTCCATCATAATATGCAAATAAATTCTTTAAAAATCAGACAATGTGATTTTCTGGATTTGTTTTCTCATTTTGTCTCTCATAGTTGAGGTCTACCTATGATGACAATTACAGGCCGGCCTCATCTTTTTAAGTTGGAGAACTTGCACAATTGGTGGCTGACTAAATACTTTTTTCCCCACTGTACATAATAAAGATATGTTGTTTATTACTGTAGTGTGCTGTGTAACATGGTGGTAGCAGGTGAATATTCTTGGGGAGGTGGTAGACTCCAAAAAAAAAAAAGTGACTAGCATACTAAAGATAACTCAAGTTAGATAAGATCTAAATTCTCCCATGTTTGAAGTTTACATAATAATCCTCCAATGTCATACAAACAGGCCAAACATGTAAAAGATTCAGGACAAGCTGCAGAGCTAACCAATAAGACACCGTTCTGCAAAATTGCTATTTCTATTGCTATATTCATATAGTAATTTATCCATCAGTAAGTCATTGTTGCATTCACTTAGGTTGGAGTCATTAACATGAATATTGGTTTCATGCACAAGCAGCGGAAGTTTAGCATAGAGGATAGAAGATAGTGACAACTGTTCACAAGTTGGTTATTTTATCTGTATGCATCAGTGGCAACTGTTTCTAATGACAACCTCTGGTTTGAGAACAGAGGACAGGAAACCTTGTATCAGGTTCCTGCCTGTCTGATTCTATGACAGCTGACCTCCACTGGAAACTGTTCTCTAAAATATGACAGCTAGAAATTACACAAGACTCTGCTGGAATCCTCTGAGATGTTGTGTTATCAAACCAGTAACTGGCTCAACTAGCAAGGCAAGACCTACGTGTAATCTTAATATACATCAGTTATAGTACAGGGAAACCCACAGAGCATCATTTATAAACTGCCATGGCTGACGGTACGCAATACTTCATGCACATGACACAAGTAAATTATTTGCTCTTCACAGATATTTTTGGTACACAAAATAGAAAAATATAAAATCATACATTTCTGCCCAGGTATTCATCCTGGTGATCAGTTGTTCCTGGGCGTGTAGTGGAAGCGCCATAGCACCCTTTATTTGCACTACAAGTGAACCTATGATGTGATTTTCTGATGCCCTATTTGATAGCACATGTAGGGAAGAAAAGCAGAGTAAATCTTGACAGGACTCTTAGAAGAGACAGTGAGAGTCCTGATTGCCCCGCCCACACAGGATGATTGACAGCTCTCCCTGTATGGGTGTTTAAGTAAAAGGCTGTCAATTACTGCATGGGCAGTAAAGAGTCTTCCAGTCTTTCCTAGGAGTTCTGTCAGGATTTAGTCTGCTTGTTGCTCAGAAATCCTGCTCCAACCTTTATATCACAGAGCTCATTCTATTGATGACAGCAAAAATTATCATTTTATTTTTTTTTACTCATTTTATTAATGGCAAAATGATCACTGCAAGTCTAAGGCCACGCGTTGTAGAAAAGCTGCTGTTTTTGTTGCAGATTTTGCAATCCATTGAACTACGTGTGTTACTACTGTTTTAGCAGTGTAACTCTCCGTTGTTCTGGTTGTCCAATGGAGAGGTGGCGCTAGTGTGAACCCAGCACAACATTGTTGTCTGCTATGTAAACTGCAGTCTTATGATATGTTAAAGGGATTTGTTTTTAGCAACTACAAATTATTTTAGAACCCAGAATGGTTTAAAAAATCAAAAAATAAACAATACTCACTTGCCACTCCCATTCCAATGTTTTGCCACCAATCACTGATTGGCTTATCACCATTTTCTGTGTAATAAATTAGATCAGGAACTAGAGACCAGCATGGGGACCTGGACAACATGGGGGATCATTGAGGTGAATATTGCTTGTTTTATTTTTCAATACTTCTTGTGAGCCATTGCTGTTGGAAAAACATATAATGTTTAAGGTATAATATATACCCATGCAGCAAATCTTGGGCTGAAGTAGGTTACAAATGTGGTCAACAATTGGACGAGCAGTAGAGCCCATCAGTGACACAGTAGGCATCAAAATACAGTCATGGCCAAAAGTTTTGAGAATGACACAAATATTATATTTTCACATGATCTGCTGCCCTCTGGTTTTTATGTGTGTTTGTCAGATGTTTTTATCACATACAGAAATATAATTGCATTCATATTATGAGTAACAGAAGCTTATATTGACAGAATGAGTTAATGCAGCAAGTCAATATTTGCAGTGTTGACCCTTCTTCTTCAGGACCTCTGCAATTCTCCCTGGCATGCTCTCAATCAACTTCTGGACCAAATCCTGACTGATAGCAGTCCATTCTTGCAGAATCAATGCTTTAATTTTGTCTGAATTTGTTGGTTTTTGTTTGTCCACCCGTCTCTTGATGATTGACCACAAGTTCTCAATGGGATTAAGATCTGGGGAGTTTCCAGGCCATGGACCCAAAATCTCTATGTTTTGTTCCCTGAGCCATTTAGTTATCACCTTTGCTTTATGGCAAGGTGCTCCATCATGCTGGAAAAGGCATTGTTGAGCGCCAAACTGCTCTTGGACGGTTGGGAGAAGTTGCTCTTGGAGGACATTCTGGTACCATTCTTTATTCATGGCTGTGTTTTTAGGCAAGACTGTGAGAGAGCCGATTCCCTTGGCTGAGAAGCAACCCCACACATGAATGGTTTCAGGATGCTTTACAGTTGGCATGAGACAAGACTGGTGGTAGCGCTCACCTCTTCTTCTCCGAATAAGCTGTTTTCCAGATGTTCCAAACAATCGAAAAGGGGATTCATCAGAGAAAATGACTTTACCCCAGTCCTCAGCAGTCCACTCCCTGTACCTTTTGCAGAATATCAGTCTGTCCCTGATGTTTTTTCTGGAGAGAAGTGGCTTCTTTGCTGCCCTCCTTGAGACCAAGCCTTGCTCCAAGAGTCTCCGCCTCACAGTGCACGCAGATGCACTCACACCTGCCTGCTGCCATTCCTCAGCAAGCTCTGCACTGCTGGTAGCCCGATCCCGCAGCTGAAACACTTTTAAGAGACGGTCCTGCCGCTTGCTGGTCTTTCTTGGGCGCCCCGGAGCCTTTTTGGCACCAATGGAACCTCTCTCCTTGAAGTTCTTGATGATGCGATAGATTGTTGACTGAGGTGCAATCTTTCTAGCTGCAATACTCTTCCCAGTTAGGCCATTTTTGTGCAGTGCAATGATGACTGCACGTGTTTCTTTAGAGATAACCATGCTTAACAGAAGAGAAACAATGATGGCAAGCACCAGCCTCCTTTTAAAGTGTCCAGTGGTGTCATTCTTACTTAATCATGACAGATTGATCTCCAGCCCTGTCCTCATCAACACCCACACCTGTGTTAATGGAGCAATCACTGAAACGATGTTAGGTGGTCCTTTTAAGGCAGGGCTGCAATGATGTTGAAATGTGTTTTGGTGGGATAAAGTTCATTTTCTAGGCAAATATTGACTTTGCAAGTAATTGCTGTTAAGCTGATCACTCTTTATAACATTCTGGAGTATATGCAAATTGCCATTAGAAAAACTGAAGCAGTAGACTTTGTAAAAATTAATATTTGTATCATTCTCAAAACTTTTGGCCATGACTGTAGGTACCAGCAGTATCACTTTTTTTTAACCCACTCTTATTCGTTTACAAAAGTTTTTCCCCTCTGGACAACTCTTTTAATGTTTGTAGAGACTGCTTTTTCTATGTGGGACTTTAGAGCTTGGCTGGCTCAGTAGTTAGCACTATCGGCATGCTATACTGGGATCATGTGTTCGAATCTGACCAAGAACAACATATGTTCTCACCATGTTTGCGTGGGTTTCCTCTGGGTACTTTGGTTTCCTCCCTTACTCCAAAGACATACAGATAGGGAATGTAGATTGTGAACATGGAAGGTGATGACATCTTAAAGAGGACCTTTCATGTCCTCATCAATGTGCGGTATTATATACTGCTAGAAAGCCGACCATGCGCTGAATTCATAGCATTGTACTTTCGGAGGGAGCATTCCTTACCGCCCAGCGATGATGCTGAGTTGTGGGGAATATGTTGCACTGTGGAATATGTTGGCGCTATAGAAGTAAGCTAAATAAATAAATAAACAGGAAGACACTGCAGAGAGACTCGGGCAATGTTAACTGGGGGAAAAGATGTACATAGCTCTCCTTTTATACATCGGGGAATAGCTATTTCCGTGTTGCTTCCTTGGTACATGGCCCTGGATTAAGACTGGACTACAAAATGCCAGTCTTAAGAAATTCTACCCACTGACTCCAGAATGGATTTGGATATTACCTAAAGATACTATCACTGGACAGATCTGTGTCTTATGTAGAAGGATAGAACTCATGTGTAGGCTGAGATTTAATAACTGTCCCTTCCTTCATTACTTATTAAAACCTTAATCAGACCTTACTTATTAAATGAAGTCACAGAAAGCATTGGTATAGAGGGAAAGGAAAAGGTCACACAAATGAAGGATGGGTTGCAGATCTTGGCATATCCAGTTCCATGGAATGTTTTTGCAGGGGCCTCCATTAATTGTGGATTGAGGTGCAGATAACTATATAGATATATAGTAAACATGTATTAATGCATACATCATGTATAGATGAACCCCAAGTGTCATGCCACATGCAGACAGAGGTACTGTAATTGGCTTATAAAAGTATATGATGATAATAATGTATGTGGTTCCATGTAGTGATGTGTCTCGCAGACAAAACAAAGCTTTATATTACAGTTTAGATACTTATTATTTCTAGTTAGAGCGAAATTACCGTCTTGTTAAAGAGATGCAAATGGTGTGAACTGAACCCGTGATGTGGATTTTTCTTCTGTCATTTCTGAAGACTAGTGGGGCGGAACAAATTGCAATTATAGATCATCTGCTTTGATTCCTGAATTGACTTGAGATATAAAGCATTGCATTAGATCTATGTGTAATCCACAGAGCCAGAGATGCACAGAACACCCTTGTCTATCCAGTTTTAATCGCTTCTTTGTAAATGGCACTTGAACTGACTATTTCTATGTAGAAAGCCTGATTGAAGCAGTACACAGAGGACAGTATGAAGGACACTGGGCAACCAGCAATTACTAGAGCGGCAATATGTGCCATACGAAGGAATGTGAAGATGAAATAAAATCTTGAAAAATGTATAATGTACCTTACACCAAAGTAATTCCAGGTGTTGTTATCCATTTTGAAGTCTTCTTTATTACTCTATGTAAGATCATTTTGATCACTTACTGAATAAGTATGATAAATGTCTTCTGGTTTCGTTGGCCTACTACTTGTATCTGCTGGTACATTATATGAAAAGTTGATGGATGGAACGTGGCATACTGGTTTGTGGCTCACTCATCTATAGTTGTGGAACTGTTTAGCGGCAAATTGTGTTTTTTAACAGACATACAATGTCTCAGAGATTCCTAGAAGAATGAGAGATCTCCCAGACTCCTGGGAAAGCTAACAAGTCTCCCTAACATGCCATAAAATATTCCCTCCATACATTGCTATATAAAGATCACCGGCACTGACTGAACCAGCTCTTGTCAGAGTTTGAGAAATTTTGTTCCTGGCTTTCAAATTTCTTTGATGTCCCTTCTAAAAAAAATTGTCAAGTATGCCGACAAGTGAAGTGACAGGGCCTAAAACGTTTTGCCTAATGCTGGCATTTCTCTAAATGTCCAAAGAATCAATATCAGTGGTGATCAAACAGTAGTTCTTGAGATGCTGGTAGGCTTCAAGGTCCATACACATTAGAGCCAAGTTGGCTGAACGTTCAGTGGAAACCGGCAACTATCTTATGTGCATGGGGGTACCATCCAGGGAAAGAAGGATCAGGCGCTCCGAATCTTAACATCACTGATCTTTTTTTTCTTATAGTAGATAAGCCACCTCCAGAGATTTTTGGCAGAAGCATACTAACCTCTCCCTATTTAGTATACTTTGAAACTTATCCAAGCCAGGCATACATGTGTATGGAAGAAATGTTTAAATCATAGTTATAGAAAGTATATAATGACAAGGACCATTAGATCTGGATGTTAAGTCACCTGATTGTTTCCTGCTGGCTTCTACACATTACTGGGGGAACAATCACCACCCTTTTTTGGTAAAATGCTCATGATCATATCGTACCATCAGACACAGAGGCGTAGCAAGCGGGGGGGGGGGGGGCAGAGGGGGCTGCTGCCCCGGGCCCACTGACTCTTTGGGGCCCACCCCGGGGCCGCATATAAATACATACTTTATTTCTAACTAGATCGGTGTCTGCAGACACCGATCTAGTTACAATGCTTCCTGGTGCTTAACTGACTTGTAATCCGCAAGCTAATACAGGCTTGCGGTTTACAAGACGCCGAGAAGCAGACCTCGTCTGTGGTCTGCTTCTCAGCACGAGCGGCATGATGACGTCACAACATCGCGCCGCCTGCGCTCAGACACAGACGTCATGCGCGTGGACAGGGAGGAAGCGCCGGCGGCTCCATTCATCAGCATCGCAGGTGAGTATGACTTTTTTTTTGTGGGTATATTAATAGTATAAGGGGTGGTTAGGAGGGGGAATATAACTATAAAGGGAGGATTCTTTAGGGGGCATTATGACGATTGGGCGTCATTTATATAAGGGTTAATACAGGGTATTATTAATACAAGGGGGGAGGTTATTTATATAAGGGGCCATTAGGGGGCATCATTTATATTAGGAGGCATTATGAACATAATAATAATAATAATAATAATAATAATAATAGTCCTTTAATAGTCCCACAGTGGGGAAATTCAGTGTGTTACAGCAGCAAAGATAAGATAAGATAAGCAGATACAAATACAAATACAACATGTACAGGAATGTTCCAAGGTGAGAGGCATTACATTAATAGCAGACAGACAGATAGGACGTAGCAGAGGGGGGGGGGGGGGATTTAACAGGCAGAGAGATATTTCAGTTCTCTGTGTGTAATGATCTCCGCTTAGGTCGGTGTTGGTTGTACAGCCTAACCGCGGTGGGGAGGAAAGACTTCCGATAGCGCTCCTTCTCACACCTAGGGTGGAGCAGTCGGTCACTGACAGTACTGCCCAGCGCAATCACAGTCTCATGCATGGGATGGGAGTTATTCTCCCGCATGGAGCTCACCACGGACAGTATCCTTCTGTCACCCACCACCTGCACTGGGTCCAGTGGGCTCCCCAGGACAGAGCTGGACCTTCTAATCAGCTTGTCAAGTTTATTTCTGTCCCTGGTTGATATACTGCTCCCCCAGCAGGCCACTCCAAAGAAGATGGCTGATGCCACTACCGAGTTGAAGAAAGTCCTAAGAAGTGCCCCCCGGATTCCAAAGGCTCTCAGCTTCCTAAGCAGGTAGAGCCTGCTGTGGCCCTTCCTGTACAGGGCCTCCATATGATCTGCCCAGTCCAGCTTATTATTAAGGAGCAAACCCAGGTACTTATAGGTGTTCACAATCTCGATGCCCGTCCCCAGGATGTCCACTGGTTTTGGAGGGCATCTGCCTTTACGGAAGTCCACCACCATCTCCTTGGTCTTCCCCGCGTTAATCTTCAGGTGGTTCTGGTGGCACCAGTCCACAAAAAACCGGTTCAGTTCTCTGTACTCCCTGTCATCATCGTCTGTGATGAGGCCTACTATTGCAGAGTCGTCAGAATACTTCTGTAGGTAGCAGCTGGATGAGTTGCACCTAAAATCAGCAGTGTACAGTGTGAAGAGGAAAGGGGCGAGAACCGTACCCTGAGGTGCCCCCGTATTACAGATCACGGTACCTGACACACAGTCTTGGGCTCTCACGTATTGAGGTCGATTTGTGAAGTAGTCTAGGATCCAGTTGGAGAGGTGGTGGTCCACTCCAGCAAGGCCCAGCTTGTCTCTCAGTAACCTGGGCTGTATGGTGTTAAAAGCACTGGAGAAATCAAAGAACATTATTCTCACTGTGTTCCCTGGTTTTTTCCAGGTGAGACAGAGCCCTGTGCAGAAGGTGGATGATGGCATCATCTACCCCAATGCCCGGTCGATAAGCAAACTGGAGAGGGTCCATAGCGGGGCTCACTAGAGGGCGAAGATGTGTGAGAACCAATCTCTCTAAGATCTTCATCAAGTGGGATGTCAGTGCTACAGGTCTGTAGTCGTTGAGGTCCATAGGGTGAGGTTTCTTTGGAACTGGTACCACACAAGAAGATTTCCATAATTCAGGGACTATTTCCTGCCTCAGGCTCATATTATACATATATGTAATTATACCACACAGCTGGTCCCCACAAGTCTTAATTAGCCTTGCACTGATGTCATCTGGCCCTGCGGCTTTCCTCGCCTTGATCTTTTTCATCTCCTTCCTCACCTGGGCCCGTGGGTGGTCATTGATATAAGGGGTCATTAGAGGTGCAGTATTTATGTCAGGGGGAATCAGGGGCATAATATGAGGGTCAATTAATTTAATTAAAGTGGCACTTGGGCTTTATTAGGACTAAGGCCCCACGTACCAGGCTGCAGCAAAAAAAAGTGCTGCAGGAAAAACCATGGCGGTAACATTGTGGTTTTTCCCACAGTGCTTTTCACAGAAGGTCCGCAGAGGTTTCCTCTGTAGACTTTCTGTTTTCAATACAGCTATATGGAAACCGCCAGTCTTTCCATAGGTATAACTGACATGCTGCAATTTCCAAAACTGCAACGGTGCGTGCGTCTGCTGCACATATTTTTCCGCTATGTGTGGATGGGATTTGCTAGAATGCCACGGTTTTTTTATGTGGGTTTTCGCCACATGGGGCCCCCATCCCATCCCGACTCTGCAGTAAAATATGCGCAGCGGAAACGCTGCGATTTCCAAAACCGTCGCAGTTTTGGAAATCGCAGCGTGTCGATTATACCTATGGAAACGCCGGCGGTTTCCCTATAGATATAATTGAAGTAGAAAGTCCGCAGAGGAAACCTCTGTGAACTTTCTGTGTAAAATGCTGCAGGAAAAACCGTGATGCGTCACTGCCGCAGTTTTTCCCGCAGCTGTTTTTTGCTGCGGGATGCTACATGGGGCCTTAGGCTGTGTTCATACGGTGGAAAATTTTCCACCCCCCGGACTTTTCACCGTGGTCAGCCGCGACGGGATTCCGATGCCGTGCATCAGCATTCCGTCGTGACTAACCGCTCCTGATTAAGCCCAGATGAATGGGCCTAATCAGGAGCGCGGCTCGAGCCGCGGACATCGCGGGTGGAATCCGCGGGAAGATAGGTTATGTTGATTTTTTTTTCCGCTAGCGGAAAAAAACGCTACTGACTCCCATTGAAATGAATGGGAGGAGTTTTTTCAGGCGGATTTTGAGGCGGATTCCGCGTCAAAATCTGCTGCCAAAAAACTCCGTGTGAACACAGCCTAAGCCTTAAGGAGTTTTCCAGCTCATTTTTATTGATGATCTATCCTCAGAATAGATCATCAATAAGAGATAAGGGATTCCCCACTGATCAGCTGTATGAAGGGGCTATGGCGCCTGTTTGTGTTATACGCTGTCTTTTTATAGTGACCGTGTGATGTCATTCCAGCCTTGTCACATAGCCGTGTATAGGACGAGGCTGTAGTTACATTACATGGCCGCTATGAAAAGAATGACACTACTGTATATAAACAGAGAAGGGGTCACGGCGCTTACACAGGTACCACGGTTCATTCAAACAGCTGATCCTGGGAGTTCCGGGTATTGGAACCCCAATAATTTTTTTTTTTCCTTATTCAATTAGGAAACACCTGGGGCATTATTAATAAGGGGCACTATTTAAAGGGGGTGCACAGGGAAGTTATTAATTTAAAGATGCACTTGGGTGTATTATTCATTATGGGGGGTTATATTATATATTTTATAATTGGGGGTAGCAGCAGGATGGGTGTGCAGGTGAGGACAATGTGGGTCAGGTGCCTGGAAAAGTGAGGAGCCAAAGATGTCTGTGTTGAAAACTTTACAGAGACTGGAAGAAGTGGTCATGGCCGTCCAGATAAAAAAAGATGGGGAATGTGAACGATTAGTCAGAGACGTCACCGGTAAGTCACTAAATGTTACTGCCCTGTATTCACCTAAATCGTCTGCAGAGCCCTGTGTAGAGCTGCTATATACCTCTATACACTCACCGTATACTGATAGTATTGGTATACGAACATGTCCAAGTTGGGGGCCCACTTGGACATGTTCGCCCCCCTGTGCTGAACCCCTAGCTACGCCTCTGATCAGACACCTTAGTCTCATTCAATAGAGCATGTGATTCTGGACAAAAAAAATGCACTTTATTTTACAAATGTTCCTGTTTCTGCTTGCAAAACCTCTCTAAAGTTTGCTGTTAACTTCCTGTTACTAGGGAACTTCCGTCTTTAGTCATCACTGTGAAACAAAACTTTTTAGTGAATGGAGAGGGAGGGTCTGTTCTCTCTTCATACAGTTAATGGAGAGAAGAGGGGCTGATTTTCGTCTAAGCCACACACATCTGCAAACAGCTTTCTCTGTGCACTGGACTGAACATTCTGCACATCTCACTGTTTAAAATGGGAAAAAAGTCTACTTATGTATTTTTATCTACTTCTGGCTACTTGTGTTATTACTGATGAGATATTAGTCATACACAGTGAGCAGCTTTCCTGACTTTGCTCATAGATTTATGTTTCTGTGTCAGTGATCTGTTTAGCTGCATCATGCCCTGTATTTGTGGTCCCGTGTCTCTGGATCTCCTATATTATTTTCACTTGGTCTTTTCTCAAATATTTGTTTGCTATTTTACAGTTACTCCTGGCAGAAATGCATGTAGAACCAGTAGTAGTAGGGGGAAGACTGTTACTTGGCGTACATGCTCCCAGCTGGATAGAAAAATGTAAAATGTGCTATAGCCATAATGGAGATATTAAATACAGAAAAACCTATAGGAAACCACATGTGATGGCATATACAGCCAGAGAACAGAGTGCCCAGCAAGACCCTGCACATATTTGAACTTTCCATGAAAATCGGGGTACCCTGTAAATCTTGTATAGTACCTCTGTATTCAGGCTCACGCAGAGGGTAAGAAAGAAATCACAGACTCTGCTATATCCACCTCCAGCCAGTATGGTAACAAAACGGGAAGGCAAATATAATTCTATTTCCAATATTGGGCTATATACTCCTGCTGTGAATCTTACACAAGGTGGTCTTGGGTGTTGGACCCTACTCTGACTTCAATATGCCCGAATAGACAACCACTTTAACCAAGCCAATTTGTAGAGATTAAAAACAGAAGGCAGACATGAAATTTGGTAAGTAGCCATTTTAATCTGTACATACAGATGAAGCAAAGTTTAGCTTGAAATCTTACCAAAGAATACATCGAAAAACCTTTGAAAGAGTTAAGGTAAAGTTTTGTGCCATACTGTAGTTAACACATTAAGTGTTTAGCTAAACTTTACTACAGCTTCACTTTTATCATCCATGTTTGAAGTTATTAGAACTATTAAGGTTAGAAACATTATGGCATGACGTAGGCAGAACCATTTGTCAGGATGACATTTCACAATATGTCAGTATTGACAACTGGCTTTAATTGAAGGCGTCCGTTCTGTGCTCTGCTAAGACTTTATAAATTGTCATTGGGTGTCAGAGAATGGTAAGAGTGAGCTGAAGTCAATAGAGATGTCTCACAGTTTATAGAGTTTATGTCAATTAAATGAAATTGGGAAAATACATCAGCTTAGTGTTAGAATATAAAGTGTTGTCTTAAACTTTAGAACATAAACTATATGTTAGGGCTGGCGATTCTGGCCTATATCAAAATCCTGATTAATTGAACATTTTACCTCGATTACGATTAATGAACGCTTATATTAGGACACTCCCATTTTCACATGCCACTCCCCCTGTTATAAGCCACTGAATTTTAGTTTTGGTTAGTCACATATCTGCAATTCTGATTGGATCGTGTACAATTAGTAGCATATGTTTTATTCAATGATAGTGTGAGATAGGATGGCATAGGTGCAAAATAATTGAAGTAATTGATGTGGGCAAATTCACATCAATTAACTGAGCTGAGTTTCAATTTTGGCTATTTCGTGATTAATTGCCCCACACTACTACATGTGCATATGATTAAGTTTATAGACAGTGGGGCAGATTTATGTAGACTGGCGTTTCCAATGCATCGGTGGATGGTGTGCTTCATTTGTGAGGAGGTGCACACCTCCTTATAAATCAAGGGCACCCTCCAGTGCACCTACACTGAAATCTACACAAACCTATAGCTGGCATAGATTTCACTGATCATTTATGTCTGTAAACTGGCTAAATGATGAGGAAAGTGGTGAGCAAATGTAAAAAAAAAAGACTCAAAACCCTAGTTTGCACAAACAATGTGCAAATTATCCATGACTTGTATGCCGGAAAACAATCCCCCAGTATTTGTATACATAAAGATACTGGCATTTAATACTGTACTGTATATTTAAAGGTATACCTTTTGTATATTATGTATACATTGTAAGAAAATTACCTTTTTGCGCTCCAGTAATGCCTCCCCACCACCAGATCCATTTTTTTTTATAGCTGTAGACAGTGGCTTGTATGGTAGGGAGTGCTGGGAACCTTCTGGTTGATAGAACAAACAGCTATAGGGGTCACAGTGGTTGCACCAGGGGGGCCTCATTGGCACCCTCACTAAACTAGGGTGTTGTGCTAGGGTGTTGTTAGTGGGATTGATATGGTACAGACAATTGCACGTCATTTGGCTGCTGTAGTGAATTTCACACTTACCTCTCCTTCCTGCAAAGTGCTGATACCGAGCGAGGCTGTGCACCTCTTCTAACATCCTCCCGGCTATGCTGTTTTGTACTTCATAGTGGTGCCATTTAATATCCCATATGATATACTGGGAAACTGAAAAAATTGTAATGGTTGGGATTTAGAAAAAAAAATGCATTTGCGCCATTTTCTTATTAATTTTGTTTTTACGGCGTTCATTGTGCAGCCATGGTGACATGTTCCTGTATTCTGCTTGTCGTTACGATTATGACGGTGCTAAATTTACATAGTTTTGATATGTTTAATTAAAAATCCATAAATTTGAACAATAAAAAAACAATTTTGGAGTTGCTCCCATTCACCTTTTGGCCTCTCTCTAGCTGGAGTTGGCATACTATTTTTCCTAATGTAATAAGAGGGCCACCAAAAAAGTTAGCTTTTTTTTTTCTCCCTTACAGTGGGTCTCTATGGGTGACCTATGCTGCTGGAAGCATCTGTCACAAGCTTCTGTTAGTGAATGAGTATATATGCCCCACAGTAGACTTGGACACTTCCTGTCATTGATCAATTGCTTCCATCTTATGCTTCAATAATTTGGTTTGCAAAACTCCAGACCATCGCACGGTTTTCTGACAGCTGAGCACTAGAAATATATTTGCTGGATTAATTGGAAATCCAACCAATTCCTTTCTAGTTTATCAGTGTGATTGCTTTCTGAAAAATAATTTCCCATTGTCACTTTATTGTCTTTTCTAATCATAGGATTGGCTACTAATGTACCATGTATATATTACTATATAGCTACTGATGTCATCCCTGCTGGGTCTATTTTACATTCTAGGTATAGCTGAATTAACAGGATATTTAGTAATACTTGTCATGTCGAGAGATTAAGCCGATGATAAGGATTGAATCATAGTATTAACACATATATACAATAACTGGGAGCCATTGACCTGTAACTAGTCGATTCTAAATTTTCAATTTCACATCAGCCAACGTCCCAGTCCCATGGCTGAGCAGTGTAATATATCGCTCACATAGCGGCCTCCAATTAAGCTGCCAGTATTTCCATATGAAGTTTGACATGCACAAATACTCGGAGCTAATCATATTAGATGGATTGCCCGCATTTTACAAATTCATTTACATCACCTTGAACATTTAGCACTAGCATTGTAAAGAAAGAAAAGAGGGAAAATGGTCTGACCTTGTCTTTCAAACAAATGTGTCGCTGGGCTGCTCTTTTCCCTGCTGGATTTCAGCTTTGCACTGGGTGTAGCTGACATGTTTCATTACTTTTGACAAATGGAGAATGCTTTTATCTGCTAGTTTAACTGTAGTGTGCCCTTTGTCGGAGAACGGTACAGGCGTACGACACATGAGTATTTCAGTAATGTGACAGATTTTAAATAGCACACAATGGTCGTACTACTTATATAGTATAATATACATAAGATGAGGAGTTTTAATGAGACCTAGTCTTTAATGAGAGACACCCTACTAGTTTCGAGATCAGCATTTCATTCATTTGCTAGATTTTATACAGCTTTATAAAAGTTGGGAACAAATGAGTTTTACTTACAGATGTAACAAGGTTCAGCTTGGAGTTAAATAAACAGTTTCAGCAAACTTTAACTTGACTTTTTTTTCTGATGTCGGCCCAACCACTGGGACCTGCACCTATCTCTAAAATGAGCCCCTCAGTCTCTACGAAGACTGTCAGCTATGGTACAGCATTACGGAGACAGCGTAGCTGTATGCTATTTATATGGGAGTAACAGAAACAATGTAGCTAACTGTTACACATATCTGGACATGTTCAGTCAAGAGGAAAGGTAAGAAAAGATGTGTCACTAGATAAACACAAACAACATCCTAGCTGCCAAAGCACTAAATCCTCTTAACTGGTAGAAAAACCACCAATGATCACCCACTGGGCCAAAAAGGATGTCCAGATTGCTAGATTGGAAGAATTCTTAGAACTAAAGAATTTCAAGCAAGTCCAGAAAATCTGGAGCCCATGGCTACAATTCTGTACATCCCTGATAGCACAGGGACTTATAGAAGAGCAGGATTCTTCTTTCCTTGATGTCATGTTCTAGCTTCCTCCAACACACCCCTCAAACAGCCCCTAGGCATTCCCCTTTCCCTCATGATCACTGTGACAAACCATTGTTGTTTCAATAACTGCTTTTCTTTTCATCTTGTAAAATACAGGTGCATCTCAATAAATTACAATATCTTTGAAACGTTTATTTCTTTCAGTAATTAAATTAAAAAAGTGACCTCCTATATTTTCTAGATACTTTACACACAGAGTTTTCTATTTCAAGTGTTTTATTTCTGTAAATGTTGATTATGGATTACAGGTAATGAAAACCCAAATCTAAGAAAATTAGAATATTGTAAAAAAGTTCAGTATTGTAAATTCAGTGTGTCACCTGCCAAGGTTTCCTAAGCCTTTAAATGGCCCCTCAGTCTGGTTCAGTAGGACACACAATCATGGAAGACGCTGATTATGGATTGTATTACTGAATTACTGAAATGAATGAACGTTTTAAAGATATTCTAATTTATTGAGCTGCACCTGTATTGTTCTTTGTCTCTCTGGCGGTATTGTATCTGTTTACTTGTTATAATTTATTGCTCAGACAGTATGATATGAACTACAGATGTACCATGGAAATCTTTACTGTATATGCAGATATATTATTTGAAACATATGCAAAAATGTAATAAAAAGAGATTGGAAAGAAAACATGATTTCCTGATATTCTGTCACGGCATGTCTATCCTAAATATGTTTGTGTGTTGCCACCTATTGGTTATTTTGAAAATTTGAGCCATGTCTAGGGTTTTGGTAGCATGTTCTTAAGGCTAAGGCTCCAGGTAGCGGGCTGCAGCGAAAAGCGCTGCGGTAAAAACCACGGTGGTTTTTCCGCAGCGCTTTCCACAGAAAGTCTGCAGAGTTTTCCTCTGCGGACTTTCTGCTTCCATTATACCTATAGGGAAACCGCTGGCGTTTCCGTAGGTATAATTGACATGCTGCAATCTCCAAAACTGCAATGGTTTTGGAAATTGCAGTGTGTCCGCTGTGCATATTTTTCCGCAATGTGTGAAAGGGATTCACTAGAATCCCATCCACTTTGCAGGGACTGTAAAACGCTATGGATTTTGGCCACGGTGGAAATGCCGCAGCAAACAGCAGCATTTTCGGCCTAAAGGTGTTTTCCATCCATATGTAGATTTGTATAAACGTGACCATTTTGTGGTTTGGATTACAGGATAATCCTAAAAAAGAGGCATCGTAGGCATGTATACAAAACATACTCCAAAAAAAGTGAATTATCCCAAAATTCTCTGTAATGTATCTGTCCAGTATAAATTAAGGTTTTTTTTTAAGATGACATGAATGGAGGTGGATGAATACAAGTGGAAAAGTGACTTGTGGTTTCTTTGCATTTGCAGTACTTTTTTTTTTTTGTTATTATTTATATATTGTACTATTCTCAGGTTTGTTGGAATAACAATATATAGCACATAGATGTAAGGCATCATACAGTGTACAGAATATATTTTTCTATATAGTACCTAAGGCATAAATCTTAAGGGACAATAAATACGTTGTGGTAGCCGAGCTGTCATCAGACACCATTATTCTGACTGATTTACCTCTCACATCTTATTAATGTGTGTAGGGAATAGGCCGCCAGATATGTACAACTATAGATTAACCTCTCGGCTATTTGAAACACTTAGTTGTAAGAAAACAATATTTACTGTTGCCGAGCAATAGGTGCGAGTTATGAATTACATGGAGCGTTTATGGCATGTCTTAAGACTAACAATCCTAGCGGTACCTTAAAGAGAGTCTAACACGTTATAAAAGCCAATACCGTCATTTTATTGCATAGAAAGAGAGGATTTATAATTCAGTAAAGCTGGAGAATATCCAGTATTTCTCAGGATCACTGGCCCATGACTCTGTACTATAACACATTTAAAAGGGAATGCGAGTCCTAAAATGACCTACTGTTTTAAGATGATTTTTGTAAAGAATTTATGGTGTTTTTTTATGCTCCATGTCACTGACGTTTAACGAAAAAATCCTGAAATGTTCCAGTCTACACTTAGGCTACTGAGCCTCATAATGAGCTGTCACTTACTTCCTGTTCTGTAGAAATCACTGTTGAGTAGACATTTCATTATCAGCACAGACAGGATTACAACGGCAGGTATCTCCTGTTTATAGATAACATAGGAACACACTGTAATGGTGTGCAACTGTTGTGCTGTTGCCCTTGCTTACGCAGCTGTCGGCTTGCCTCTGGTTCACACTATGTGGTTTCTGACTCTCCATGCTGCTGTGTTTCCTTCTGTTGCTGCGCCTGGTCTAGCCCACTGGATGGGAGCACTCTTCCTCTCTGCACCGTGAAGGCCTTGCAAGCTCTCCTATGGGCCTTTCCTGAGCCAGTCAGTCTTTTACTGGTGTCTGTCTGTGCTGTTTGATATGTAGTTTTCGTGTTCTATGTCTGAGTTCTGTTTGCATACACGGTGCTCAGTTGGTTTGTTGCTGGAGTCCTTGTCTAGTCTGTTTTATTCTAGTCCTGTTGTGTATGTTTATATATCCCTGCTACCTGTTACTTGTGGCCTTGTGTCTCCTGCTACCTGTTTGTCAAGTGTTCATTCTTGTCTGATTTTGAGCTTGTTCACTTATCTGTCCTGCATTTAGTCTTTGTTCACATTCTGTGTTTTTTATCCTGTTTCTGTGGTGCTCTGCACTGCAGTTCTGTATGCCTGGTCAGCGACTGACAAACCAGAACCACCTCAGGAGGTAGCACCTGGTGGACTGCGAAGACCAGATCTCTGTATGGTGGATAAAGGTGAAAACTGGGGAGTCTGCTGGGATAACACCCTTAGAGGTGGCCTCTAGCCAAACCAGTTTGGTAGCACAACGGATCCACAATCCATTGCCCGTGACATACACCTTTGATAATAAATCATGGTTACAGCTCATCTCTTCCCGCTTGTGACCTCTGTGAACGACCTCTGCACAGGGTACAGAGCATCCAGAATACTCTCACATAAAAGTCAATGAACATCCCCATGTTGTGTTCAAATGCAGTTCACACTCAGTTTACAAGAAGAGGTCACAAAACCAGGACTACCAACTACTATTGATACCAGCCTCTGGACGTCTTCACCAGCTCCTAGTGGTGTTGTAATTTGCAGGTTCCTTTGGCTGGAGTGAGTAAGAGCCGAACAGTGTACTGTAAGTTGGTGCTCCACAGGTAGCAGCAAACCAAATAATCTCAGACTACTCACTGTAGAAACGTAGGACCTGGCTGACAGTCAGAGGGTATGTCTATTCAAACGTCCATAGTTTTCGTAGCAGAAAAGGATTAGGTGACTTCCATTGCTGCAGAGCAACCATGAGAGCTGTAGGGCTCGGAGCAGTAATGAGATGGGATGGTCGTCTATCCGATCGGCAGCAGAGATGGTGATGAAGTACAAACTGGAGTAGCAGTGGAATAGTTGTCTATCAGATCGGCAGCAAGATGGCAGCGAGGTACAGAGCTTAAGGCAAAGGCAAGTGCGGGAGGCAAACAACGGTCAAAACCAAACAGGTACGTGGAAGCCATGTCAATAGACAGGAGCGAAGTGAAACAGTGAAGCCAGGGGTCAGAAACACAAGAGCAAGGTGCAGAGACAAAAGCCAAACCAACAGGACAAAACTGAATAGCCAGCAACCAGTTTCAAACAGGAGTGGCCTTTTAAAGACTCGGGAAACAGACAGGTGATCAAGCCTAAAAGGGGAACACACACCAAGTGGAAAAGACATTAGAGGGAAGTTGGTGCACTCACAGCAGCAATCACTGAGGTTCCAGCTCTACTCCTAACACCCCAGTCCACAAGTTCCTATGGTCCTCGTGGCTGTGCATGCAATAATTGCTCAATTATTAATATAATCAGAAAATGAAAAATAAAAAATCTGCAATGAGAACATAAAAACAGAATTTGTCAGTATCTGCTTATTTTTTCTATTTTAATTTTTTTTTAATATTTCTGTTTATTTCCATATACTATGGTATAACATTCCCATTTGATTGAGAAATAACAAATAACATTAATAAAAATATTATGCACACAGTTCTACTTTGTGGTTGTGACAGGATGACCAAATATCAATACAATGGAAGGGACCTCTGTATAAAAAAGGGAGGGCGGTGATAAGAACTGTGAAAATAGTGTCAATGGTACTAAAGAAACTTTAATCTGGAGTTATTTATTAAATCAAGATGATCTACCTTCTCGGTCCATTGTTTTATAGTATAGGCTATGTGAACGCCAGAGCCGTTGACTAAAATTGCTTGGACACAGGGCTGACTCATATTTGCATGTCAAGTTTATTGGGTTTGAAATTTGGAGCAAAGGAGTCCATAAGATTAGCTCTGGTGTAAGGTGTAGATCAGTAGAGAAAATATTTTGCACTTCATCAGAATTCTCTTCGAATGTCAAGAGTTCGAAAAAACCCATCGGAGTGTTAGAGTATAAATGTAATTTCTTCATCAGAAAATTGCTGGCCAGGTTCTGATTTCTTAGCTCTGACGAATGCTGCCTTTCTTGGATATTCTGAATTTAATATTATAATTTTTTTATAATATATGCTAGATAGCAGTTTCAGGGTGAGCTTAGGGAGAAGTAGTGGGCTTCCTAACTAGTTGAATTTTCGTAGTAGCAAATGAGCTAGTCTATTAAAAGTCTAGATCGAATAGATGGTTTCCATAAATAAATAAGGTTATTTAACTGTTTTTAATTAGTAAAAATAAGGAATGACCCTGATCAAATTCAAGCACCCTGCAAACACTACTACAGAAGGTGAATCTTGGGAGCTTTTTACATATATATTTTTTATTAAGTTTAATGGAAATTGTAGAAATCTTTAACCAGTAAGCTCTCCAAACTTGAGGCTGCATACGTCTAGAATTTATGATTTCATTAAATGTTTCTTTTATAAACTAATACTTTTCATCATTGGAATCTTTCATAAAAAAAATCTGATCCCAAGATATTAAGTTTTATGCTTTGGTTGCTGCTCCTTGCTATTTTGTCTATATATTGAAGCTGTTGCGCATGCGCACTGAAGCAGGCTGTTCAGCTGGATTTATATGGGGGACCTCTAAATATTTTAAAGGTATAAATAAGGTTCAGGTGAAATTGTTTTAATAAAAAACTAAACACAGGGACAAGGAGCGCAATCTGAAATTAGTTGGGGGAAGATCAGAAGCAATGTCAGGAAATATTATTTCACTGAAAAAGTAGTTGAGGCTTTGAAGTGAAACCATATTTCCATGTCATCAGGGACTGGAAAATACAGAGACCAGCATAGGACCTGGAAAATGATGGAGCAGATGCTGCAGAGGATTGGTAAAGTGAGTATGATTTCTTTTATTATTTTAAAGTATTCTTAGCAGTTTTTGAAAAATGTAAGCGGCCGAACAAAAGCCCCATTAAATAAATTCCAATACTAAAGCCTTATAGGGAGTCTGTCACCAGAACTAAGCCTTTAAACCCAGCCTTGCAGATAAATATGTTAGGGTCACCTAACCTGAAAGTTACCTGAGTTTTCATGAAAAGTTGATATATGTGCAGGGTCTTGCTGGGAAGTCTATGACTGCATAAATCTTCATACATTATGTCATATCAGTTTATCTGTTGCTTATAATCAAATTATAGCTGAAACACAGTTTATATTTGTCTCTGAGGCTGTGGGGGAGTACAATAAGGATTAGTCTGTCCCCCTCCCCTATCCATTACTGATAATGTTCTGCCATACTGTCATGAATAACTATATCATTTCAAACAAATAGAGAAAAGCCCAAGTGACAATAATATAGAAGATCCAGGAATAGTGAACTGTAAATACAGGGCAAATACATGGAAAATACATGAGGCCAAGCAGATAAAACACAAGAAAAAAAAAGCAATTTTGAGGACAGTCAGGAACGCTTCTTGCTGTCTTTGAATAAAATCCCATCTGTAACCTAGGAAGCAGCAAGAAGTAGATACAAGTACATAGAAGATGTACATTGTAAGATGTGAGATTTGGAGAATCTTCAGTCTTTTGCACACAGCAACAGTTTGCAGACATGTCTATGCTGGTTGTGAGGAGAATCAACCCCTCCCATCTGCATTCACTGTGTAATTGAAAGAAAATAACCTCCTCCTACACTCACTGTCTTTCCGTCTTGCCTTGACATCTATCAACTGACTTCCTTGGTAACAAAAGAGTGAACTGCAAATTAGCTAGAGGTGGCAGGAACTTTAAAGAGGTTTTTTCAGGCAGAAAGAAGTCACATTTTTAATTAAAGTGTACTGTATTACATTTTGGTCCAGAATCACATGCTCTATTAAATAAGACTAAGTTGTCTGAAAAGTCAGTGACCATTTACCACTTGTAAAATAGAGCTTCCGTTTCTGAGATATAAGTGTTTTTGCCAATATGCAAATGAGCGCTTTGGAGCAATGACAACACCTTCATTGTTTCTAAGAGCTCATTTGCATATTGGCAAAAACAGCAATATCACAGAAATGAAGGCTCCAATTCACAAGGGATCACTGTTTGATATAGGTCACCCTAACCTATCTATCTGTGGGGTTGGGTTGAAATACTGGGTTGTGGTGACAAACTTTTATGTTTAATAGCGACAACCCATTGATGAGAGAATTGTCTAATGAAGGCAACTCTTACTCTAAACATATCCACCTTAGTGAACATCCGACGTCTACAAGCCCTGACTGGCCATATTGTTTATCATGGTAACTACAAGAAGATGCATTATGTGTCACGTCATAAATAAATAGGCCAGGTCCTGCATAGTGACTTCCTTCTCTGGTTTACTGCGGGGGCCATATGGGCCCCTTTAATAAATAACACACCAGGATATTTTGCTTACTACCGTTCTTCTGTCAACCAATATCGTTTGCCCTATGTTATAGAAGATGGCAAGACATCTTGGATTATATCAGAGCACAAACTTTTCTACGCACATTAGTAAATGTCTTCTTTTATTTAATATTACCTTGAATTTCGATGTAATTATTTCTTAAGTATATATAAGTATGTAACCAGTCTTATGGTATCATAGACTTCAATTACTTGATGGTATTTGAATAAAGTTTTCATAATGACAGGAAGGTCTGTCACATGCTGGTAATGGAAATGTACAACCCACAATAGACTCTAAGCATTTCTTACAAAGCAAAGAGTGTAATTCTGTTGTTCAATATAATGTGTGGTTAAAACTGCATGCTGTGCGACAGCAGCCCCCATTACACTGGTGAACCTGTTTATTATATATGTGAATTTCAATTTACACTTCATATAAAAGAACATTATGTTCTTAAGTGGGCAGACATACAACTTGAGGTAAATTCTAAAGGTTAGGATCTTATTGAAAGAATATAAATGGGTCTGGGAACTGATAATCCAAAGGATATTGAATACAAATTATAAATAGCAATGTATACAAGTCTCTGTATGGAGAAATGATGTTCCCTACTATTTCTAATACAATAAAATGTCTCATATTTAACCTTGCTGAAAGTTCAATATTTTATAGAACCAGCAGTATATCACTCTAAGTCCTTGTGGTCCAAATATTCTTCAAAAATTACAATGGATAATGAAACCCTTTGTATGAAATTAGACTTTTAAGTAAAGACATGAAGTAAAGGCAGCAACTTTTATGTCAATTTATAGCAAAAAATAACTACAGTTATCTGCTTTTAAAAGAAATATTAAAGAGTAGCTGTTGTTTTACAAGTTTTTTCCTAAATCAATAGGTCAGGTGAATATAAGACATTTTGTAATATACAGAGGTGGACAAAATTGTTGGTACCCCTCGTTTAATGAAAGAAAAACCCACAATGGTCACAGAAATAACTTGAATCTGACAAAACTGGAATTTGCCTAACTACATGTTGACAAGCCACAAAGCTTCTGGGAGAATGTCCTATGAACAGATGAGACAAAAATCTAAATTTTTGGCAAGGCACATCAGCTCTATGTTCACAGATGGAAAAATGAAGCATATCTTGAAAAGAACACTGTCACTGTTGTGAAACATGGAGGAGGCTCTGTTATGTTCTGGGGCTGCTTTGCTGCATCTGGCACAGGGTGTCTTGAATCTGTGCAGGGTACAATGAAATCTCAAGACTATCAAGGGATTCTAGAGAGAAATGTGATGCCCAGTGTCAGAAAGCTTGGTCTCAGTCACAGGTCATTGGTCTTGCAACAGGATAATGACCCAAAACACACAGCTAAAAACACCCAAGAATGGCTAAGAGGAAAACATTGGACTATTCTGAAGTGGCCTTCTATGAGCCCTGACCTAAATCCTATTGAGCATCTTTGGAAGGAGCTGAAACATGCTGTCTGGAAAAGGCACCCTTCACACCCGAGACAGCTGGAGCAGTTTGCTCATGAGGAGTGGCCAAAATACCTGCTGAGAGGTGCAGAAGTCTCATTGACAGTTACAGGAATCGTTTGATTGCAGTGATTGCCTCAAAAGGTTGTGCAACAAAATATTAAGTTAAGGGAACCATCATTTCTGTCCAGGCCTGTTTCATGAGTTTTCTTTTTTTAAAAATTCTGTTGAAGCATGGTTGAAAAGCAATGTCTGACTTTCATTTGTTCATTTTCATAGAATTTTTATATATTATTACTTTTGTCAGATTCAAGTTATTTCTGTGACCATTGTGGGTTTTTCTTTCATTAAACGTGTGTATATCATCAGAGAAAATGCTTCTGTCTTCCTATAAGCTCTCTCCTGCCTGCTAAACTTCTCATTTCACTGCCCACACCTGTCTTTACTGGAGACACGCTGCAGTTTGTAGAAGTCTATGGAGACACGAGGGGGAAGGAAGAAGAGCCAAGTTAATGAGATGCTGAAAGACACAGACTCAAACAGATAACAGTGCAGTATCTTTTTATATTGCTCAGTACAGCTAAAACCTGCTGGAAAACTGCTATAAAACTCCTGTAAACTTGCTGAACACATACTGTTAGCTGCCACTGTTTCTCACTCACTGGGCTCCTACTTCTCCACCCTTACCTCTCCATAAACTTCTATGTAACCTGATCTGTCTGTGATCCGTTGCACATCTTTACTGAAGATAGGTCTGAGCAGTGAATTGAGCAGCTAAACAGGCAGGAGATGACTAATAAGAGGAGACAAGCATTTTTCTCTGATGGGATATACAAAACTTCTTATATTTACATCTGATTACTCATTATATTCATTGATTTATGAAAAGAATGAAATGTCAGTTACTCTGAACTTCTTCCTAACATCTGTTGTAATAATATAGCAGATTCCATGACTTTAACCCCTGGCCAACAACTGTCGTAATAGTACAGCAGATGTATCACTTTATATATGACACCCACTGAGAAGCAGAGCGAGCGCCAAAACTGTCAGGTCTCCGTTCTTTCACATGGCGGAGACCTGGTAATACTGCCTGTGATCAGATTTAGTAAATCTGTGGTGTCCCAATTTCTCCTCCGACTCCCCAGGTCTCAGCCCCTTCCTCTTCTCTTACTTTATGGTGCCGGTATAGCTCCCATGCGTTGAGTTCAAGGTAGACTTATAGTGTGTATAATAGCCAGAAGACTCTCCAGCCTGTTATAGAAGTATAACTATTGAGGCTTGCCTGCTACAGTGATTGACCCATAGACTGCAATGCTACAATAGTTGCATTGCAGTCAATGTACAAGCGATGTAATGATCACAGGTATAAGCCTCCTATGGAGGGGTAAAAAAAAGTTTAAAAATATTTTTTTTAAAAAGTTTTTAAAAATATAAAAAAAATATATAAAAATTCAAATCACTTAATTTCCCTAGATCACAATAAAAATAAACAAGCAAAAACGAGCATAAACAAATTAGACATCCCTGCATTGAAAATATAACAATATTGATCCTATACAGCAAACAACAAAAAGATTGAACTAAAGGTTATAAAAATTTGGTATAAATTAAAATACATCTTGTGCCACAAATAAAAGATGCCCTGCACACCTCTGTACACGGAAGCTTTGACTTTTTGTAAAGGTATTAACACATAATTGATGACAGAGTGAACTGTCATTAGTGTAGTTCTATTACACACTGCCAAATTCAGCAGTAGAGAAACTCTCTACAATATGCTAAAATATATTAGTATTGGGGTATATTGTATGAATGATCAGACACTCTATGAAGGGTCTAATAATAATAGTAAAAAAATTACAGATTACTTTCAGTTCAGCTTTATCATAGGAATGATAGGGTGTAGCTATAGGCCATGTAGCGGTAGTAATTGCTACCGGACTCTGGAGTCTGAGGGGGCCGAAGAGCCTCTCTACAACAAAACAAGACACGAGGAGTATGGCACATAGTGAGTGCGGGCCCCATTACAGATTTTGCATTGGGTTCAAGGAGCTTAAGGTTACACCTCTAAATATTGTGGCCAGTTTGGGTTATCACCCAAGGCCTGAGACTTCCAAGGCCCTGCGGGGTAAGAATTATGGAAAAGAGGTCCTCTAACTGTTGACAGATGTGCACACATAATGTCAAATGTGTAGGTCTTTAAACTAGAGGGGAGAGCAGCAAAGAGGTAGAGAGAGGTGTGAACTACTGTGTAAAGGCTTGGGTCTGGATTAATTTGGAGGTTTGGGTATAAAGGATCTGTATTTAGGGGTTCTGTGGGCTCCATTTATTTAGGAGATCAGGTCTGTATTTAAAGGGTCTGGTTTTATTTTGAAATCTGAATAACTTTTGGGGTTTCCTATGGGGTCTGAATTAATTTATGCTGCTAGAGATAGTGTTACCTGAGAGTCACTGGATTTACAGAGGCCTAGTTGACTTTGCTGACATGTCTGTTTTAGAAAGTTTTTCTCCTTGTCAGTAGGATAAGTCCCTATACAGTCTGATCTTAGTCTGTTAGTGTGTATAGGTACGCTAATACACTATGATATTGAGAATGGTAACGCCCAGTTGTCATTGCTAGCACATAAAGGTATTGTTGACTATAGACACAGTTTGCCAGGGTGGTAATGGGAAAAGTGGGGCTCCCAAGTTTTTGAGAATAGCTCAGGTTCTATGGCCTACTTAATTTTCTACTGTCTGTACATTGCGTAGTTCACATGACATCACTGTATTCACAAGGTAAATGTTAACATACAGTGCTGTGCAAAAGTTTTAAGTGGGGGAAATGCTACAAAGTAAGAATGCTTTCAAAAATAAAAGTGCTAATAGTTTATTTTTGTCAGTTAAAATTAATTAAGTAAAAGGAAATTTGAATCTCATCAATATTTGGTGTGACCTTTACCCTATGGAGGAGGAGTCCTGAAAATGTTGCTACGGCCCCCATAGAGCCCTGATATCATCATCCAATCTGTCTGAGATTACATGAAGAGACAGAAGGATTGGAGCAAGCCTACATCCACAGAAGATCTGTGCTTAGTCCTCCAAGATGGCGGGAACAACCTCCTTGCTGAATTCCTTCAAAGTTCCTTCAAAAACTGTCTACAATTGCACCTGGAAGAATTGATAGAAGGAAAAGGGTAAATGTCACACCAAATATTGATGAGATTTAGATTCCCCTTTTGTTCATTTGCTTCATTTTGTTAATTGACAAAAATAAACTATTAACACTTCTATTTTTGAAAGCATTCTTACATTGTAACATTTTTGTTCAAATCTTGCCTAAGACTTTTGCACATTACTGTACCCAAGAGCTCTTCTTTCAGGAGATCTGTAACAGCATCTTAAAAAATTACTTACATTTTTTTAACATTTTAAAACACTGAAATGCTTTATTTAGATTCTCTTGAGGCGGTTTTGTTCCTTTTAATGGTGCTCATTATTGTTTATTTCTTTCTTACTCTGGCGTAGGAGTGCAATGATGACAAATTTACTCATACTCTAGAGAATGAGAAGAGAAAGCAGTAGCTCCACTTCTTCACTAAAAATAATAAATATCCATCGAAATGGTAAACTTTTCACTATAGCGATCCCTCTTTCAAGGGCTTGTCTGACAGTTTAAGAAATTAATCTGACAGCAGGAAATGTTATAAAATAGAAAATCAAACATGACTTACCTGTTAAATCCCCCACCGCTCCATTGTCAATGCTCTGGGGGTCCCTGCCGGTCTTTGTTTATTCTTCTGCAGTGATTACATACCGTACATACCTGTAACTGCGGCAGCCAACACTTACCTCAGCGGTGATATTATCGTGCACAGCATGCCAGACTGTTAGATAACCCCTTTAACCTAAACTTTCATGATTTGCAGAGACAGTAGCCCTTTTCTCTACTTATTTTATTCTAAAAAGAACTCAAATAACAGCAAATAAGTCAATTTGATTGCGATTTTTTTTTTTTTTTTTTTTTTTTGCTGTTTACAAGCACGGTACATAATTTGTAAAATAAAAGCACTTCTCCAGTCAAATATAATGCTCTATGGGCAGGGAGTCTCCCTAATCAAATTTTTAGGATACACCCTTCTTTACCGGAACAAATCCCATTTACAGGTCAAAAATCTGGACAAAATCCTCACACAGTATAATGCCTCCTTTTCTGTCCCCCATACAGTATAACTCCCTTTACTGGCCAACACACTGTGTAATGCCCCTTTTACTGGCATCCACACAGTATAACGCCCCTTTTACTGGCCCCCACACAGTATAACACCCCCTTTATTGGTCCTCACACCATATAACACCCCCTTTACTGGCCCTCACACAGTATAACACCCCCTTTACTGACCCTCACAAAGTATAATGCCCCCTTTTCTGTCCCACATACAGTTTAACACTTCCTTTACTGTCTTATACACTGCCTCTGGGTCAAAAAATGTCTGACTGGGTGTCACTGGGTAGCTATAAGTGAGTCTGAGGTACCACCAAAGGTAAAAATTGTAGTAGTCAATACCTTTTAATGGCTTACTGAAAAGATGATGATGGTGCTATGCCTGATGAAGAGAACTGAGTAGTCTGGAACGTTTGCTATTAGTCGTTATCCTTTCAGTTAGCCATTAAAAGATATTAACTACTCAAGACTCTCAATTTTTATCTTTTAGATCTACCGGCTAATATGGTACAAAGATATATTGTTATCTGAGGTACCACTAGTAAAGTGCAATGGTTTTGCTCTGTGTACTGAAAGTTTAGTGCACTGATTTCACAGGGAGACAGGACTTCATCCAAACGCAACCATAGATGTCTGAGAGTCAATATAAGGGAAGACTTTCCCACCAGAAGGGGACAGACAGACAGACGGGCATAAAGGAGGTTGTGCTGAGGAGAATACCAGCTGACATTACTTAGCTAGCAAGTAGCACTTTCTATTAAGCTGTACCAGCCTGTACTACAGTTGTAGTCTGTCCAGGGTGAAGGACACAAACATCTCTGTCTTAAAGGGAACTGAAACCCAGCATGTCAACCCAACCCCACAGATGGATAGGTTCGGGTCACCTGAATCAAATTGCTGTTTTTACAATATGCAAATAAGCTCTTTGGAGCAACAAGGGTGTTGATGTTTACCTCTTTGGAGCAATGGCAACACCTTCATTCTTCCAAAGAGCTAATTTGCATATTAATAAGAACATTGATATCTCAGCCACTAAGGCAGCAATTCACAAGGGGAAAACACAGTTTGAGTAAGGTGACCCTAACCTATCTATCTGCAGGGCTGGGTTGATATGAAGGGTTCTGCTGACAGATTCCTTTTAAGGCAAAGTGAGTCAACCTATTAAGGGGTGAGGTGTGGACACCACACTCTGAGACTGAGAGAGTGGCTGAGATAGAGAGTGAGAAGCTGGGAGACAGACTGTCCTAGACTGAGCTGTAGCTAGGCTTTCTTTCACCTGCTGCTCTGTGTCATTGTTGCAGACATCATCAAGGTGTTATAAGGTGTTGTCCAGGCAAAAATAAACAACACATTTTTTTTACCTCCCCGGTTGTTAAAAAAAAAAAATGCCTGGACAACCTCTTAAAGTCAACCTGTTGCATCTTGAAAGACTGTTGTGAAACCACCATGTTAGTTGTTAGGAAGTATATCAGTATCATTACACTACATATAGGCTCATTTGCAAACAGGCTGAGTAAAACATTTTTTTACTAGACTGCTTATTTAAAGGGGCACACCAACCCATCCAAACAAACTAAGTCTCTCAAAAAGTAATGGAGGAACTCTGCTCTGATAGACCTGGCCATTCAATGTATTATATGATTGGCCAATCATTTGATGGACATTTAAGATAAGATAATCCTTTAATAGTCCCACCATGGGGAAATTCAGTGTGTTACAGCAGCATAGATAATACAAATACACATTCAAAAAAGCTCCAAGGTAGAGGCATTACAGTGACAGTAGGTACAGATGAAAAAGGTACAGGTAAAAAAAAGTAGTAGAAGGGATATCACAACTTCTTTCAGTTCTCTGTATGGAATGATATCCGCTTAGGTTGGTGTTGGTTGTACAACCTGACCGCAGCGGGGAGGAGAGACTTCCGATAGCGCTCCTTCTCACACTTAGGGTGGAGCAGTCGGTCACTGACCGTACTGCCCAGCGCGATCATGGTCTCATGCATGGGATGGTAGTTATTCTCCCGCATGGAGCTCACCACGGACAGTATCCTTCTGTCACCCACCACCTGCACTGGGTCCAGTGGGCTCCCCAGGACAGAGCTGGCCCTTCTAATCAGCTTGTCAAGTCTATTCCTATCCCTGGTTGATATACCGCTTCCCCAGCAGGTCACTCCAAAGAAGATGGCTGATGCCACTACAGGGTCGAAAAAGGCCCTAAGAAGTGTCCCCTGGACTCCAAAGGCTCTCAGCCGCCTAAGCAGGTAGCGCCTGCCGTGGCCCTTCCTGTACAGTGTATCCAAGTGATTTATAACAATGCTTGCTTGGGGTTTTGGAAGCCAGACCAGCAGCGATCAGCTGATCACTAGACAAGCTTCTGTATGAAAAGGGGTTACAATGGTGAGATGATAATAGAAATAATACTTACCCCTTGTGGCTGTACTCTTGGAGGATTCTCAGTCTATCTGGCACTATTTGTTAGTCTGCTGGAAATTGTGTTGGTTTTCCATTGTACAGTGTGTGAGCTGAATTTATTTTTGCCACCAGTCTATTTGTCTTATACTTCTGACTTGTATAATTTTAAAAGCATTTTATTGCAGTTTGTTCACTGAAGTCTAGAAAATTGCTTAGTATGATTGCTTTGTGTTATCTGTTTCCACTGGCTTGAAACATGTACCAATCAGAAATAATTTCACATTCATCTTCTTTGGAATAATTAGTTGGCTATTTTACATGAAAAGGGACATTAACAACAAAAGATGTGTCCTTGCATGGCTTTTTCTGGTAATAGTGTTTCAATAAATTAAAACACTTTCTGAAGGTCAATTACATTTTGCTTGTAGCTGGGTATAAATGAAGCATTTCACTACCCCTGTGTACTATACTAGATATAGCAAACTTATTCCATTTTACTAAGAGACAATTATATTTCATTATTCTAAGCCACGTATACAGATATACAGCACAATGTATGCAGTTGTATAGACATTTAGCTGCACATGACCATATCCTGACCATACAGTTAATAGCACATTTTGAACATGGATACAAAATGTGATGCCAAAATTTAATGTAAACCTGGTCTTCAGCAATACTTTACTTCTCAATATTTTACCAATAATCCAATCATCGAAAAATGTGTGAACCAGAAGTTTCCCAAGGCTGCATCTACGGCAACTCATTCAGCCCCTATCCCCTTCCTTGTACTATTGATAGGCAAGAACCAAGGGCGAAACAAAAGCCTCATGGGCCAAATGCAAAAACTCAGTTTGGGCCCCCTGTGCGATTTCTCACGCCTGTCAGCCAGCCCTATCATTACATTTTAGCAGCATTTACATAGACCGCCATGAAGACTGTGCACACAAGCTTCCCACTTACGTATGAGTGTTAAACCAGGGCAGTAAAGAGGACATGGATAAAAGGAAGAGGGAAGGGGTAAATGCTAGAACTTAGAAAGAAAGCAAGCAAAGAAAGGACAAAAAAGCATGAGCTTAGCTATCCTAAGATGGAAACATCAGTAGGAAATAGTATAGTTATGTTTGACATTCAATAAAGTTTTTGTATTGAGGTCAACAAGAGATTGCAGAATGGACTGGCTGAGAGCCAGGTAGCGGAATTTAGGGTATTGAGTTTTTTCCATTACATTTCACAAAGGTATGGACTTTCACACATGGGATGGCCAGGTCACGAACCTTGGAATTGCCAACATCTGGCCCATTGATGGACTGTAGACACCAAGTCGTGGCAACAATGCAATGGGTGGAAATCCTACTTAGAGCATTGGTTGGGGAAGGAGTAAGAATAAGTAGTAGACAGAATGGGCAGTAGACAAGAATGATCAAGTATACAAGCTGGGTTTATTTTAAATGGAACAGGAACAAACATACCATGAGGAAAGTCCTTATTACTCAGACACTTGTGATGGCAAAAGGGTCCTTAAGTAACCTTGGTTGTCCAAGTACAGTCAAAGGGAGAATGGTTGTGGAAAGTAGGACACCAGGCATCGGGATGAATGAGCTTCTGAAACATTACAGTTTTGATGTGAAATATTTGTAAGGAAACTACTGTTTTACAAATCTGGTCACAAAACAATGCGGAAAGGTTTTTTATTTTTTCCCAAATAGCTGTCTGGTCGAGGTCTTTCTATAAATTTTGTTTTCAAGTAAGGGACAACCTTGTAGCTATTCATAAGAAAAACAGTTATAAAAGAAGAAGCGGCACAATTCACAAGGTAATTTAGATAACTATTTCCAGAGTCGTCCTTATTTCATTGCACGCATTAACCTTTCTATAATTCTAACAAGCAGGGGCGTAACTACCGGGGTAGCAGTGGTAGCGACTGCCACAGGGCCCGGAACATTACGGGGCCCGGGGCCCTGTGGCAGTCGCTACCGCGAACCCCACAATCACTGCTATCGTTATACTCCGGGGTCTTTTGAGACCCCGGAGTATAACGATCGGGGGCCCAGGGGAGGTGAGCGAACATAAAAAAGACAGTAACTCACCTATCCACCGCTCCGCAGGCTTCGGGCCTGTTTGGTGACGTCCCAGACGTCAGCCGACGTCATTATGCGTCGCGACGCCGGCCTGGATCGCGCGAGATCCGACAAGATGGCCGAAGTAGCGCACGGGAGTGCACCGGAGCGAGGAAGAGGTAAGTTGCAGTGTTTTTTATGTTTCTATCCTCCCCTGGGTCTCCAATCATTATACTCTGGGGTCTGAAAAAGACCCCAGAGTATAATAATCGTTCATGGGTGGTCCACTATGGGGCATAATACTGTGTGCAGGGGCCACTATGGGGCAAACTACTGTGTGCAGGGGCCACTATGGGGCAAACTACTGTGTGCAGGGGCTACTATGGGGCAAACTACTGTGTGCAGGGGCCACTATGGGGCAAACTACTGTGTGCAGGAGCCACTATGGGGCAAACTACTGTGTGCAGGGGCTACTATGGGGCAAACTACTGCGTGCAGGGGCCACTATGGGGCATAATATTGTGTGCAGGGGCCACTATACTGCATAATACCTTGTCCAGGGGCCACTATGGGGCATAATACCGTGTGCAGGGGCCACTATGGGACATAATACCGTGTGCAGGGGCCACTATGGGGCAAAATAGTGTGCGCAGGAATGCGGTTTGTGTGGGGGGGGGTTGGGGGCGGCGGCTTGGGGGGGTTGGGGGCGGCGACTTGGGAGGGTTGGGGGGCCCCATGTTGGGGGGGCCCCATGTCAAATGTTCGCCTTGGGGCCCAGCCATTCCTAGTTACGCCACTGCTAACAAGGACAGCTTGTTTAGGTTATGCATTGATTTAAAAAGTGTTCCCATTTACATGTTCCTGAAAGCCTAACTTGGGTCTGTGGGCGCTAATGTCAATATATTGGCGGCAGCTTTATGGAAACAATGCAGTGGCATAGTACAATGTAAATCTTGTAAAGAGAAAACAGATAAGAGATGATCGTAGCGCGGCAAGGAAATGAAAAGAGGTTTCTTTGCTGTAGATTAATTAAGTGTACTAGAGTGGAACATGCCGGAAAAAGGGCAAAGGGATTAGAAGGCAGAAACAGACAAATGCCTTGCGTGGTTAAAGTACTGATATAGAGGTTGGGATTCAGTATGCAGCTACTAGTAGATTAGGTGGTTTTATCATTGTTATAAACCATTGATTTAGCAAGAGAGCTAAAAAGTAGAGCTTTAAGGGGCATTTACAGGCTTATAGTGACACCTGCTCGTAGATATCCTGCATGTGGTGACTAATATGTCGCAGGCAATATTTTTTTCATAATGGGGAATAATGCTTTACAATCTATTTTATTAAGTTAAATTAAAAATCAAATTTTACTTTATATAATTTTTTAATATAGTTAAAATATATTAGAACAGTCAAATAATAATATTGTAACCTACTGTATAAACACAAAAGTAATTTCATCTGCATGTAGAAAAAAGACCTTTCATGTCCGCAAACCTCTTAAAGGGGTTATGACATGAAACATATGTATCTTCAATCCATAGGATAGAGAATATATAGCTGATTGGTGGGGGTCTGAAGGATGAGCCCCCACCGATCCTGTGAACAGGGGTTGTTGTGAATTCAGCCTGAATGCATTGGGGCTGAATGCGGACGTGCCCTTGCTGGACTGGACGAATTCCGCATTCCCATTCATTTCAACAGGAGCTCTGGAGATAACTCATCTGTCCCCAGCACTCCCACTGAAGTGAATGGGAGCACAGATGCATCCCATCCAACAGCGGCACTCCTCCATTCAGCCGACAGTTACATTAAGCCTGAATTCACAACAGTTTAACCCCTTTAATTACTATAACTATTACCACTGTTCCACTGAATTCTATGTTTTTTATTTTGGCTATAGTTGTCCCTTTGCAGAAATATTGTATTAGGACCCCACAAATCAGTTTGGCCCCATGGTGCCCCATGCAGTTCACACACTCCCTCTGGGTGGATGGAGGTAGACGCAAATAGTGTAGGTTCTATTGTATGTCGCATGTTTTAAGTCGACTTCTCACAATATATTTTGGTAGACGCAAATAGGATATTGTTTTTTTACATTAGCTTTTTTTTTCTGAATGATTTTCACAATTTTTTATCCAAGGTAACAAACAATGTAGAAAGCAATCAGTACAAGACAATGAGTCTTAAAGAGGACCTTTCACTTTTTCATAGATGTTCAGCATTATATACCGCTAGAAAGCTGACAGTGCGGTATAAGCCCAGGTACTGGAGATATCGGTGCCGTTAATTTTCGGCACCGATATCTCCCCATAGTCAGAAGGGCAGGCCTTACAGCTCAGTGTCATGCTTGGGCTGTGAGGAACGCCCCGGACTGTACTCTCCCATAGACTTGTACTGTCGGGGGGTGTTCCTCACAGCCCAGCAATGACGCTGAACTGTACGGCCCACCCTTCTAACAGTGGGGAGATATCAGTGTCAAAATTTACAGCACCGATATCTCCAGCTATCGGAGCTCATACCGGGAAAACTGACAGTGCGCTGAATTCAGCGCACTGTCATCTTTCTAGTGGTATATAATACTGCACATCTATGAGGACGTGAAATGTCCTCTTTAAATTCAGTGTTAGATACTGTGACACCAATATGCCTGGCTTAACAGAAACTACCTAGAGAACAATTGAGGACATATGGACTGGAAGAGGAAATGTCCTATATGACCAAGTATGGTTACATATTGGTACTAAAAAGACTTCAGACTCTAATAGAAGGAGACACAAATAAGATAGCATATCACCTTGTGATAACTTATCACAAAATCGTGTTGTTTTGTTGAAAAGCTGCTTAATTCAGGATATACATATCTGGAGATGTCCAACCAAGAGGACAGGTAAGGGAGGACGTATTTGTAGATGGTTAAATTCCCAACAGGTAAACAGGTCTATCTTCAGGTTGCTTCTATGTTCCATGGGTCAGCTTTGACTTTGAATTTATTGCAAAATACAATTCTATGATATTTTGGCCAAAACGTCTTTAAAAGTCAAGGTACATATTTCTGCTGCTGTCCTTGTCATCTGAATCAGCTTTCAGTAATCCATGCATATATTAGCAAAACAAACCTTCAGATGAATTGGACAGATTTTTAGGTGCTACATATGAATATACCCTTAACAGAAATATTTTAGCTTTCTTTATCCCCTAGAAATATATATATCCTTTTATCCTTTTTTTTTATTTTTTTACATCTCTCGACTTTAAAAGAAGTAAAAGCTTTGCGATTGTAGATCAGATTTACTACACTTCAGCGTGAATCATCAGGACTGGGTAAAACATTTGCTCAATTTCATGCTCATTAATTTTGGTATGGCCTTGTATGTCTTCATTTCATTCCTGTTATAATTTACTTACAAAATCTAATATTGAATTTTTACGGCCATTTTTTCACCCACATCATTTTGATCATATCATAAATCAAAAAGAACTTCATATAATTTTATTATTGTTTTCATATATAGTTGGTTGTACTTTTCTGTCACATTCCTGAAAAAATGGAGGATTTGCGCGGCTTCTTTTGTCAAGCTTAAAAAAGGAGCCTCAAAAAGTGGCTCTGTTATTTGAAGTTTTTTTTTTTTCATTGTGTTTTTTGAAGCACTTTTTGAGAAGTCCCATTGATTTTAAGGGTGGATATTTCACACTGATTCCTTTGTCAAGTCTCCAAAAGCATCTGTATTTTAAGAATTTTTTGAGGAGTTTTTGAGAAGACATACTGATAGGGACATTTGATTTGTAAGGCCTACTAGGGACTGTGAGTAATGACGAAGTCTGTAAAGTGCTGTGGAATACTTTGGTACATAATGCTATCCTTCCATCTATGAAATGTGCTAGCACATAGTGTTATCCACACATTCGTCCATCCGGAAGAAAGCAAAATTAATAATAAAATACAGTAATGATAGAAAACATGAAAAAATAAGTTATATATGGAAATTGCCCTTTCCTGCCTGATACAAATAATAGGTGAAGACTTGAGGGAATGAAGATTTATATGTGGGTTTATACATTGGGGTGAATTTATTTGTCCATCTCTGCCAATATACTGGTGTACATGGGTGACAAGGTGGTGCATCTTTGGCACAATAAGCTTTCTTACCCCGAAGATGTGCCACATCCCCCGTTCTGTGCCACGCTTACGGCTTTCTGCGAAATTGGGTAGACCAGGGTGGAGAGTGGGGTGGGCCATGAACTCCATGGCCAGATATATTTATTATAAATCACCAGAAAACTGTTGTGAGTTATACAGGTAATCTGTGCCACTTGCTACCTGGCATACATTTCCATTCTAGCGCACAGGCATGTGCCTATTTTTTTTAAAGGCTGGAACCTCTTGATAATTCAAGTGCAGATAGCGCCAATCGGGACTTTAAGACTGGTGTAGGAAATGCCAGTCTTCACAAATGCCCCCCATTGTGTCTGAGCTATTGTATGCAGTAGTTATACATATGAGCGGACTTGACATTTCAGGACCCCAATCAAAATTTCAGGCCATTCCCCTTTACCGGAACCACTCATGAGTGCAGCATGCTGAGCTAGCTTGTCCAGGAAAATGAAAGGCTTCCTCTGCTGCTCCCCTCCATATTTTATACAGAACTGCTACTGGTCCCCACACAGTATAAAGCTCCCTTTCCTGGCCCCCACACTATATCAACCCCGCTTTACAGTATGAAACTCTCTTTATTGGCCTCCACACAGCATAACGTCCCCTTTACTGGACCCCACACAGTATATTGCCCCCACACTATATACTGCCCCCTTTTATGACCCCCACACAGGTCATAAAATATATTGTGACCTTTTAGGGCCCCCAGCCTGTTTATTGTCCACTAGGCCATTTCCTTCAGGTAACAGACAATATTTAGCACTCATCCTGTTCCTGTTCAGGCCCATTTCTGCTTTGGCCTCCATGGAACGTCACATACTAAATACTAAATCTGGATGCTGAACAATGTCACGGTTCAGCAAGTACTAAATATTATCTGTTACCTGTTGGTAAAGGCTGATATATATATATATATATAAAGGCATAAAGCAGACCATCGCTGTGGAGCCCCAATTATCTCTTGTATGGGTTGTGTTATGGCTAAGTCCACCGTGGTTATCCATTGTAGCCTTCATAGGAAGTATACACCCAAGTATACATCCCAATGTCAGCATCATCCTTGTTGCCTTGGCATTAATTACTAATGCTTTAATTAAATATATAATATATAAAATATGCATCATATTTCAAAAGTATCTAAGCATAGAGGACAGTGGACCTCAACATTTCCAGAACTGGTCAATGAGGAGAGGGCATAACAAAGGACTGAGCATGTTGAAATCCAACTAGGTTGATTTTGATTTCCTCCAAAATCTGCCATCAAGGGAAAGTCAACATTAAACCAATGTGTATGGGTATCTGAAATCTTGGGAGGTAAACACATGTCTGCTTCTTTATTGCAAAAAAAAAAAAAATCACAAATCCATATATCCAACCCTTCTGTTACTAGTTCTGTCTTTGCAACGTACAGGACACCCTGGATCATTGTATTTCCACTGACGTTTCCACACGCAGCACCAGACCACTTATCCACAATTATTCTTATGGAATACACTGTAACATCCATTGAATATATATTGAATATCTTGTAATATTTGTATCCTTATTTCGAATTGATCTGGTGCTACACAACAATAAAGTTACTTTATTTTGAATAGCATCCACAAAGGAGTTCTGTGATATTTTGTATCTACTTAAAGGGGTAGTCCCAAGAACATAACCATTTTTAAATTAGTAGATAATTAAAAGTTAAACATTTTTGCAAATATAAGTAATGAAACATTTTGCAGAGATTTAAAGATTTTCTCTAAATATCTTGTGGTCACAGTCTTGTTGCCTTGATCGGTTGCCAATGGATACGATCATGAATGCAGGACCTTCTAAGGTTAGAAAAGCAGCCACGATTTCCTTATTGTGGCCGGGATATCTTCTGATACATGTAGTGTTCCTGCCTGATAACCCAGCTACAATAAGAAAATCATGGCTGGGTTTTCAACAAGTCCCAGACCATATAAAATTTCTGCATTTGTGGTCGTATCCATTGGCAAACGATCAAGACAACAGACTGTCACCACTAAGATAGTTAAAGATTTTCTCTAAAACTCTGCAGAATTTTTAACTACTTATATTTGCAAAAATGTTTAACTTTTAATTATCTACAAATATAGATATGGTTATAGTCATGGGAATACCCCTTTAAGTCTCTGTAAAATGTCTTTCCTGAGCACCCTGCAAAACAAAGAGGGAGTGCGGGAATAATTTTTCTATTATTGTGATAATTCTGGTATATTTTCAGACTGTCTGTCTAAGTTTGCACTGTCTTATAGTAAATCAGGGTGTAAAAAGAAGTGTTCTGCCTCATCTTGCTGCATTTTTAGTTGAATGGAGACCAGTTTAAAATGGTCAGGCATGGCTCCATCGATGGAGCATGGTCATGGCTCCATCGATCAACTGTTTGAAGGAGCCATGGCGCTCTTTCGAGCATCATGACCCATTCTCTGTTTATATCATCCATCTGTTTTATAGTATTTCTGCAATGTAATTGCAGCCTTATTCCCATAGAAGTGAATGGGATGAGGCTGTAAATACATTGCATGTCCGCCATGACACAAATGGTGCGCGATGTAAACAGTGAAGGGTCATAGCGTTATCATAAACACTGCAGCCCCTTCAAGCAGCTAATCATCAGGAATCTTGGGTGTTGGACTCCCACTGATCTTTTAGTGATGAACTTTCAGGAATCTAAATATTCGCCCTCCTACTTCTACACCCAGCAGTTGTCAGTCTCTTATGTGCATGGGCTGCTGAGGATGATTCTGTACTACATCTGCATTTGTACATGGCTGTTGCTTTAGAGCACAGGTGTCAAACACAAGGCCTGCGGGCCGAATCCGGCCCGCTGCCTTCTGTTATCCGGCCCGGCACTTATCTGGCCCCGGGCGGCATTTTTTATTGTCTATGTAATGTAAACCAGCCCAGGACAGGCCGTTTAAAAAAAAAAAACAAACTAAGCTACGCGATACCTGTCCTGGGCTGGTTTACAAGACCTCTGCATGTCAGCGCAGGCGGCGGTACAATGACGTCATCGCGCCTCCTACGCTGACACGCAGACGTCGCGGACAAGAAGAGGAGGCGGCGGCTGCATCAAGGCATCGGAGGTAGGTGAAATAAGTTTTTTTATATATATATACTGTATATAAATAGGCCGTTGCCTGCTGGAGTATCCCCGGAACGTAACGGCCTATTTACTTACCGATCCCCGCTGCTGGTCGTGGCCGCCCCCGCTTCTCCTTCTGCTATGGGACGCAGAAGCAGATGTGCAGGAGCGGGGATGGTAAGTGAGGCCGCGGCCGGCGAACCCCATCAAATACTACTATTATTATACTCCGGGGGCTTTTCAGACCCCGGAGTATAATAATCGAAGACCCAGGGGAGGTGATAAACATAAAAACCAATGTTACTCACCTCTCCAGTGATCCGATGTTGCTCCCAGCCAGCTTCGGCCTTCTTTGGTGACGTCCCAGGCGTCACGTGAGCCAGGCCGACGTCATTATGTCGCGACGCCGGTCTGTGCGACATTGAAGAAGGCCGAACGCAGGGAGCGCACCGGGGCCCAGGTAAGTAACACTGGTTTTTATGTTTGTCACCACCTGGGTCTCCGATCATTATACTCTGGGGTCTGAAAAGACCCCAGAGTATAATAATAGTTCATGGGTGGGGGGGGGTCACTATGGGGCATAATACCATGTGCAGGGGCCACTATGGACTATAATACCGTTTGCAGGGGCCACTATGGGGCATAATACCAATGCAGGGGCCACTAAGGAGCATAATACCGATTGCAGGGGCCACTATGGAGCATAATAACGTGTGCAGGGGCCACTATTGAGCATAATACCATGTGCAGTGGCCACTATGGAGCATAATAACGTGTGCAGGGGCCACTATTGAGCATAATACCGTGTGCAGTGGCCACTATGGAGCATAATACCGTGTGCAGGGGCAACTATGGAGCATAATACCGTGTGCAGTGGCCACTATGGAGCATAATACCGTGTGCAGGGGCAACTATTGAGCAAAATACCGTGTGCAGGGGCAACTATGGAGCATAATAACGTGTGCAGGGGCCGCTATGGGGCATAATACCGTGTGCAGAGGCAACTATAGAGCATAATACCGTTTGCAGGGGTAAACAGTATTTGTATAGTGCTTAATTTTTTATATATTCAGAAAAGGATGAGGATAGTATGTAACATGCCAATGTCTTAGGTTTTAACAATACATTATGTTCTTCCTGGTTGACCTCAAAGGGCTGATTGTAACAGTAGTAATGTACAAATGTAACTACTGCTTAATAGCTCGCTTATCTGTTAAGGAGAAGTTACTTTTATACACGTGTAAAATAATCTTGGCCCTTCAAGGTACCCCATGAGGCTGAAGTGGCCCCCGGAGAAAATGAGTTTGACACCCCTGCTTTAGAGGGAATCTGTCAGAGCAATTTGGGACACTAAACCACCCACACGTCCATATGGACCTGGGGTTTAGTGTCCCAAATCACCCTGTTATAACGCAATCCATGGCTGCATTAAAAATAAAAAAGCTTTATACTCACCCGGCCGCTGTACTCCCCGCACCTGCACAGTTCTTCAGGGAAGACAGAGGAGTACTCCTCGGCTTCAGTGCACATGCCCCACAATTACGCAGTGAAGCCGGGGTGTCCATCTTTGGCTTCACTGAAGAACAGCGCAGGCGCTGGGAGGTGTGCCAACGAAGAAGCTCATAAATAAGCCGGACTGTTCTCGCCGAACAGCGTTGATCACACACTTCTCTAGGTAAGTATAAAGGTTTTTTATTTTTAATGCGCCTGCGGATGGCATTACAACAGGACGATTTGGGACATTAAACCCCAGGTCTATAAGGACCTGTGGGTGGTTTAGTGTCCCAGATTGACCTGACAGATTCCCTTTAAGGTTGCTATGCCTACCAGTCAAATTTTGGCAAGAGGTTTGAGATGTAGAGCCAATTGGGCCTGTGCTTCAGCATCCAATTAAGAGCTGAGGAAGACTATTTTAACTTGACACTTTTCTTACTCAGGTACCTGTGAGTGTGTTAGTTTTCTAGGCTCTATGTTCTCAGAATTCACTCCTAGTAACTTTCTCTGCTTTCTGCTGATTACCTGGTGTACTGGTTTGGCTTACTCTTCTGGTTTATCCTTCTCTTGCTGATTTGGCTTTATCAGTGACCTCCTAGACTTTACTGATATTCCTATTCTTTTGTTTTGACTATTCCCGTACTCTCTTGGTTTTGACCCTATCCTCGTATATATCACTCTTGCCCGCAATAGAGTTTCTGGTTTGATCCTTAGCCTGCCTGTTTTCTGACATGTTGTTCTGGGGTTGTAACTTGTCCATCCTGCCTTATGGTGGGCTCTGGTGATTACTTTGGGGTAGCCTTAGATTCTGCAAACCAGATCTGTATAGGATTATAGGTTACTTTTGTAGTTGCTGTCTACTGGTCCTATAAGTTATCTGCACGCTATTTTGGAAATTGCTTATATTGCAAATTCTATAACTTTTTGGGAATTTAGAAGCAACAATTCTATAACATGACTTATCCTGAGGATAGGCCAATAAAAAAGAACTGGACAACCCCTTTAAGGCCCAAAACACTTATAGTGTTAAGAGATTAAAAAGACATGATCCTGAGATGATAGAAACACTAAAAAAACTTTTTTTTTTTTTTATTTTCTAGTGCCACAAACCAGGATATTGGCAACAGGAGGCGCCTCATGCAACCAGGATATTTTACAGGTACATTATTTATACTTTGCTAGATGCGTGGGCAATATTGGGATTAAGTGTGAGTGTTTTACATAGTTACAGCCAGTGAAGTGATAAACCATTTATGATGACATAAATCCTTAAAAATAATTCAAATGTATGTACATTACATTTATTCTCTATGTAAAGTTATTTATGAAACATGGAGGAAGCGGGGAAGTTATTTGTTCTGTAAAGTACATTAAAAAGATGCAAAACTATAACAATATATCTGGAAATCTCAAATGTATTACCCCAATGTCAATCAAACCTAATGTTTTTTCAGATGTTGCAGTGAAATTTGCACTATATATAAAGTGCAGAAATTAAAAAAGAAGAGTGTTTGACTCTGAATGACACTTTAGCTACTTGACCCTGAGTGACACCATATGCCTAGCTCCTCAGCCTGAATGCCATAATCCTTGGATTAGTATATTGAAGACGACAGGGAAACTTTAGGCATAAACTTTAAATTGTATTTTGCCTAGAGTCAACCTGGTCTCCCAGCCTGACCCTGAATTCTTAGTTACCTAGGTTCCTGCAGATATATTCAGCTCATGACTACTGAGTGGCATCATCATCAGCCACCTGGGCATCTGCTTAAGAAATAATTCTCATGCCAGGTCCCATGCTTACAAACAGTGATAGCATTATGACATTATGAGGATGCCTGGAGGGCCCTTGCTAACATTGCTTGGTAGTAATGCATTGCAGGAACCATGGAGAAAGAACTTCAGATATTTTTTCAGTATATTAACCCCAATGAGAAGGTAGAAAAGTTTCTGGAAAGTTGTGGCAGTTTAAGAAAAATCTCAGGCTTTAATGGAGTTTTGCTAAGTTTATAATTTATCACCTATCACGATAATGGGGTTTAATGGTGTCTGTATAAGTAGAAGTTACAGGTTGCACAAGTATACTGTTCTCCATTCTTCTTTATTGAACTGCTGAAGAGAAGCTGAGTGCGGCTGAATGCAGTGCTGTTCTCATGATCGCTGGGTGTGGGATAAGGGTTAATAGTGGGATAAAATAACCCCTTTAAGGTCTCCAAAGTCTCATGAAACTAGTTCAGTACAATGTTGTGATTTTGTGACATGGTAACAAAATCCTTGACAGACTGCAACTCACGACACAACCACTGGTTGGCCACACAGACCCAAATAGCTTATCACTTTGTGACAAAATATCACATACACTGACAAGCAAATGGTAACAATGTTTTGAACTTTTGACTTTCAGGCTCCATATCTCACCATCCACTACAGGCTCGAACATTAGACTACCATCATTTTATAGACAATCTTCTTGGCTATCTCATACATGAATTTGACTTGTGAACTACTTAGCATATAATTAGTTATGCAAATTCTTGTCAAGTAACTGCATTGCTACTGTTTTGGTCCTAAAAATCTAAATTTTAATTTTCATTATTTTATAAATCGACCTGTGGCCTTCAACACTGCCTGAATCCTTCTGGGCATGCTATCGATCAGATTCAAGCATCTCTTGACCGAAAACTGATTCCAGGTTTCTTCTACACCATTGTTGATGCATACTGGTTGACTCACTTGGGTACGAATACAACTTTTTCTTCAACTCTACCCACAAGTCTTTGATTGGGTTGAGGTCTGGGGACTGTGGGAGCCAATCCAGCGCCTCTAGTTCATTGTCATTGAACCATTTCTTTGCTAATGTCAACATATTCTTCGTGTCGTTGTCCTGCCGGAACACTTTGTCGTCCTTAAAATACCCATAGTACTCGAGTGTACGACGTAACTCGTCTTGTAGGATACTCACATATAGCTCAGCATTGAGACCACCATCAATCCTGGTCAAGTACCCAATGCCTTTGGTTGTGAAATAACCCCATATCATCAGGCTTCCTCCACCAAACTTGACAGTTCCTTCAATTTCTCTTTACATTAGCTGCCTTTTCCCTTGTTTCTTCCAGACCCATTTGAACCCATCAGAGTCCAGTCTATTGACTTTTGTCTCATCTCTCCAAATCACCGGTATATTGCAGGCCCCTTTCCAATAGATGGCAGGGCAGGGGAGGTGACTGAAAACAATAAATACATATTCTCACCTCTCCTGGGCACAGCGTCCTCTCCGTCGCTCTTCTGTCATGTGACTGAGGCCTGTGATTAGGCCCCGGCGGTCACATGGGGCGCGACCGCGTAATGACGTCAGTGCGCCCCCACGTGACCGCTGAGGCCCAATCACAGGCCTCAGCAGCATCGTCGGAAAAGGGCCTGAAGACGCTGAAGACGGCAGGATGGAGCGAGGATGCCAAGGGAAGGTAAGGCAAGGTGAGTATGAATATTTGTTATTTTTAATCACTTCCCCTAGGCCTCCGATTATTATACTCTGGGGTCTGAGGAGACCCCAGAGTATAATAATAGCACCGAAGCGGAGGGGGGGCTATTGGGCGCATATAATACTGGGTGGGGGCCACTGTGGAGCTTATAATACTAGGAGGGGGCCACTATGGAGCTTATAATACTGGGTGGGGGCCACTATGGAGCTTATAATACTGGGTGGGGGCTACTGTGGAGGTTATAATACTGGGTGGGGGCCACTGTGGAGCTTATAATACTGGGTGGGGGCCACTGTGGAGCTTATAATACAGGGTGGGGGCCACTGTGGAGCTTATAATACTGGGTGGGGGCCACTGTGGAGCTTATAATACTGGGTGGGGGCCACTGTGGAGCTTATAATACAGGGTGGGGGCCACTGTGGAGCTTATAATACAGGGTGGGGGCCACTGTGGAGCTTATACTCCATACAGTGGCTCCTTCATTTTTTTTTTAATTACGCAGGGGCAGGTGAAAAAAACAAAACAAAAAAAACCACCCACGAACTTTCTTTCCTGTCCCCAGTGTCTCCCAGAGCAGTTCCGTCCTGCAGTTCTGTTGTTTTCTTCCAGCTGACGTTCCCTCTGCACGTGACTACCTGTGACGTCACGTGACCCCTAAGACCAATCAGTGGCCTAAGGGAAGGGACCTGGGACGTCACAGCCAGTGAGGAATTCCGGCAAAAAGAAGACAGCGGAGCTGCAGGACCGGACCGTGCTGGGAGGACACAGAAGCACCGGAGACAGGTGAGTATGTTTAGCATGTTTTTTTTTTTTTTGGGGGGGGGGGTAGGGGGGATTCACCTCCCCCAGACTAATTATAAAAAAGAAAAAAATTATACTGGACAATCTCTTTAAAGTGTGGTGCATTAGGTGTGTATATTAAAGGGGTTGTCCAGGCATAATTTGTTATGGTTTATCCTCAGGATAGGCCACAGATACCTGATCTGTAGGGGGCCGACCCCGGACTGATCAGCTGTATGGAGCCACTTCTGGCGCCCATCCACTGTATAGGGGCTGGGCACCTTCACTGTATTTCAGCACTTATTGAAGTCAGTAGGAGCTGAGCTGCAGTGAAGGCGCCGGGCTGCTATACAGCGGATGGAGCTTTCTGCTTCCGGCCCTGTGTTGTGTACAGAACAGGTGCCGGAAGTGGCTCCGAACAGCTGATGGGGCCGTGTGTCAGCCCTCTACCGATCAGGTATTTATGGCCTATCCAGAGCATAGGCCATAAAAAAGATTAACCCTGGACAACCCCTTTAATATGCCCCACACAGTTTAATGTCCCCCCCACAGGATGTTAGCCTCCATCACTGCTCCCACACAATATAATGACCCCATCACTATTCCCCATACAGTATGGGGGACCAGTGAAGAGGCCACTATGTGGGGGGACCAGTGAAGTAACCATAGAAAAATTTGGCCCAGACAACCCCTTAAAAGAGGTTGTCCATAAACTGGAGCGACCACTGTGTCGGCCGCCAGGGCGGTGTAAAAATAAGAAAATTTTTAAAAAAGCATACTCACCTGTCCCCAGCACCCCGTTGTCCCCTGCCTGTGTCTGTTCGGTCTCATGGCGGTGCCTCATTTCTGGAAATCCTGTACCTAATTGGTCTTAGTGATCACATGAGGTGCAGGACTCCCAGCAAGGAGTTGCCGGCACAAGACTGAATGGACACTGGCAGCGGACAATGGAGCACCGGGGACAGGTGAGTATGCTTTTTAATTTACTTATTTTTTACTTTACACCTCCTGCCAGCTACATTGGTTGCTCCAATTCCTTCGACAACCTCTTTAAAAGGATTTATCCATCTTCCTAATATTGATGGCCTGTCCTTAGGATAGGCCATCAATATTACATCTACGATGATACAACAGCCAGGACCTCTGCAGATCAGCTTTTCCAGGACAGTGCGGCTACAGGTAAAGGTAACAATTCTAGGAGCCACGCTGTTCACTTGCCATACAAGGTGTAGCAGTAGGTTTAGGTAGTGCAGTGGTGCACATGGTATAGTGGGTGAGCAGCATGGCTCCCGGCATGTTATTACCTTTAGCCGCCCTGTCTTGGTACCGCTGATCTGCAGGGGTCCTGATGGTGGGCCCCTAGAAACAATTCCACTGGTGGGCCCTAGACATCCCAGTCCGACACTGGTCTGTGATCTAGCTATTACGAAGCATACAAGCCACCTCTAGTGCCATGTTTGTTGCGCCAGAACTGATAGACCTTGTGATGAGCCGATTTGTTGACTCTGATATTTTGCACTATAAGATGGACAAACTTTTGTATTCTTCCAACTGTCATGGCACTCACATGATGCAGTTTGGCAGTTTTCTTGGCCGAGAGATCGCTATAGATGAGCTGGATGATGCTGTTTCGATGAGCTGGATGAAATCTTCTTCATGGCTGATCCTCAAATTGAACCAGTGACCTTGGGAATCAACCTAATAACACACTGAAATATTAGGGAATGTGAGAACAGGTCGTAATTTGCACTATACAAGAAGAAAAAGAATTTTCCTCCACCAGGAGCAAAACAGTAACAATGCAGCTACATGACAAGAATCTGCATAACTAATAATATGCTAAATAGTTGCAAGTCAGACTTATGTATGAGATAGCCAAGATGATTGTCTATAAAATGATGGGAGTCTCATGTTCGAAGCTGTAGTGGGTGGTGATATATTGAGCCTGAAAGTCAAAAGTTCAAAATATTGTTACCCTTTTGCTCGTCTGTGTTATCATATTGTTTCTAAAAATTAGTCATCTTGAGAAGAAAGGTTAGGAAGGACACATGTGTAGGCACCAAATTTGTATGGATGTTTTTTGGCATATACAGATGTAGCAGAATTAACCCAAACGTTTGCAATTGGTTAAACTGCTGCAGTGTGAGATCTTATCACAGAAGACAACAAAAAACATTGAAAAGGCATTGGAAAAACACCTTTTAGTGACTTTCATTGTCTTCTGTGATAAGATTTTATGCTACAGCAGTTTAACCAATTGCAGAAGATCCGATAACTCTGCTAATCCATATGTGTGTAAATATTATCCATACTTAGACAAACAATGCTTCCTCCAAAGACACCTGCGCCCTAAATGGTGGAAAAAATAGTACACTAAAGCACTATGGGGCAGATTTATTTTGCCTTGTATGCCAGTTTTCTGGCAATTATTTTTGTGCAAATCTGCGTTCTGCGCAATAAAGTGCAAATTTATTATTATTTACACCAGACATCTAGCGTAAATGATACGGGAAATGTATACCATGTATGAGCTGGCATACCTTTCCCTTCAGGCGCAGGCCTCATAAATCTACCCCATATCTTTTCAGCTATTATTTTATGAAACAGTCTTGGAGAGATGTGCATGTATACCTGTCTCTACATTGTAAACTTGGTTGTTTAGCTTCATGTCACCTCATTTATTATATATGGTTTTATACAATGCTGGATCATACT